>WBMV01009147.1:121058-351838 GCA_013396655.1 Campylorhamphus procurvoides | reverse complement strand
CCGGCACGGCGGGGAGAGCGGGGTGGTGAGGGCTGTGCCGGCCCGCAGGAGCACCCTGCGGCCTCGGAGCCGGGGGACGGCGCTCCTTGGAGCCCCGGGGGACAGCGCTCCTGGGAGCGCGGCCCGGCCCGGCCCCGCCCGGGGCTGAGGGAGGCTGAGGGCTCCCTCCTGCCCGGCTCGGAGCGGGAAGTGCCGGCCCCGGCCGAGGCGGTGTCCGCCTGGTGGGCAGGCACATCCTCCACGCAAAAGTGACCTGTTTTAGTGACTTACCTTCGCCCCTGTAGTGGGTTAGTGGCGTGCACCTGAAGAGCCAATAACCGAGTTAGAGGGCAGAGAGAGAGGAAATAGTTCGGGTGTCCTACCTGGAGAGACGCCGTGACAACTCATAGCTATCTACACCTGTCAGATGAAAGGCGCCCCTGCCCACGGCAGGGGCCTGGAACCAGGGGATCTTTGAGGGCCCTTCCAACGCAAACCATTCTATGATTCTATATCCTTGCAAGATGACACTTCAGAGCATTTATTTTTCTGCATGCATGGCTTGGACCAAAATGTTGGAGGTGTGTTTTTGTGGGGTTTTTTGTATTGGTTTTTTTTTTTCCTACATCCTCCTAACGATTTAATTTGCCTATATTTTCATCTCCTGCCTTTTCTGTATCCTTTTCCATTACAGAGTTAGGTAAACCTTTTGCTTTTGAGTCAAGGTTCATTTAGTTGTATCTTTGTTAACTCCAGACAATTAACTTCCTCATTTTTTGCTTCAGGAGTTTTTTAATTTGCTGCTTCTGTAATTTTTGCCGTGCTCTGAAAATGTCAAAATAGCAATTTATAGAGCTTAACATACAGAGACACAACTGTAAATATCTCCATGACCAAGTTGTTGCATGTTGAACTCTGTGAGGAGTGGCCTTGTTTTATGTACTCTCTAGTTTAAGTAGGCAGTCAACCTGGAAAAGTAATTTCTTGACAGTTAAAATTGTTCATTGTGTGACAAAGGCCATTAAGAGAGGCATCTCTGAACAAAAAGTGGGTGTATTTCAATCGTTCTTTTCCCCTTACTCTGAGAAAAGCCTTAAAAACCTACACTGTTTCTCCGAAATATATTTTGCCTCATTTGGCACTCGTCTCCTACCTTCGCTTCATCATAGCTGTCAGTCATATGAACACTAACATGTCTTATCGTGCAGTACAGCATTCTCCTGCCATAGGTAAATAGAAGCTAAACAGAACAGATACGTGTTACTGTCTGTCTCAAAACCTGAATTGTCAAGGGTGTTACATGTTAGGTAAAACAAAAAAATGGCCTTTCGACACATTGCTAATACTTTTAAATCTGCACCCTACTGCTGACAAATACTGACTGCTTGATATGTGTGTCATACTTCATTTTCCTTGGGTTCTTGCAGCGTGTTTGCTCTTCACTCTTCATATTGCTGTGGCATTCTGCATCAGTTTTGAGCTTGTTTGTGAGTTTGTTTTGAGACCACTGCAATACTGAACAGAGCTTCACTTGATGACAGAAGAGTGTATGTCATGTTGTTGATCTGTGTCATGTCACCTGCTGCTTATAATTTTTCTTCTGGTGACTTCATATGTGTGATCAGGGTTTCCTGTTGCTCATTTTCTCATATTCAGGGCAAAAAAAATTACTTTGAATGCTTCATTTACTATAGTGTCTGCTTCTTATTCTTTAGGAAGGATCACCATGTCAAGTCATGCTTTCCTTGGCTGATTTTTGACATGGAATGCTAGGCGCCTCCGGAGAGTGGAGAGCACAAACCAGGCCTGGTTTGCACCAGACATCCTGCTGTCTCTGCCACCGACTGTCCTGCTGAGAACAGCCTCTTCCCTTGAAAAAGTGTCATCTAGCATTGGCTTTAGCCCTGCTTGGAGGGGGAGGCTGGGCTAGGTGACCTTCAAAGATCCCTTCCAAACAGCATTCCTGAGTCTGTCTCTACATTCTCATAACTCCCAATAGTAACTCAACTGCCTATTTCAAAAGAAGTTTCCTCTTGAAAATTATTTCCATCTGACTGCTGATTTAACCATGGGTTTTGCCTGTTCCACTTCACTTGTTCGTATGGTTGTGTTTGTTCTTCTTGGGGAACTTCTGAGAGTGAGGTTATGTGACTTCCTGATCTATGTTGTAAATTTCTAAAGTGTAGGTACTGGCACAAAGGTGTAGACCTTGGGCGTCAGGAAGTGAAATGAGAATAATAAATTCCAGGGGCATATTGTGGCGTTTGCCTTCTGCTACTAGCTCTGGTACACTTTTATTCTCTGGTAGATTAGCCAAATTACTTTTCTGTGTAATCATGAATGCCATCAATAGTTACTGTTGATAGAGGAAAAATACACTACATTTCACTATAGTTTTTGTTATCTCTTTTTTGGAGCAATGCACTTTTCTATTCACGTCTTCTTGTATGTTTTTCAGGCTCTAAAAGTATACCTTCTTTGAACTTGAATCTGGTCAAATAATTTTCATAACTCACTTAAGTAGAATTGAATGTGAAACTTGCATGACATATAAGTGATGTGAACTGCATAAGCAGAGAGCACATGCCATAACAGGATGCATTTTCTATATGAACTGATGCTACCATTCATTTTCTCATCTCTCGGAATATTTTTTGCAGCATTCTGACAGAGAGGGTAAATATTATGTAGATAATTCAGTAAGAGACAGGGGGAATGGATGGACCCAGTCATGTCATTGAGCTAGCAAATGTAATACCCTTTTTATTCTGTCTCTGCAAAGAAGGTGTTTAATACCTTTTTATTTCAGAAATAGAACTATTCAGGCAGTAGCAAATCACTGTTTTTAAAGCAAAATCTGTAGCTATCTAGAATTTTCTGGGGTTTTTTTGCTCGAAAGGTTTAATTACATTTTATGGACCATGTCAGATACAGTGCTTTTTCCCCCACTTCCAATTAATGCTAAAGAAGGACAGACTGTACAAGGATAATATCATGTCCTATTGATTCACCATTATAGCAATGGTGTCCAAGAATGGCCTTTACATTAAGAGTTTTGGCCACTGTGATTTCTTTAAGCGTGTCAGCTGTTTTCTCTTAACATCTTGAGAAAACACATTCAATATCACTGTCACTCCTGATTTCTCTATTTTACAAGACACCTCTTTTCCTTTGGAATTATCCACATAACCACCTCTCTCTGCAGTGTTTTGACTGTAATTGCTCATGACCTTTACTAACAGCCAGAATTACCATCGTATTGCTGTCATTCTGACAGGAGTTCTTGGCCATATAGAATTGCCTTTTCTCATCCTTTCCCTGAAGCACTGGGTTTTTTTCCAGTGGTGTGTGTTGCTGCTGTGGGGGAGATCATCCCATCCCATGCCAGGCTTCAGCTGTTTGAGAGTATCTGTATAAGGACAATGCTGCAATTTGAAATATATGAGCTATCAGATAATGCCAGAGTAATTGCAAGTCTGTTTATCTTCTTTCCCTCCCCTCATTTTGTCTAGCCTGATACAGCCCTACAAGCTTTTATCTCGGTAAAATTCAGGTCGGAAGGAACTTTGTGAGTCACCAGTCCAGTCTCTTTATTTAGGGCAGGGTTCTCTGTGGGGGCAGACATATCTTGAAAACCTACAGGGATAGAGACTACACAACCCCTCTGGGCAGCTTGCTTCAATTTTTGTCTGCATCATGAGAGCCCTTTTCCTTGAATCATGTTGGGGCCAAGGGGATGGAGCCAGGCTCTTCCCAGTGGTGCCAAGCAGCAGGACAAGAGGCAACAGGCGAAAATAGTTCCATCTGAATATATGGAAGAACTTCTTTACTGTGTGGTTGACCATCCACTGGAACAGATTGCCCAGATAGGCTGTGGAGTCTCCCTCACTGGAGATACTCAAGAACTGTGGAAGAGGACATGCATGTATCTGGATGCAGTCCTGTGCTGTGTGCTCTAGGACAACCCTGCTTGAGCAGGGAGTAGGACCAGGTAACCTACTGTGGTTCCCTTCCAATCTGACCCATTCTGTTATTCTGTGATATAATGGGTATCAACCTATACCTCTGCTGCTGCCTTCTGCACCTCAGGGATTTAAAGTTGTCTACAGACCTAGTGAAATATGTCAATTAATACATTTTGTCCTTTGGTAGGCAGACCAGTTTGTCTACAGGACTTTAAATGACTACGGTGTTACTGTTTCTACTGACACACAGTACTGATAAGAATCGTGACTTTGTACCTCACCAATTCCCGGCTCTTTAGTCTACTTCCTTAGATGACAGACTTGCATTTGAAATGTGAGTTTCATTTATTGTTGCTGGCAAGAGATTCAGCTCACATCTCTTTTTACCAGCTGGTGAAGCCTGAATGACCAGCCTAGATTCTGAGCTTTAGGAAATTAAGGTGAGGTGAATGCTACCTTCTGGCTCATAAGAAATTATTAATAGAATTATTTCTGAATTCTTTTACATTGAACCCAAGTGGTTGTTGTTTAATTGCATATTGAACAGGCTAGGGTATGGATGCTAAATTTTACCACTAAAATCGGTATGTAATTCTAGTTATGTCTATGGATTCTATGCACTGCAATTTCTGCAAATAACAGTTTTGTTCTTGCTTGGATTTCACAATGTGTGAATTTCTCCAGAAATCAAAGGTAACAGGTTAGATTATTTCCCATCAGTCCATATATACAGTAATACTGAAAGCATGAAGGAAAATAGAAATTAACCAATTTTCTTCGAAACATTGCTGAGAAAAATGATCTTGGAAGTGACACTGTAAGTAGTGAGTGAGAAATAAAGGGTCTGGGTCTGGTTTTGTGTTGGCGGAATGGTGTTTGCAGTGGATTTGAATGACAGGTAGACCTAGTGATGAATGAGGGATTCCTCTGAGATGAGAGATGAGACCAAGGCCATATTATTGTATAATATTATATAATAGCTTCATTAGAAGAAGCCATGGTTTGTTTCAATGCTAAAGGAAATGGTAGGTGGATAGGCCAAAGTACATAAAGGACCTCACTTGAAGTGTTAATCTTCTTGTCTTTAATTTTCTTTTTTTTTTTCCTTTGGCTCTTTTAGTGCTTTTGTTAGCTTTACCTTTTTGAAGCTAATTTAACTATTTGCATGACCTGTCTATTCACTGCAAGTGCAGGAGTAAAGTATTTCCAATTCTAGTAACACATAGTGTGTGCTTCAAGATTGAAGGAAAATGTTTAAGGCTGCTGAATCATTGATTTTGCCTCTATAGTTGCAATTCCTAAACTAGAAGGTACAAAATAATTGGTATAAAAGAAAGCAGACTTGCAGACTCCAGTGGTTTGCAAATCCAGAAGTGTGATGGGAAGATGTTGCCCAGTAAATGCAACTGGTTCTGTGTCAGTGTCTTTACAGGCGTCCAGTGAAGGGATATTGGCCTGGTCCTAGGGCTTTCCCTAATTTTAGCTTGTAAAACACCATGGAACTGCTTTTGCCCATGCAGTCCATCTCCATGCTGCTATGGACCAGCCTGCTGATTGTTCTCCTGCATAACTCCTGGCTCCCTTTTGTTATGACATTCTTCTGGCTCCCATTTTTTATCTGTTTTCCTGTACTCAAGGGGTTAGGAGATTGTATGATGGCAGTATGTGAAATGAGTGCCAGAATATGCACTCTTGTGCAACCCAGCTCACCTGGAGTGAGAAGACGTTGTTCTACAGAGACGCAGCAGGTTCTTGTTAGTGTTTCAGTTTGGGGAAAAAAGGGAATCCTTAATGGCTTTTTTGAAAAGTTCATGGAAAAAGAAAATAAATGTTAGGAGTCTAGAGAAGGGGCTTAACAACATAAGCATCCATAGTAAAAAATTTAAGAGAATTAGTAGACTCAGATTTTTAATCATTAAGATCTGATTTAAGCTCTCAATAGGATTTGTTTAGAGATAAACTATTACCAGAATACGTGGGTGGAAGAATTTAAGGCAGTTGTTTGAAAAACAACTTAGGCCCAAACTAAATTTTGGCCAAGGAAGAACTCTGAAAAGGATGAGACAAGCCTACAGAGGCTAGGAAGGTGAAGGGAAAAGATTACTGGAGATTCCTGGGTAGAAAATGTAATCTTGGAATGAATGTCATATTTTAGATCTGTTTGCATGTATATCACTTGCTATTAATCTTCTTTGAGGCCTTTTTTTAGTGAAGCTGTCAAAAATAAGGTTTTCTGTACAATGCTTAAGTAAGAATCTGAGCTCAGTGTTGCATCATGTTTTCAAGGAAAGGAGATGGAGTACAGCACATGTGTGCAGTGTGGCAACGTGCACTTTGAAGCAGTGCTTCAAAAGTACATCAGTTTGCACAGCACTGTTTTGTGTTGCCTGGGAGATGTGGAAATACTGTTTGGTAAGTCTTATGTTGGGACATGGCCATAGAAGAACAACTAAATTAATTTAGATGGGATTGCACAACACTAAGCCTGCACTATATTAGGAAAATGTATAAATAACTGAGAAACTTTATGAATGAGAGAAATGTTTCAACTCAGTTTATGGAGGGTAGCCCCAGGCTTGATTTCGTCTTAGCTGAAAATTACAGAGGGGAGTAAATCCCAGCAGGATGCTTGCCATGCACATACACATTTCACACATCAAGGTACTAACCTGCTCCAAGGTTGCAGTCCTTTGTGTGATGTAGTTCAAATATACCTGCTATGGAAACTTTCAGAGTATGAATCCAGCCACTGGCCAAATCTTACTGAAGCTTTCTGAAGCTTATTTCAAGCATGAAAAGTAACACTTTGGTTGGGAAGAGTGCCCAAAGGGGCAGTGATACAAAGGGCTCTGAAGAAGCAATCTCTGACTTCTGTGGACTCTGTAGATAGAAACCTGTTATCTTAACTGTTAGCTCTGGCAGGAGTCAAATTCAAGAGAGAGTGAGCATAAAAGAAAATAAACATTTAAGAAATTTAACTTATATTGCAGGTTAATGATTTATTTCTTTTGATTAAACTATCCTAAGGCAGTAGGCTTTATTTTGTGGTGTGGTTTCAGGTATAATAAATGTCTCAGTAATGTGAATATGTATGTGGTTATGTGAAGCTTTGAGGAACCTGCTTAACAGAAACAAAACATCTGAGGTGAGCAGAAAAAGAAAGAGTTTGTTAGTGTTTTATCATCTTTATAGTATGGGGCTTCTTAGTGAAATATACTGACTGGCTGTTTATTCCTCTCCCTTCTCTCCTTGTTTATATTTACCTTTATTTATCTTGTCAAAATATCAAGAAATTTAGGTCAAAATATATCTGGATCCATCTGCTCATCTAGTCTGTTCTTTTACTGCTAGTAGTTATATCTTTTAATTAAGTATGCTTAGTGACAGTTTACTATGCTAATGAATGGCATCAAGTATCTTTAATTTCATACATGATGAACTTAGGAGTTTCTTTCTAATTTCTGTATAAAAACAATGATTTAATCTCTTTAATTTGTCGAATTGTAGTCTATATATCTTATCTGTAACTTCTGTTTCAGTGTTGGCTTTGGTGGAACCTCAATCAGGCTCTATAATTTAGCTGGTTTTAGCAGAGGTTTATTATTATCAGAGTCTTGTGTGCAGCAAATGTTTATTCGTTGACATGGTGGTCCATTTCAGTTTTTAATTTTGTTAATTATAGTTATTCTTTTATGCTCTAAATCTTAGGACAGACTTAGAAAATTATGAAGTCTATGACTGACCTTTCAATTCTAGGTTCATCAAATACTTTGTTATTTTGGGTTGTTTTTTTTTGTGATCGACCATCAGTGTTGTAACTAGCTCCTAAGCAGGGTCTGCAGAGTGGCGCAGTAGACACAGGACCTGATAGGTATGATACTAGAAGAAAAGAGCAGATGATACTGCCTTTAGGATAATTTGCCTTTCATGACTCTGCCAGATCAGGTAATTTGTTTTGACATTAGACAGGTCAAAAATTAATCTATTGGGCTAATTTTTAAGATTATGTAGGGGTTGGATTATTTATTTGACACCTGCCCCATCCCTCTGTGGTTCTTTATGCCAGCCCATTAATCCATCAGCCCAACTGCATTATCAACTGGATTTTTACTTTAAGTAGTAGTGATGCTTTGGGACTGTAATTAGGGAAAAGTGTTATAAAATATTTTAAGTGACAGTGGAGCTGACAGTTTTAAGATTGATGATTTTTTTTTTCTTGGTGGGAATAAACTCCCCAGTACTCTTGTACTTTTGTGATCAGTAAACACTCTGCAGTACTAACAGCATGCACAGATTTGCCACTTAGACAGTTCTGCATGGATCCAGCTCTGATTATTTCTGTGCTGTGGGCAGAGCTGCTGCAGATGTAACTTTTGTAGCATGGTTTCTGAGCTACCATAATACAATCACTTAGGTGTCTAAGAAACGTACTAGCTTACATTGTTCTTTTTGATAAAACCTGTGACACTGCTCTGGATTACACTCATATGTGTGTGTAGCAGTTTACTTGTGAATCTCCAGTGAGATCACATGTGCAGTGTGTGAACAAATGTGCATGTAGGATTGTTTCCTGTATGTCTAGAAAAATAGTGTGTTTTATCTGCAGTTCCCACATTGACAGCTTAGAGGAAAACTGCATGAGGGTATAAATTTTTAATGGTTCCGTATCAGTGATATATCTCACCAGCATGCTAGCAATAGAGCAAATAAAATCTATATACCTACAAATAAATTATCATTTATATTTTTTTAAATCTTTATTGGATAGCAGTTATTTCAGAACTATTTGGGATTAAAAGGTCTCATATCTGTGATCTGAAAACAGTGTTTGAGATGAAAAATAGACAAAACCAGGAGAAAGGTTGTTCTGTAGACTCAGATTTATAGTGACCTTTATGTACAATATGTAAGACAGGATGGCTGTCTTGGAAACCTGAAGGGCAGAAGTGTGTGTAGCTTTCTGCGTGTGGAGCAGAAGCTTCAAAGAGGGAATTGTAAACTTAGCTGTGCAGCTATTCTTGAGGCCATGGTGGCACAGTCGGGGGTTGTCCTTGCACTTTGCCTTCTTTCAGTGCTTTTATTGGCCAGAGATGTCCCGCTGGCCTGGCACTGCCCTGCCTTTGAGCCAGACATACCTTGTGTGTGCTAAATCCAACCAAAGCCAGTTTCAGGACTAACAACAGTCTTTGGCTTGGCCATCTTCTAGAAAGTAGAAAAGTTAGATTTGTGCCCTCTGTCCCAAGGGCTCTAACCCACATCCCTCAGGCGCATTTGGTCGTTTGGCCTTTTGGAGCTATATCACAGTGCAGAAAGCAATGCAAGATTCATGGGGACAGGGAGGTCTCAGTGTAGTGCCTCATGATTGTATCTCTGAGTGAATTTGGGAGGCACTACGTGGAGCAGGAATCCAACATTTCATTCTCTTTTCAGGGTTATTGCTATTTGGGAAAGTAATTCTAAAAAGTCAAGTAATAACATGATGTACTATTTATAAAAAGGCAGGGAGTAAGATCTAGAAATCTCTACTTGAGGTGGTGGGAATCTAATGACTGAACCACAGAATCAGTCTCTCACCGTCTCCATGAGTCTGGTGTTTCTTTCCATGAACAGCATATGAATCATACTGCCTTTTTACTTTTTAAAGGAGAACTAAGAGATTGTCTCATTCAGTTCCCTGGCAAAAGACAAATTTGGCAGCAGTAGTGTTATTTCTGGTAAAGTTTTGGCTGACTTGCTGTTGAGGACAGTCAGTAGTGAAGGATTCCCAGCCTTCCTGGATAGTCTAGGCACTTCCTAGGCACCATGCTTACCAGGAGGTGGGTTAGTCTTTTTAATGTCCATCTTTGGAAATTAAGCTTGTTGGATCTTCTGTCAAAGTAGATGCAGAAAGGAGCTTACAGCCTCTCTTTTTCTTTTACAGTATGAATTCATATTTTTAAAGATATGAGTCTGTTTTCTCTAAAATAAGTAATCACAGTTCAAGCTCTTTATTTTTGTTGTTTACTTTTACAGGTTTTGGTTTCTTCTCCTATTATTGCTCTCTCTGTCCAATTGATTATGTACAGTGGTCAAAGCTGGATGTTCTATTCAATCATGGTCACATCTTACTAGTGATGGGTTCATGTGTACACATTGGGATATTTTTCAAACATTGTTGATGCATGTTGAGTTAATGATCATTACTGTCAAAGCTCTTTCTGTAGATCTGCAGTTATGCTGATCTTTCCCCAGATTTTGTTTATGCTGTTGATTATTCCCAGCTTATCTTAGAACTCTGCACTGGCAGCAGCTTTGCAGCTGTCTCATTAGTCTGTGCATAGCCCTGGGCATTGTGAATTATACCTGCATCTTTCACATCATTGGGTACTTTCATTACCAGTATTTTCCTGCTACTGGAATGAATATAAAAAAATTTTTGCATGTGTCCAGTTTGAGATGAACCTTTGGTAAATATTAAATAGTCTTTCTAAACAGTTTTGGGGTTGTTTGTTTTTTTTACCTAAATACCAACAGTTCTTGTTAAACCATGTTTTTAGCTTGCATGTGGGAATATCATGAACACCAGTGTTAAAAGTTCTACCAAGGTCCATGTAAGTAGCTAGTATGGATGAAAGACAGATGTTTGTTTTTCAGCATCCAAACATCTTACAAGCTGTAGAGATAGGAAACTGCCTGTGTGTGCATTCTAAATATTAGGTTTTATTACCAGAAGTTCTACATCCCTTTTTTCTTCCCTAGGAACTGACATTGGAAATAGTGGTTATCTCCATCGAAGTGGTGTCCCCCCTAGGTCAGTCACCTGTGCAGTCTTTTGCTCATGAGCCTCACTCAGGCAGTTTGGGCTGCTTAGCCTCTCTCACTGAGCAGGAGGTGGGCAGGAGACATTGGGCTACTCTGCTGAGCAGCTCCAGACAAACCTTTTTGACCTGTGTATAGTTGTATTTCTGCTCCTGTTCATGTAAGCGCATTTCGATTCAGTGACCACCGAGTACTTTTATCTGTTGTGAGAAAATAGGAGGAAAGGGTCATTTAAGACCATTTTTATTATTATTTTTTCTCCCTTTAAGAAAGGGATAAGGGGCTAGCAAATCCTAAAATGACTGACACCTTGTTTTACAGAAAACTACTGGTGTTCCATTTTTCGGGGGGTTGGGAGGGAAGGAGGAAGGGTTGTTCAGAAGTGCTGGGGAAGCTGAAGAAAGCAAGTGGTAGTGTTATAATAAATAAAACATGCATGTTAAACCTGTCTAACTTGGTTAGCCCACCACGAATAGGCAGTCTCTTTTAAAAATTTGTTTGTGGATGTTAACGTCTGTTTAAATCAAGCAATTGGGAGTAAAGCTGTTTTTTCTTAATGAGTCAGCATCTCTCTTCTTAGGCTTAAGCTTTTTTCCTGCTTTTCATGACTGTTTTTATATGGGTTTATGTTACTTGATGGCAATATTCAAGGTTGTATTGCTTGCCTGTCTTCCTTTTAGGTGATTTGAAACTCTGTCATCAAAAAGCTGGCCCCACAAATCAGTAGAGAGGTAGTAATTTCCTGGCTGGCCCACAGGAATCTCCTCCAAACATTGTCTGCAGGTCCTGTGTTCGCCTGAAAATAATTCCTGTATCACTGTTAGCCTTTCAGTTATAGCTTTGCAATCCACAATGGTTGCACTAGAACTTGAAAACTCATAGCTGTGGAAGTTCCTGCACCTTACTGGAAAAGTATTGAAAGGCAATATGACTTTTGGCAAGTCTGCTGTAGAAAACCCATGCATAATCAGTGAAAGGGAAGTGTCAGTCTGAATATGTTTTTAGAAAATTAATTATAAATATCGAGATCACATCTTCCTCTGCATTCAGATGCAGAATTTTCTGCCAAATTCTACATACAATTTGTTTGTTGTTATACAGTATTTTGTGTCTTCCTTGTATAACAAGCTTAGGACTTTTAAAAAAAGTTCATGAGTCTTTCAGTAATTTATTTAAAATTATATATATATAAACAAACCACATCACAACTTACATCTTGCACCAGTTGATCTAATTGCCTGCTATAACTCCATTTGGGTTTTGGAACAAGCACAGAAAGCTGAGAACATTTTCATTCTCTTGCACCCATTATCTAAATATTAGAGCAAACAAATGCATGTACTTTCTCTTTTAAAAAAATACAGGTTCACCAGTTCTGACTCTTTGCATTTTCCATTAATTTGTCGCTTCTGTATTGGCTGTATCTTGCTGCTAGAGTGGAAAGAAGGAGAGACTGAGATTAATTAAATCTTCTTTGATATTTAAGTTTTTATTTAGTATCTTGGGAATCCAAGGAGCTCCAAGCAATAATCCATCAAAATCACTCCCTACTGTCTATTCTCAGTGGAACCGTAATAATAACCAATTAATACAGCCTGAAACAGGACAGAAAGGTGGTGATTAGTCCCTACAAAAACTGATTGCAATTACCAAAATTCTGGTGTAGCAGAAATCACCAGTTAAAGCCCTTTTGGAAAACAGGTTTTGGATTTAGCTTGCTCAAAATACTGAAATACAGCAAAATTTTCACTTTGTTCAGGCCTTTTTAGACACTGACTAAAGGATGAAGGCTTTTAGATACCTTGAGCCTCATTTTTAAAATTACCTGCCATGGTCAATTAACTGATAATGTATCAATTAGCTGCAAAAATAATGTCTGTATCATTTCCCTTAATTTGCTGTGGTTCCACTTCCTTTGAAGTACTGCTGCCCTAAAATCAAAGCACGAGCACACACCATTGCAGAGCGTTTTAGAAATATACGGTGTTATTCTGGTGACACCAGGTGTTCAAAGTAAAAAATGTAATGCATTATGTATTCAGGAGCATGCCTTTATTAATTGATAGTTATCATGGGGTAATTGGTGAGCTAGTGAAGGTTTGGAATTTGGCAATAATTTATCTGTTTTGAAGGAAATGTTCATGTGCTGAAAGTCAGAAGTTACCTGTCTTTTTAAGCCATATCAAAAAGATAAAATGTTGTATCGTTTCTCTTCTTCCCCTCTTTTAAGTAATGTGCTGTTCCTAGGTTTGTATCTGGTTCTCTAATTATATTATTTAATTTTTCTTCAGGTAATTAGCATCACTAAGCAACTGTTTGCTTAAAGAATGCAGAAGTGAAATTAACTGAGATTTCCAAATGTCCCTAGATACTGTCAAATCTGTTAGAGACGATGTTCAGAATAATAACATTATTCCTGTGTTTGGGGATTGGGAATTACCGGAGTCTGCTGGACTGCACACTATTTGGCTGGGGTTGGGGGTGGAATTGGGAAGGCAGTGATTGATTTGGTCAAGAGCTGAAATGTAACTTTCTATGACCAAGTTGGATTAAGCAGCTATTTAATATTTTGTGCGTTTTCAACATTGTATGAATAATGCTTTTCTATGATATTTTCAGGTAGCATAATTTTAAGTCCATAAATACAGTATTTGGTTAATCTGTAAAATCACCCCTTCTTATTTCAGCTTTTCATTGTCAAATGCATTTGATGTGAGGGCGGACCAGTGCTCACCCACTCAAGACCCCTCGAAACTCCCAGGCCATATTTGCTATGATCCAAGACCTTTCGGTGGAAGCAGTCTGTTACTAAAAGAATTTTGCTGACTTCTCCATGGTATTTACTAGAGACTGTTCTCTTTAATTGTGGCATAAAAGTAAATTATAAGTGATGCTTGTAAATTTACTTTAGTAGGAGGAATATTGCTGTTGGTTTTATATTGTATATCAGTTTGTGCTGAGAGGTGTATGTTAAAAATGCCTGTGGATCCCAGTGTAAGAAACTTTTCACTTAGAAAGATAGAAAAATCTTAGGGTTTGCTGTACCTGTCATACACATCCTCTTCACTGACACTGAAATTGGAAAAATTAAAGCATAAGGAGGTGAATTGGAGGTACTATACCTACTCCTGGATATTTAGGACCTACTTGGAAGGGCAGGATCCCAATAAAATGAAGCCCATTGCAGCAGGTATGAGTCGTTTCCTCGTTTCCACAGCAAACCCTGGAAAAGCATGAATATAGCAATCCCTTGTCACTTCTGCCTCGTGTCCCACAGCATGGGCAGTGGACGTGGCAGGTACCCTTTTCACGCTGAGATCTCTGCCTTGGCTTTGGTCTGCTCTGTTGATGACTAATGTAGCCAGTTTAGGCGTGCTCTTTCCTCTTAATTTTGCCCTGTGCTTGGGGTGTGCAAAATGGCTGTTGTGAGGAGATACTAAAACTAGTCAGAGGATATTCTAATTTATACTTGAGGCTTAATCACCTTTGCTTGAGAGCTGTTAGAGTCCTATATTGGCTACATCTTACGATGTAGCTTGAGGTATTCAGAATATTTTTTATTGTAATGTTGCCTAATGCATGCCTCTTTTCTCAACACAAAGTCTAGATTGGTGGATAGGTGTAGTTGGACACTCATCTAGATACTTCAATCATTTAAGGTATGAGAGTTTCCTCTCATGTGCACCCAAAGTAACTTTAAAGACTCATGTCTCTGGAATGTTATTTTCATTTAAAAAAAAAGTTCCTTTTCACCTACTCTGTATGCTGTCATGATGCAGAAACATATTGCAGATGGGAACCACCTGGTTTGTAGAAGGAAAATCCTTCAGAAAAGCTATTAGAGTGTGTCCAGAGCAGGGCAACCAAGGTGATGAAAGGCCTCAAGGGAAAGACTTACAAGAAGTGGCTGAAGTCACTTGGCTTGTTCAGCTTTGAGAAGAGAAGGCTGAGGGGAGACCTCATATCAGTCTACAGCTTCCTCAAGAGGAGCAGTGGAGGGGGAGGTGCTGATCTCCTTTCTGGTGACCAGAGATAGGACACGAGGAAATGGAATGGAGCTGCATTGGAGAAGGTTCAGATTGGACATTAGGAAAAGGGTGGTCAGTCACTGGAACAGGCTCCGTAGGGAAGTGATCATGGCACCAGGCCTGCCAGAGTTCAAGGAGCATCTGGATAATGCTCTATGTCATATAGGTTCATTTTAGGTAATCCTGTGAGAAGTGAGGAGTTGAACTCTAGGATCCTTACAGCTGCTTCTCCGCTTGAGAGATTCTGATTCCTTTATTGCCTTCAAATGACGAGTCCCCAGAAATTCTTGTCTGTGTGTCATCCCCAAGCATATGTTTTTGCACTTTGTATCATTAAAAGCCATCTTATTTCAATTACACAGCTCACAGGCCATCTAATATATCTGCAGCATGAACCAGTGCGCCTCTGGGTGCATCACACATAGATGTGGTAGGCACACAGCTACTTGCTATAACACTACCACTAATAAATAAAACAAAATTGATTCCTGTGGAATATGACTGGTGATTTCTGTCTGTGCTTATTACTTCTTATTTTAATATAGTCCATTAAAAAATCTTCCCTTAATTAGCTCCTTGTTCATAGACAGTTTTTCTCTGTGACTTGGTCTAGAGATATTCTCACTGCATATAAATAGTGGACACCAGGTCCATTGTGTTATCCTTGTCCATGCAGGTTGGTTAATGACACTGGCTTGGCTTTTTTGCATTCAGAACCACACTGCATATTATTCCCTTTCTCATTTACTTCCAGTACTTAATTCTGTTCTTCTTCCTTTATTAAGTTAGTAACAGAAATTCCTTCTCAAAGGTCACTGAAAGGAGTCTGCAGAGCATGTATAAAAGTGTTTTCATTGTGTAATTTTTTTAAATATGTGGCTCATATAAATGTCTATATAATTCAGATGAATGGTATCTAATGTTTTCCTGTTACAGCCTGAAATGTGGTTTAAGATGCGTTTCATTAAAGCTTCCTTCCAGGCATCCTGGACACTGCTAAGGAGAACCTGAATTAGAGTAAATTATACATGCTATTGTAAAACCAAAATAGCTTTATTTGAAATTGCAAACATACATCTATGTAGAGATAGTGAATTATTTTCATTCTTGAGAGACCCTTGTGGCTCCAGGAGAAGATTTAAGGGCTTATGTAGCTAGTTTTCCTCATTCTTCAGTAAATACAAACCTGTCTAATTTTGCATTAGACTACAAAACCTGTTTCTGTATCAGAGACCAAACCACTCCTTACCTGAAAGTAGACATTTAATTCCACACATCCTTATAGGACACATACAAATTGGAGATTTCGTGCCTTCTTATCTTTGACTGTACCAGGCAGGAGCATATTTGAGATTTTGGTCAGTATGTTTTCTGGATTTGAAAGCAATTATTTCAGTGCCTTGCTGAGTGCAATTTCAGGCTTTTTTGGATGCCCCAGAATATATATTTGTTTCTTCAGTGTAGAAGATAGGAGGCCAGTAAATGTCTTTACTTTGGGATAAAGATGCTTTCCCTGTTGATAAAGAAGGGGAAGTGTGTTTCAGGTTTCATTGCAGGACTTTGCAAGTCTTTCTTGGAGAACAAAAATCAAGACCAGGAGAGGTGAAATAACTCCTTAGTTCTCTTTTCATTATTATATGTGACTTTTTATTTGTTCTGTAGTAAACTTGGTGCTAATTTCTAAACAGAAGTGATACGCCTCAGTGGGACTGAAATAATTACATACATCTGTTCATGATTCTTTGTAGTTTTGATTTGGTTTTCTGTTTTGGTTTGTATTTTCTTACCTTTTGTTATATTAGAAAATGATGGAAGGGATTTGTTGCTGAGATATGGATTGGGGTTTTATTTTATTTTTTAGACTTGTATTAAGCAGCAAGCTGAAATTCACTTTAAAAAAATCTTCTAAGTAAAACATAGCTTATCAGTGTAAGACTTGGATATACATTTAATTAGCAAGGCAAATAAAATAGTGAATTAGAATAGAATCACAAAATCATTTAGTTTGGAAAAGACCTTTAAGATCATCAAGTCCAACCATTAATCCAGCACTGCCAAGTCCAATGCTAAACCATGTCCCTAAGCACCACATCTACGTATCTTTTAAATACCTCCAGGGATGGTGACTCCTTGGGCAGCCTGTTGAGCTGATTTATTTTGTTACCAGTATATCACGTATTAAATATTATGCTTTTCCACAAATTTCATTCATGGACTACAAGGCTTGCATGAGCCTTTCTTCTTAAAAAAACCCAAATATTCTGCTTTTCCTTCTGTGCACCTTTAGTAACCTCAGCTATGGTCCTCTAAATGTCAGGGAGGCCATCTTTCATTGCTACTTAGTGGCAGACATAAAAATTAAAAAAGCATTAATCTTAGTATATCTTCTGTGAGTATAGATATACTTTATTGTCCACTATGTCTTCTGAACCTCACAAAATTTGTATCATCCTTCTTCAGGGCCAACGTGCGTGGCCATTATGCCACACTATCTGTACCCTTTCTGGTAGAATATTTAAAATAGTGTTTGCATTTGGATCTGGTGATTCCTCCAGTTCCTCTCCTTTTCTGTGAGCCACCAACAGTTTACAAACAGAGCATGGCTCTGTATAGAAAATCCTTGTGTGTGCACATATGGACTCAGTAAATGCATATGAAAGACCTCTGGCCCTTAAAAGCAGCCTGTAGTTTCCCAGGAAATCACAGGTTGAAAAAAAGTCTTTTGGGGTTTCCTGATGTTTCATTTCTGCTGGGTTGGTCAAAGGTTTGTATTTTAGTAGCTAGTCCATGCTGGTGTGGGTGGTGGTTTCTGGAGGAAAAATGCTGCAGTGTGACTTGTCACTGTTCCCAGATTTATACCTGGATTTTTCTGTTGGCTCATTTAGTGGAACAGATTCTGTTCCCTGAACATCTGCACTTTCATTTGGTTTTTAGTGAGGTTTGGGAAGCATCATGTTGCAGAGACCTCTCTGCATGGTGCTCCAAAGCTCTGGCACCTTGACTTGTTCCAGGGAGACATCCTGCTACCTCCTGTGGAGCCACTGGCTGGAGTGGCCTCTGCTATTTGTTTGGGATGTCCAGCTGCCAGCCATCCCAGTTAGCCACATGGCGAGGCCCAAGAGGCACTGCCGGGCACTCGTGGGGCTGCCGGGACCCCCAAAACTCCATCCTGGGCAGCGTGTCCCACCTGCAGCCCTGAGCTGTGGCACCTCCAAGGAGTCAGGGCAAAGGCATAAGATGGCTTCCAGAGCCACAGGGCCCTGCCTGTGGGAGGCTGCTTTTGCTCAGCAATGGGGTTTTATTGAACATGTCCCTTCCAGACTGAGTCGTGCTCCCAAGGGATGGTGCTGTGCCATGACCTGGGCACCTCTCCCCTCCTCAAAGAGCATCATTGTGCAGCTGTTCCCTCGTTTCCCTTGTGGAAAGGCACCTCACGATCCCACACAAGACCCCATCTTTTCTCTCTTCCCGTTCTCTCTCTCACCATTCTTTCAGTGTAGAAAAATACATTCCCATGCTTAGGTACTCAAAGTGTTTGCCGTGTTTCACAGGCTGGGATGCTCGTCTGGTTCAAAACAGTGAACTGACTGCACTGGGTATTGGCATGTAAATGAATGTGCTGACCTCGCAGGGAACCCATCCAAGCTGCAGGCTGTGTCCCCAGTTTCAGGATGTCGGTGGTTTGAAAATCTGGGCTATGTTCTGCATCTCAATGACAGAAACCACTTCAAATTCATAGTAGCATAGCTGGGCTGCCCTATCAAAAGTTGTTTTTCTACTTTTTTCCTGTAACAGCAATCTGGCATTTACAGCTAATGCTCCATTCTTGTGGGTTTTTTTTCCCTTGTGTAGATAGAACAGTTTAAGCACCTATGCTAAAGGGGCAAAGATGAGGTATTTCTATGTGTATAGTTTAAATCAATTATCATGTACATGAAACTGCATCATAAGGACCCACTATGCCTGAGTAGGATTTTGAGAAGCTACCTAGTCTGCTGCCTTTCCCTAAGGCAGGATGAACTGTAGCATCTGTGATAGTTTGAACAAATTTTCAAGAGTTCCAGTTTTCAAGGCTTCAACAGGGTTTATTGATTTTTCACTTCATACCCCAGCTACTGCTCAAGAATAAGATGCTTGAGGTATTGGTGTGTTCTTCTGAAACATCAGTCTGCTGCTCAATAGCACTCAAAAAGGCTTTGGGGGAAAGGAATGTGAACAAAGCAGAAGATGAGATTTATATCTGTATAAATCCATGGTTTATCCATTCTCAAATATTTCAATTCCCGTTTCCCTATGTCAAACGATAGAAGAACCAGTAAGGAGCACTTTTGGTTTTGTTAAATACATGTGGACTTGTCAGCCTAAAAAAGAGCAAGAGCTGAAAAAGTATCTGGTGGCACTGAGGAGGTGCACAGAGACCCCTGAGAAAGATGAAGCAAGTAAGCACGAGGGAAAGACCCCCAAGTGATTTGCACCTTGTGCACCCTTGTAGAGTTTCAGCATGGGTTTGCCTACCATGCTGCTGCCCTTGCTGACACAAAAGCAGTCATGTGAGCTTACAGGAAGAAAAGGCCTTTCCACACCATGATGCTCATCACTTCTGGCTTGGGGAGGGTCTGGAACCAAGTCTGGAAATGCACTGGTGTTACCTTGCCCTGTTCTTGGACTCTGATGCTGAAAGTATCTGCTGTGGACAACACCCTAATGGGGGCTACTGGCTGCTCAAGCCTCTTTGGGGCCACTTGTTATGGTTGTTCTTATGCCCTGTCTCTCCTGATTAGAAAGCTGTTCCTATCCATCTTAATTATTCCATGCAAAAATTTTGGCTGGGCTGTGTGTTTATGTACACAGAGAATCAATTGCCTCTTCTATAAAACCTTTAGCAGCTCCTGCTGGTTCAGTCTCTGACCCAATAAAACAGTTGTGGACTCAGTGCTCTGTCCTGAGTTCTTTCTTGCTTTTGTAGTCCACAGGTTTATGAATTGAAGGCTGCAAGACTTTGCTGAAGCTCGTACAACATTACTTAATATTAGGACAAAACAATCAATACTTAGTAATACTAATGTAATATTCTCTAGAGGCAACAACTTTTTTTTCCCTCTTAACTCAGTTTGTCCACACCCATTAACTTTCCTTTTTGTCATTCTCACTTTCTTGTCCTCCTGATGTGCTGGTAATCCCCTTGTGTCTGACACTCTCTAGAAATTTAGTCTATTAATGGGTCTAACATTGTGTCCAGAGTGTTTTTGCTTTGCATCCCCTGGCATCTTTTTGCATATTATGGTTTTATCTGATTGTCACTTCAAGACATTTTAACAGTCACTTTGGAAATGAAACTCTTTCTGTTAGTCGTAAAAATTAATCCAGTTTCTCTATGCAGTACAGTTGAAAGTGACTTGAAATGTTTTCAAACAGACAAAAGGCAAATGTCTGCCATGATGCCACATGGGAGCACGTGAGCAGTGCTGTGATTGATGCCTGTCCAAAGGGAGGGCATCCTCATTCTGCCTCCTGGCAGATACCCCAAGATACACCAGTTTAAGCACAGGCATATTTGTTGGTTTGGGGATGTGGACTATCCCGGGAAGAAATGGAAAGAAATTAAAAGAATCTGTAAAGAAGGTTGTGGTGTTTCAGGTAGCGCCCGGTAGCGTCCAGCATGGCACTGGTTACTCCAATACTCTTGTTTGTTTTCACAAACCAGCACCTCACAGTTTCTGAGCGGATGACCGCTGCGAGGAGACCATAACCTCTTGATTTCAAAGGAGCCATCGTTTCACTGGTGCCTCTGTGGTTAATGTAAGAAAGGTGTCTTGCCATAAACTTTTTCCGAGGTATTCAGCAAGGTTGGGAAGGGGTCGGCCCGGGCAGGAAGCCCTTGTCTGTGCTATAAAGAAAATAGCAAGCAACAAAATGAAAGCATCAAAGGACTAACAGGATGCAGTCCCAGGAGTCCTCTCTGGCATGTTAGTCCTTCTTGAAAGTTAGCATTGAGTGAAGAGTGACCTTAAAACTCGCTTCATTCAAACAGACTGGGCTCAAGTTTAAAGTTCAAGGCATTTTGTTTTTTCACCTGTTTCCTACAGTTTTTAAGAAACTTCTGAAGAATTAATGTGTAACTATATCTGGTCACAGAGCCAATGTGGAGAATTTTTCTCAAGGGAAAATAATGTTACTGTATGGAGTGAGAGAAATGGATACTTTCTGAGTGGGGTTTTATTTTGTTGAAACTTTTTTCTCCCAAACCCACTGCGACTGTGATCGCAAACAGCCCTGGAGCCAGCGTGACACACTCACTATTTCTTACTTTATTTTTGAAAGAAGATGATAGTATCCTGTAGTTGTCTGAATCATGGTGAAAAGGTGTTTTTTTCTGAAGCTGCCGCTGCTTGGGAAATGAGGTCTTGTTTTGGGCACAGCCTGGGAGCAGAGAGCCTGGTTGCAGCAGTTCAGCTTCATCTGTGAGTGCGTGTTGGCTGAGCCAGCGCCTGGCCCCATGGCCACCCACCCTTCTCATCATGCTGGAACTGTTGGGCCTGAGAGAAAAAACTAAAGTCCTGACCCAAAACTGCATTGGTAAGCAAGGATAGATGTGGATACAGTGCCACAGCCCTACCAGTGCTAATGCCAAGTGGCAGCCCCGGCTGCTGGCTGGCACTAGTTATGAGCCTCTTCTGTCTTCACCCAGCAGCAATAGTTTATTATTAGTATTATGAAATAGTTTATTTTCTGATCTTTGCATCTTATGTTATGAAGCAACTAGTAACTGATCCCACAAGTGATTTGGCAGGTCATCTTTCATAGTTAAATAATTTGCAGAGATGACATACAAATTTTATTTGTGTTTCCCCATGCCATTAAATTTTAATGATTCTGGCATGAATATTTCATGGAAGTACCTTCTGAATGGGTTTGTTTAGTCCTGGCAGCTAATACTCAGTATAGAGTCTTGGAGGGTTTTTTGTTTGGTTTTTGGTGGGTTTTCTTTCCCTCTCAGGTGGTTTAGTGTAGGTAAGAAGTGTCAAACTGGATTAAGTGAGAAAAGGCAACTTCTTGTTGGTGATTCAGCAAGGAGATGCCGCCTATAACTCTTTTCAGCTGCTTAGTGGAAGCCTGAGAAATGACCCTCAAATACAATTCTGCTTTGTGCTCTCCTGCCACAAGGTGGCTAAAAATGTTTTGAAAGCCCACTATATGCGAGTGCTTTAAGTGATGCTAATACACCTGCAGCCTTTCTGCAGCACAACACACAACACACAGGAGACCGGATTTATTGTGCATAAAATTGGGTACATCTTACTTATATGGAGCAGCATTTAGGAGATGTTACTACCAATAATTCCTCAGCTGGAGGGCTGGGCTGGGCTTGGCTTTGTTGTTGGTTTTTTTTTTAACAGAAGGAGAAGTCATTGTTCCCAACCCATCCCGTGTGAGCGACAGGGCCACTGTGGACCACAGTGGTGCCACGGGGAGCTCAGTGGCCACCTGCCTGTGAAGCTCCACAAGTACATCAGCCTCACAGCTCTCCACAAACGGGCTGAAATTTCAGCTTCCCACTCCATCTCCATTTGTACTGCCCGCTGAATCCATCTACTCGGAGGCTAAATCGGAAACACTTGTCCAAACCTGGGTTAGCAAGTTCTTTTGTTGCTGTTGAATTTTGTGGACCCTGCATGAGGGTGACGTGTGTTTCTTGAAAGAGGTAATGTTTCCAAATGGCCAGCTGCTGCACCATCAGAAATGGGTACTTCGTTTTCACTGATTGCAGGAATGGTAACACTCTTCCCTGCAAACTTTTTGGAAGCTTTTCTCCAGTGTACAGTAGGGACACAGCTTTTGTTCAATGGAAACGAAACGTATCTTCTTCTTACCAATGCACCACTCACTGTAGAGCTTTTTATGTGCATTTTAGGTTTTCTATTTTTTAACTTATTAACTCTGACAAGTAACCTCTTGGTTGTGAACAATTTAATTCACGATTCATTTTTCTGATTCAAAGTGAACACGAGTGCCCTAATCCCCTAATGGGAATTAATTGCATGTTTCAGTGCTTAACTCTGATCCTTTCTCCATCCCCACTGGGATAAGTTTCTTCCTGAAGGATCCGTGTTTGTTATTCAAAACACAGTCTGAAAGGTAATGATTTTTCTTATAAAAGAGACTCGGGCCGACTGAATATTAATGCTTTTCTTATTGTGAGGGAATGAGCTGCATCCAGAAAAACCTTGCTTATGTCATGAAGGATAAATTACGCTGAAGTATATTTGATAAAAGGGGGGGGAGAAATCAGTGCATTCTTTTTGCCCTGAGTGAATGCAGTCTGCCAGTAAACACTGGCACACACTATTTTTGCTTGGAAAACTGTATTTTGATACAGAAAAAACCTGTTTACTTCACCAAGGGGGAAATTGCTTTGCTACGGAGGATTTTAAACAACACTGCTCTTGTCCAGCAATGCACCCTTTTGGATAACTGACCTGATCTCAGAGTTCACTAAAATAAGATTAAATAGCATAAAACAGATTACGTTTCTACTTCCAGTCTGTCTTTAAAGATTTCTCAAACTTGAAATACATGTTTAATGACCCTCTTCCCAAGAGGAACTGCATGTGCTCCTGTTGGGTGTCTGGCCCAGCCAGATGACTGTCGACAAGGCAGGCTCCGCCCAGTCAGTGACCAAGGGTAAAGTGTGGGAAAACATCACACTGCAAGAAATGTTTCTGCCTTACAGAAACAATGGGAGATAAACAGGGCACAGTGTGAAAAATAACACAGGAAAGATGAAGGTACCTTTCCCTCCCCTACCTTTCACTAAAGCCAGTCTTTTATCCCATTTAAACCAATTTTGAGTGTTTCATGCTCACAGGTAAAACCAATGGTCATGCAGAGTCTGTTTCCAAGAGAGGGTTAGGACGTGTACAGACCAGCTACTTGAGGTGGTTTAGCACTTTGTGTTGTCTGTCTGGGGATGAGGAGAGGAGCATGGCCTTACCTCATCTTTCTGCCAACAGCCATAGCTTCAGCTTCATTAAGGCTGAAATACCACAACTCTCCTCCCCCTGGCCCCTGAGGTAAATAAATGGAAGTAACAAGTACAGCTTCCTCAGGCAGGAAGGGTGAAGGTGTTTGTGAAGGCATGACCAATTCTGCAAATGACCGCATGTTTACAGCGAGGGGAGTCATTGTCATCCCCTCCCCTGAAGGAGCAGGACAAACTTCAGTGGCACCTTTTTCAGACAGCACCTGCTCACAAATATGGCACCACACACTTGCTGCTGCACAGCTCTCATAATGGGGAGAGAAAAATTAAAAATGTTTTAGAGCTTTTTCCTGAGTGTGTTGGCAGATGTTGGGGATTCCTCAGAGAAACCATGGGATGTAATTTGGTTACAGCAGAGAACTGCAAAAGACTGACTTTCAGTGAAAAACACACCAGCAGATGCAGTTTCTGTCTGAAAATTTTCAAGATACTTGAATTTAGTATGGTACTTCAGCATGGTGTAGGACTACAAGACCTACACTTTGGCACATGCCCGAGCAGCCTTGCATGTCTGAGGTGCCTTGGCATGGGTGTGGTTCTCCAGGGCAGCCACGTGGTAACATATGCCTCTGTCTTTCAGCTGCTTTTGCAGGTACAATGGCCCGTGTCTTCGTCTATGGCACGCTTAAGAAGGGCCAGCCCAACTACAAGCACATGATCAACACAGCCAAGGGGCTAGCAAAATTCCAAGGAAGGGGCCGCACGGTGGAGAAGTACCCACTGGTGATTGCAGGAAAATACAACATTCCTTACATGCTGAACATCCCAGGGACGGGCCACCACGTTGCTGGGGAGATTTACTCGGTCGATGACCAGATGCTGCAGTTCCTGGATGAGTTTGAAGGCTGCCCAGACATGTACCAGCGTACCCTGATGAGAATCGAAGTGGTGGAGTGGGAAGGGAAGGGCGGTGCGGCCGAGGGCGTGCTGGAGTGCTTCGTGTACAGCACGGCGACGTACCCACCGGAGTGGGTGGGGCTGCCCTACTATGACAGTTACGACTCCTCGGGGAAACACGGCCTCTCCTACGTCCTACGCGAAAGCCGGGAATAGGAACGGGAGGTAACACAGCCGAGGACATAGCGCTAAGCAGGTGTTGATCAGTAACCTTCCCAGGAAAGCTGTAATACCTTCTTATTAAAATGCAGGATCTCTTGTAACCTTCCCAACCCAGGAGCCTTGGTGCTAGAGATGAAGTCCTGTAGGCGCAGAGTTGGAGACTCCTCCCCAGGTAGTCAGTGTCCTCCTCACCACCCCCCAACCTGCTGCAAGTCACTGGGTTTGCACAAGGTGTAAAAACCACATCATATATTATGTATTTTTGCACATCAGGTGTGGGGTCTAATTATTTCCTCAGTTTCCCTCTTTGACTTGATGCATAATGGAGGTCAGTGAAAGGCAGAGGAACAGACTAATTTTTATTTTTTTTCTGAACTGACAAATTGTCTTGTGTAGTTGTCCAAGGTGGGTGGAATAATGATGATACTATTGCACTAATAGCTGAAACTGATTTAAAAATCATGTCTGCAAAGTCAAGCACAACCTGCATTGAATGTTTACTTGTAATGGTGTTAGTAGGTTACTGAACAAACTCTCTGCTTCTAGACAAATAGGAAATTGCTGGGAAAATAGGGAAAATTTAAAGATTGTTCTTACCCTGCATTGCAGGGGTTTTTTTTCTGAACTGGAAGGGTGTATTTTTTTAATAATGTTTAGTTTTACAAGGCACTGTGAAAAAAATATTAATACATTATAAGAAAATTACATTTAACATTGTATTTTTAATTTAACATTCTAAGCACTTCAAGTTCCACTTCAATTCACTGAGTGACTGTANGGGACCTAGAAAAGCAAACCTACACAGAAGCTGTTGTTAGCACTTACTGTCAGGGTGACTTTTTGCCAAGCACTTCAGTGCAGACCTTGCAACCATGTGCAAACTGACTTTCCTGTTGGGGGAAAGATTTTTATATACATTATAAAAATATCCGAAGGACCTGTATTGTGATTATTGCAACATTTAAATTGGGGAGGGAGAAAAACTACATAAAGCAGGCTATTGTCCCCCTGACCCAACCAACTGTGCTAGTTTCTGTGCAATCTGGGAGAATCGTGGCTTTCTGTTGTTACACTCCTGTGCGTTTTTATTTTCCTTCAACTACAGTGTTTGATACAAATAGATTGTACAGTATACAAAGCTGCCAAAGGGATGGGAGCAGGAAATGTAAGCCACGCAGCAAGTCAAAGTACAATTAAATGCACTAAGGATACCACTAGGAACGATACAGTACTTTTCCTTCACTGCCAGTAGCCCTGTGATGGCTGGAGGAGACCCATGATAGGGAATTAGACCAGGGATCCAGGGTAAGGAATCAGCCTAAACTTCAGCAGTAGTATGCTGCATCTCATTTAGAAAAACACAGAAAGCTTTTATGTTGCTGCAGTAAGTGAATGAAGTCATTTGAAAGTAGAATACTTGTGTCTCTTTACAATACTTGTTTGTTTAGGGCAACTGCAGAAGGTCAACTGTGCTCCTTTGGGGAGGGCCAGGATGGCAGTAAGATTTGTAGGGAGATCTGCAGTGTGTCTGCCTCAGTTTCTCCAACCACAAAAGCATTCATTTTCCGGGAAGGCAGGCACTACTCAAACACTCTCCTTCCTCATCTTGATGGGTTTTGTAAACTAACTCACTAAGCAGATCCCGGTCCCTTGGCCATGTGATGTAGTTAGTTATCAGCATCTCAGTAACATGAAAAAATGCCTCTTCAGTCAGAAGTTTCAAACAGAATCGTTAATTTTTCTGGCTGAACAAGAGTCACCAGCCCTGCCACAGATTGTTTTCATCCTTCGCCTTCTGATAAAGGGCCCAGGCGTCTCTGGCCAGAGGGTTTCTTTCTAGGAAGTAACATTACTGGCATATCCTGCATGTCCTAGGCAAGAAAATGAGAGCAGGGCAGCTGCTCTTTGGGGCAGTGGCCAAGGTGCAGCAGGAAGGGTGACGCAGAGGTACGTAGAAAGAAGAGCTGTGGGAGATGAGCCCAGGGGTGGGAGTGCCAGTGTCCTGGTCAGGAGCAGGCGGCAGCGAAGGCCTAGGCAAGAGCGCAGGGACTGGATGATGCTGCAGAGTGCAGGGATGTGGAGGCACCACTGCACCCAGCGGGCTGCGGCTGCTGACCCACCGAGCTAGAGCACAGCATGGAAGAAAGAGCCTCTGTTAACTACACGCTAACATTTCAGACCCAGTAAACTTCTGGTATGTACATCACCCTGTGGCATGGAGTTCCTGAGCAAGGAGGAAAGAACACACCTTACCCAGGTCACCAGCCCTTTTACTTCTATTCAGGTCTCTTAAATGTTCCTCCTCTCCAGGCCCTGTCTGGCTCCCCATGCTGGATACACAGCAATTCCAAGCATGAGATAGTCAGGTATTATGAACAGTCCTAGTGCCTTCACACAGTCTTTAGTAAAAGCCTCTGCACAACCCAAGATCAGACAGTTGGTCTCCTTTCTGTAAGAATTCAGGAGGAGGCATGGTCTGAGGGACAACACGTACCTCTAGCAATACCTTGGGGCAGCTAAAGGGGTCTGAGGACAGTGCCAGCTCCTTCTTTAAAGACTTTCATCCAGTAATCAATATAAAGAAGATGAAAGGGAGGGGGAAAATTGAGTATGAAGTTTCAATAAAAGACAATTCCCTTACAACTTTAAGTGAAAATACATGACAACAAGTCTGCACTCGCAAAATAAAGCCTATAACCTGTAATTTAAATCTTGTCTGTACAAATCATTCAAAATACTACAACAAATCTGATCAGAATTTAAGCCATTGCTGGTACTTGTGCAGCACTTACACAGAGTGTAGGACTGCTCAGTTCACTCAGTGGTTAATTTTTCATTCTTACCAACCATTCTTTACAGCCTGGCTGGGGCCTCAAACCAGGGACACTACTGTGGAGAAGACAAATCAGATTTGGGCTTTTGTTATGTTTTCTTTTTTTAAAAAAAAAGAGGCTTTTCCTGTTTTAAAGCAGAAATAGTATTTTATTGATTTTATTTGATCCTGAAAAATCAAAGCATTACAAAGGTTATGTACAAGTATTTCTGGAAGTAAAAATCTGGGATCTGTTGCCAAGATTTAACATCTGTGTTTGCTGTCTTAACTGCTGATACAGTAAATATGCCTGTATAAAACCTTGCACATAGAACTGTCCATTTTCTGTGTTGAATTGCCTTAATGTTACTTCACAGATGAAAATAATAAAGGCTTAGTTAATTCAAGAGTGTGGAGGCAACCTTTCATTCCAGTTCCACCAGCAGATCTCCTTCTCCAACAGTATCACCAGCTTTGCAGTGCACAGCTTTCACCTAGGGTACAGAAACAGCAGTAATTTAAAACCTTCCTCAAGAGCACGCTGAAATAAATGGTTGGTTGACGTGCCTTATGTAGAGTATCACATCTGCGTGCGTGGGGTAAATGGCCACTCTGCAACATGATGAGCACCCTGGGGATCACAGATGCACATCTGCTGGAAGGGCCTTAAGAGGCTGACTGTCGACCACCGGTGTTCAGAGTCCAGCTGAGTTCTGAGCACCTCTGAGAATGGAGACTCCAGCACCTCTCCAGTCCTTGACCAAATCACGTCCAACCCCATCAGAGTATTTAGGCACCTACCACTAGCTGGTTTCCTTATGACAGAAGTACTTGAACACCTAAACATCAGATGGAGATAGCACTTTTAAAAATTAAGAAGTGCCTTTTTCCATTTCATTTCACTGCTTTTCATTTACTACTAAAGTTTTAAATCTTTCAGAGGACAGGCTGACTCTCCCCACGCTCACGCTGTCTTCTTGGAATATTTCAATTCCACTATTTCTTGCATTACAGTTTTGAAGTATAGCTGAATTTTGGGACTGCAGCCATGAAGTGGGCTTCTCTCAGTCCCCAGACAGCTGGGATATATGATTCAAATCTGAATTGGGATCTGTCAACATAACTGAACTCTGTCAAATAAATGCAACTACATCTGTAGATGGATTATACACTCGTGCAGATTGCTGAATTTTAAAACACAAACATCTTATACTAGTCCCTTATTTCCTCTATAAAAGGCTGCAACATGTTTGAATTCCCTTTCAGCACATGAAGCTCCAGAAAATACTTGAAGCTGTCTATTAGAGTTTGCTTGCAATAGTGATTCAGAGCTCACACTGACATGCCCAAATCCTTGTTCAACAGTTACCCCGTTTGAATCATCCAAACACTGCCTTGGGCTCCTGAAGGAAGTTCACAGCATAGCCAGAGCACCAGGCTGTGATGGCCACACTATTGCCCACATCCCTGTTTGATAGTCTAAGGCCACATGAGCTGTAAGCAGATCTCTGGCTCTGTAGCACAGGCAACTCACAGCACTGCTCAAGAAATTATGCTGAACACTGCACAGGGAAAGACAGCATGATACGTACAAACAAGGGCTTTATTCCTAAAATCAGTAGCTAGGCAGCCTACCTGATTCCTGAGGCTCCATCTTTTAAGAGATGAAAGCAATGTGAAAAACATCCTACCTCTTGCTTGTCTTTGTCTACAAAACCAAGGTTCAGCAAACATCGGAGCTACCTTGCGTTTCAAACTCCCCAGTGATTTCTGACTTGCAGCAAGGCCAGCTCCTTGTTCTGACCCAGGCGCAGCTGTACCATAGAAGACAGGAGGGACACCAGTTCCTCTCCATCTTTCCCTCATTTTTAAACCACCTGCAGCTGGAGTAAACTCAAAGCAGACAAAAACAAGCCACTTTTCTCACAAACAGGAAGATGGGCTTTGATACAGAAAAGGAATTCAGTCAGGAATGAAAATGGGAACATCTTTCAGCTGAAGACAAATGAACTGAGCTTCAAAACACAGTTTCAAAGCATCAACAAGGACTAACAGCCAGTACCAAACATCCCATTCCTGTGGAGGGGCCAAGTTATTTTAGCACTTGGAGCCATGACTTTGCACTGCAGAACAGGACAGATTCTGTTTAGCAGCTGCATTTCTACAAAGCCCAAAACTTTTCAGATTCTTAAAATTCTAAAGAATCAAATAATTTCCTAATTATTATTAAATTGTGGGCACCAAGGGGACATCACAAGGCACACATCAGGTCCACTGAATGGCTTGTGCACCATTCGCATCCCACCTTGAAGGATTTGTAAGACAAGCACGGGTCTTACACACTGTACACAGAGAGTGGGAAATACTTGGAATATTGGAAGAACTACAAGCAGGATTTTAAGGAATAAGCCCATGGATTGCAGAACAACTTGATGGGAAAGGGAGGGTTAAAGTGAAAAATAAGTGGGGTGGGAGGGAGAGGGAACAGCATTTTAATTACAAATACTCACTAGTTAAAAACAGTGGATGCAAAGAGCAGCAATAAGGGGTTAAAACAAGCAAAGATGAAAAACTAAATGGTTGGAAATACTAATCAAGCGAGAAAATAAATTATATAGAAATCAATGCATGAAATAAAATAGTAAAGCGGCAATGTTAGAACAACAGGAAAAGGGATCTATTCCCTCTCTCCCTACTTTTCTCTTGAGACCCAATTTTGCACTGGATGCACTGGAAGAGGCAAGCCCTGGGACCCAGCTTCAGTAACAATTTTAGAGCTGTGCCAAATAAGCCTTTCTTGTAAACACACAAACAGTCCTTGGCATAGAGGCCCATCCTGAGATCTCAGCGAACCTTGCCAGTGGCTCACCCCATCCGTCCCTGCCTGGAGAGTCAGGCTCCCCACTGCCTCCCTCTGGGCTCAGGGGGCTTGCACGGGTCTTTGTGCAGCAGGGAGAGCAGAGGGGCCTGACCCCAGGCAAACATGGGCTAGAGCAGGAAAGGAAACAGGCAACAGAAGAGAATATATAACCCAGACCCATACTATGCTCTCCCACTGGAAAGGATGTAGCAGGGACCCATGTTTAGTGGTAGTTTCAGGCTGTGAAGTCTGACACAGAAATGCTTTGAGGCTTTGACTGGGGGGCTGACGGTCCCCAAACCAACTGGGGTTCAAGGCATGCCCTTGTCATGTAAGTTTAACCAGTTCCCTGCCCCGACTGCTGGTTTTGGCAAATCCTGCAGTACTGCAGGAGGGTCCCAGCTCAGGGGCTGCAACGCTGATCCTTCAGAAGGTACCACAATGCATAGCCTTGCAAAGCTTAACAAATGTGCAGATCTAGGCTTGATATTTAACAGTCACAATAATAAAAAATTGCTTCCCTCTTCCTCCTGCAAAAGCACTTTCTATGCCTTATTCTGAGTGGGGGTTTTTAATGTCAAATTGTTTACCATTAAATAATTAACTGGCAAAGAGATCTCTCTTCTTCAGTTGCTCTTTGGAAAAATGAAATTTGGAGAAATGGTCTGCAATAGCTTTCAATTCAACGTGGCATTGTAACATCATAGAAAACAAATTTAGGAGAAAGAGAGTTATATGAATTTCTGAGGCCAGTAAAACTATTTCCTGCTGTGCTATCTAAGGCTCGGAACTACTTAACAGCATTCACAGCAGATGCAAATGCTACAAAATTAAAGACATCTCACTTCGAAAGACTTATAACAATCAGACTTAATTCTTTAACAACCAGAATTCTCTTTTTTCCCTTTTTAAATTCTGTCCTGTTTGACAAGTTGCATATGGTTTTAAGTGACCCAAGGTAGCTTACCTTGCCTGTTTTAGCAGCAATCATACTGTTCTGCATTTTCATTGCTTCAATTACACAAATCTCCTGACCTTCTGCAACCTGATAAAATTCAAGCAGTACAAAATGAGGACAGAGGATTTGAAATTTTCTAAGTGTGATGATTCTTCTGGAAAATAAAAGGATTATTTCATTAAATGCTATAAAGACTTTCATGGCACAAGTCAAGTCAGCCCACTACACCATCACAACACAAATGACAATCACAAAATTGGCAGCAAAACAGGGAAGAAGGAATCACTTACTTAAAACTATCACCCCATGCAAACCTAAAAGGTTCCTCTCCCATCCCATCCATTCAGCTCCAACCTCCACAGTTCACACTTCACATCCACCACAGTTCCGCATCAATTAAATCCAGAGCAAAATTTAATTTGTGCATTTTTGGCTGAGGAACTTTTGCTTTGCTTCCCTGGCTCAGGGCCCACAGGTACTAATACTGATTCAGAAGCCAAAAGTTTCTTGGCACATGTCCGGGGGAGCTTGCGCTAGAAGCTCCAGCAATACCCAATGGGCTGATGCTGAGGAGAATGTCACACCTCTGCACATAGCAGCATCTGCATGGCAGCTGATGACTGTGGACTGACAGAAGGGAGCACATCGGCGAGGAACCACCAGCTCTCATCCACAGGGGAGCCATCGCAGAGGCAAAACCATCAGTTTCACCACAGCTGAGAGCTCTTAAAAAAGGAACATGGAAGTGTCCTCTTCTGCTTGTTTGCACCCCAGTAACAGGTATATGCAAGCTCAAGGTCACCAGTAACCCACTGGGCTGCTCTGCTGGGCTCTCCATGCCTCCCAGACAGATCCTCCCTCCAATGTCTTGCAACACACTGCACAAAGGGAACAGTTGCTCAAGGCTTTACAGTGGTTGACAAGGCTGCCTGTACATGAGGGGAAACCCAGGGGATTCAGAATTTACTCCTCATGTAACCCAGCAATCAGCTAGTGATCCCATGAGGATGGTGTATGCCAGAGAGGGAAGGGTGCCCCGCCTTACATGCCAGGATTCAGGACTTGTGTGGGTCCACCCCTCAGGGATGCTGGGTCCCAAGTGCCTGTTGCTCTTCTCACTGAGCTCTTTTGCAGATATAGTCTGCTATTCCCTCATTATGCCAGCAAGTTTGGGATCCTTCCACTCTGATGTTCAAGTTTCATTAAAGAGGGTAATCTGAAACCTGCAGAGGTCTGGTTTATGCACTGTTATATGTGCCAGTGCCAACAAAATGTGTTTGTTTATACACATACATATATACACATAGATATATTTCTCTAATTATATGTGAAATAAATAATACATATTTAAGACCAAGTGTGTACCACTTTGGAGGAATATATTAATAGACAGATGTGAAGTCAGAGATCAAATGCACATTGCGTGAAGAACATTACACAAATTTAAGTAAAGCATTTTTTCACTAACAATGGCTGAAAAGCACTGATGTCTGCCTGTGGGTTCTGTGCAAGAGAAAAGACATTACATTAAAAGGTGCTTACACAATTTCTCCAACACACTTCCAACTAAAGTATGGCAGGTTTTGGAGGGTAAATATGGAAAGCATTTGCTATGGGAACATGGTATATTAACTGGATACAGAGAATAACCAATACTCAACACTTCACCTGCAGAAATTCCATCTTGAGCTTCAGGTGAGCATTTAAGTCATTAGCAGTGTCAAATTTGGTGAATAGTACCAAAGGGTTGCTCTTTGTCCCAGTTATTTCCCCTCTGCTCTCTTTCCCTGTCTTTTGTCTCCTTCCTTCCACACCTGCTGCTCTGCCCTCAGCCTTGTCCCAGCACCTCACTCTTTCCTTCCTTGCTTCTTCTCTCTTTCTCATCTCCCTGTTTGGCTTTTCTTTCATCTGCTCTGAACTTTCCAAACATTTCTGAGGTTAAGAGAAAACTATGAATTATCTACTTCTGATTTTAAAGGAACAACAACAACAAAAAAAAGCAAGAATGTTTGCCGGAGGGCTTTTTTAAAAATAATGCTATTGTTAAAATATGCATTTCAGAAATAACTTTGCCATCCTCTGGTTAAACTCAGCTATCAGAGAGCCAAGAACATGGGCCTCTAAAGGTTGCTGAAGATTGAGATGCTAAGGAGGACGGATCTGAATTCAGTGGCCTAATTTCAAGGGCACAAGAAACTCTTTCCTTGAGCCCTGGTGTGATTCAACAGTACCATGGCTTCATCAGGTGGATGATGTGCAAACAAACCAGTTAGTGATTATCTAAACAGAGTTTTGGGAAACACATCTACTGGGAAAATACAGAATTGTCTCTCTAGATCTTAAGTATAGTGCTAAAATGTCAGGAACTATTAAAAATTGTGGGATGGAAATATCCCTTAACCTAAATTTCTTCTCAGTTTCTCCCTTTTCTCAAAAATAAAGTTTTTGCGTTTTATATACTACCTGCTGTATTGATGACAAAGGAATTAGTGTCTGGGAAGGAAATAACCCCCCTCAATCCACAAAGTATATAGTCAAAGTATCCAGTTAGTATCTAGAGTCTTACTAACTTGGAAGGAAGGAAGGAGGCACTTTGAGCAGGTACCACGTGTGAAAATGCTGTGTCAGTATTTCTGATGATGTGCAATTTGTTGACAATTACCTTGGTGCAAGTCTCACTTAAGCACGGAAGTTTAATTACTGTTCTTATGTTAAACCTCTACAGCTCTGCTCATTGTGTTGCAAAGCGACAAATCCTAAAATTAGGCACTTGTATCTCTCTTTTCTCTTTTCAGCCTTTAGGGCATTGTACAATTTCTTTCATTCCATAATTGCACATATCCTTTTGCCTGTTACTTAGCCTGCAAATGAAAACTGCAGTGATGTGTGCAAGTTCTTGCTGTCTAACTTATTTAGGGATTTATCTGGACCGTTTTTAATGCTGCATTTTCATTGTATATTTTTTTTTCAGTGGATGGTAAACCAATGTAAACCACCATCTCTACATTTCAATTTAGAAAGGTCTCAGTGATGACCCAAATCTGTCAAAACAGGCAACTAAAATCAAACAAAAAATCTGATTGATTGGAACCAAGTAAAATAAAACAGCTCCTTTCCATAAGAAAAATTAATCTCAGTTATCTTTTTCATAGAGTTATGCTACAGACAAATCAACATTTACATTGCTTGGTATGTCAAAATAAGTGAGTGTTTAACTATTAGACCTGCAGTCTGTATTTTAGCAGTTTATTTCTGCATGGCACACTTCAAGTAGCTTTCCAGTTTTGTTCTCTACAGAGTGAAAAGGAAAAAGAAAAAAAAAGAAAAAAGAGGAAGGCAAAATGTAATTGAAGAGGAAGGTATTTAACATCTCGATGCTGCTAAAGATTGTGATGTGAATTTGGGAACAGTGAACGGTGCTGTCTGAATAACTCAGGGACTGCATGATGCTTGTTCTCTCCTCTGACTGAAAGGTTACACACAGGACAGGGAACTGTCTCCGGTCATTTCCCAACCAAGCAGCTTACGCCACAGGGTGGAAGCAGAACCTGAGAAGCAGCAACCCCGACCCGTTCTCATTGCACCTACATGAGGACCATAAAGACTATGTGCACTTACAGATAGGGCTCTTTAAAGCTCAGAAACACAAAAAGACAGCTCACAGCCGAGGGCACTGCTACCACGGGATCTTTGTGAATATGGTACACTTTCTGCAGACTTTTGTGCGTCATCGGATAAAGATGTAATGATTGTGACAGGACGTCTCCCACGTTAGGCTTACAAAATGGTCACAAGCCCCACAAGTCTTTCTGATAAACCCAATGGGCACTGATGTATTTCCCCGCTCTCTGTCTAATTGGTGTAAAGTTTGCAGATCTGAATCCCCGATCTTTTATCCAGCTTGCTGCGTCCTCTCCTTTGACATGAGGTCAGGGTTCACATTCGCATCCGATTATCGAAGTGGCACTCATTAACCGGCAGCCTGCCTTGCACCAAAATGAGTTCGCTGGAAGGGGAACTCAGCCCATTTACTCAGCAGATTTCAGCATTTTAAGGAGGCCTGAATGTCACACAGTATTGCTACATTTTGAGGAGTTTCAGACATCTCCAGCTGATGATTAATTGTGAGTGATGGGAAATAAAATCCAGTAAAGCCAGCTGCTTGCCATGGTCGGCAAAATTACTATAATGGATATAGGCTGCCAATTTTCCAGTTTTACTGGCGAGTCTTCCAAGTGTAATTAAGGGAAGTTATAAATGATATGGAAATCTATCAAGTCCCATTTATTTTCAGAGGACTCTTTCCCCTGAGACTTTTATCTTCAAGCTTATAGTTTGCTTTGTTGTGCTAATGATTTAAACCACTTCTTATTTCTGATTAAAGCCCCCAATATCCTTCACAAGAAGTTAGATCCATTTTATTCAGAAGGATTTAAAGAAACAGAAGCCCTTTTAAAGTTGTGTTTGTAAGCCGTGCTGAGCTCCCACTTTCTCTGTGGAGGCATAACAGAGCATCCTCCATCTTAGGCACCTCACTACCATCTGGATTTCCGCTTCTTACAAATTCTGGGGATTGGGAAAGATTTGGTGGGGGAGGAAGGAGGGAAAAGAGGGAATAAAACCCAACAAAATAAAAAAAATCCACCACCAACAAAACCCCAGCTTGCCTCCAAATTCTAAATCCTCCAAAACAAAGCTCATAGGTGCTGCCTGAGCTGCTAGGCATTTAGCACGGAGTGGTGTTGCTCACTAATGTTGTTTGATTTGGAATAAAAGCATGAAAATGATGTGCAAAGGCCTAAAATTGGAGATGTAAAGGATGACTGCACAGTATTCCATTTCTCAATTTCATCCTTCAGAGCCACAAAATGGGGGTGATACAGTTACTGGATGAGATTTACAGTAACAGCTGTGGTCTTCCCACACAAGGGAGGACCTTCTAATGGGCTAAGGTCTGTTTTGAACAGACGGGGAGTAGCAAAACAAGGTTCCCTATTAAGGGTGTGCAGTAATATTCCTGATAAAGAAAATGAGTAGTGGTAGTCAGATTGCTTTAAAAGACCTAAATCTCCTTTTGCTGTTAAAGAAAAAAAAAAAGCTATTTTAGAAAGTGCTAACTGCTAAATAAATGAAAGACATGTAATGTAAGGGTTTGGGTTTTTTCTTCATCTCCTCCCTACAAACTGTAAAGAATGCATAGGAACCAGTGCCAGGGGCATATGGCTTTCTCCTGTGCTGAACATTCATACAAAAGACAGGTTCATCAGTCATTGGAGTATCTGGATAAAAAATTAGCTCCTGATGGATGGTATTTAGAGCTTACCTGCTGCTAGTACATTACCAGAAAAGCACAGGTTTTGAAACCCACATGACATTAGAAACTGCAGACCGTGAAATACCCCACGTGCAGGCACACTCATAAGATACGCCAGGTTATACAAAATAAGAAATAAGCTATTTAAACCCTCTGCCTAAAATTGGGCCCGTTGCAAGGAACCCTGGGTCAGCCCTACACAGGCCAATTAATGCACAGCATCTGCTGTATAGAAGCCGTGCATGAAGCACTTCCGAATGATTTCAGCAATTAAAAGAAAACTGTTTCCTGCCTGTTCTGACAGCAACTGTTTCAATGCAAGAGTGAGCACCAAATCATTGTGTGCAGCTGAAAAAATTAAGTCTCTTTTTTTTTTTATCTTGTGAAAAGGAGGTGGGAGGGATGAAAATTTCCTACAGAATCGGATCATTCTTTTGTTGTCCGACATTCTGTGTTTTTCTGCCAAATTAGACAGAAGGCTCCGAGGGTTTACGGGGCCCTCTACAGTATCACCTTCTGGTGCACTGTGGCTCCCTAAAAAGATAGATCAATATCAACCCTGCTGATTTGCCTACAAAAGTGAAAATCCCTCAATTACATTTTTAAGACCATCATATTTAGAACACAGGTGCTCTGATGCATAACATTTTTAGGGCCCTTGGAGCTGAAGTGGGAAGAGACAATGGCAGCCCTAAGCAAATATGATCTTAGATTTGGTTTAAAGTGAAGTGAGAGTCATATTTTATCGGTATGTCCTTTCTCAGCTTTGGGAAGACACCAGTGAATATCATTCATGATTTCTACTATGCTGCAACTTGTGTTCCTCTTGAGCCTTGTAAGTAAGAAGGGGCAATGCCCTATGAAAGGGAGTTATCCTCTCTCATGGCCTTCTGCAAAATAATTGCAAACATGCATCTTGTGCAAAACCACTGAACAGTGAATCAAGTATGCGTTCACCATCTATGAAAGTACCGGGATTTTTGTTTGTTTATTTTTTGTTTAAACTTAGCCCACGCTGGTATCATTCCCTTCCCGTATTTTTTTCTTTCTGACTTGTCGGCAATCCAGCATACAAACAACAACAACAACAAAAACAAATCAAGAGGAATTGTATGAGCAACAATTGAAATTCCTTGGCGTTGTCCATTACCATGTAAAATAATTAGTGCAAGTTTTCTCCTTTCCAAATTAACTTTGAAACCAGAGCTAGAGAGCTGCAAGTATAATTAGCAGCAATTAACAGTACTTGACAAATCATTATTAAACTTTTTTTGCCACACTCCTTTAACGAATGAATCCGAACACAGCACATCCCAAATTTTCTGACCTCTGACTAAAGGTCACTGATGTCCCCCTGACAGCAATCAGCACTGTTCATTGCACTCCCACTTATCCAAAACACACTTCCCCGACTGCTTTGGAGATCCCAGCGTGCTGGGGAAGTGATACGCAGGCAGAGCAGGGGGAGATTCTTGCGCAGTCAACTCAGCCCAACCTTTATCAGCCAGCGTTTTTAGTAACAGCTCAAAAGTTGGTTATTATTTGAAAATGCAAAGCATACCAAAATAATAATAAAAAAATCTATTAATTCACTTCAAAGGTTGGTAACATTTTTCCCTAAGGAGGAAACTTTATTGACTATTTCTACTTCATCATCAGAATAGGATTTCCTTCTTAATTACACTGTACTCAAACAGAAGTCTTAGACTGTGCAAGAAATCTTAGACTATTTTTTTATAGTTAAAAAAATTGTTTATATATAAAAAATTATATTAGTATGTTTTGAACAATTACTGTAGTTATGTTTTTTAATGTAACCACAATTATTACTTGTGCCCCATCTTCTAAGAATGGTGAAATATTTGAATGCTTTTACTTTTGAAATTATACAGCTGTGAAAAAGTTTTCATTTCCTGTTTACCAGTAGTTTTTTTCCTCAAAAGATACACCCCCGGAAAATTATCAAATACATACAATTATAAAAACTATGCGAGGTTTGTTAGCACATTTTGTCAAGTTTGCAAACCCCTTTTAATTGAAAAATGGAGTTTATATTTGCTTTGAAGTATAGGAGGAAGAAAAGAGGAACCGGGGAGGAAAAAGGAAAAACAACAATAAAATTAAAAAAAGGTTTACACACGAGAGGAAAGTCTCATTTGAATTAAGGAATACCTTACTAAATTATTGATACCATATTCAACTGAATAGAATGTGAAACTGTTACTTAAGCAAATGCATTTTTACTGTTTTAGCCTGGTGGTTGTTTCTCTGTTATAAATTCCAACCAGTTATAAGAGAGAATAAAAGAAATTTTTTTTAAAGATTTTGAGGTCTGAATGGCAATTAAATACAACTTAAAACAACACACAACTGCCTAACAGCAACAGGTAAGTTTATAATTCCACCTTTTCTTTCACGAGAATGAACAATGTGGTGAGAAACAGAATTAGAAAGCTGTTTTGTTTTTTAGTAGTGAGCATTTCAGTGGTAAAGATCAAGCAAAACATCTTTTCTCATAGCACAAACTTCACAAGGCTTGTGAAATGGATAATCATGGATAACAATTTTTTTAAACTATTCTTCTGAAGAATAAGAAGAGAAATTGAAATAAAATGCATACAACTGAACTGAAAGAGGAATGCAGTTTAAAAGATCTTCCATAATTAATTTCCTCTTCTAAAAAGTGGAAACACACCAATGTGTTTTGTAAGTTATATAGCTAAAAAAAAGCAGCCTTCAAGTTATCAAGTTTTGAAATTACTGAGATAATCAGCATCTACATTTAACAGCTGACATCTTGGTAGAAAAAAATTCATCTCATGCAGTATTAATGTTCATGGCTACACTAGCATCAATTTGAAATTGTAAGAAATTTTGTTATGAGAAAAGTACATTTAAAGAATGGCTGGAATAGTGATAACTCCCAAAACCTGGAGTAATCTTGAATTACTGGAAAGAGAGGAAATATAGAAACCCAGGTCAAAATAATTAATTGTCCTCTTTTTTTGGCTGTACTCCTACAAAGATTCAGTAATGCTGGGGTGTTTACCCAGAGGTGTTTTCCTTTTACATATTTATGGATGGGGGTAATCATTAAAGTGATTTAGGCTGCCAAGTGTTAGGTATTAGCTTATTGACCAATGCTTGGATTAGTAATGCCACCTGTCCTGCTAAAAGAAAAACACCTTCACATTTCTGACAGACAGAAAACTAAAAAGGCAAAAACTATATTCATAGGTGAAAATATAGCAAAGCCACAAGGAAATCAGGACAGCCAAGATCTTACTTTGTTGCTGTGGACAGTTAAGACTACCAAAATCAGAGTCAGTAGTAGGAACACTTTGAGTGGCTTGTTTCGGGTATGACAGTGTTGCTTTACCTGTGCAGCCATCAGGATCTTGAGTTTTCCTCACTCCTGCATTTTCAGTGCACGGAATCCTACATGCACAAAAACCAAGCCAAGCAACTCAAGACAAGGAAGAAATATTTGCAGGTGCCTGCCTGTTCCCTGCCCTCTCAGTAAAGCAGGGAATTTGTGCAGCTTGGTGGGTTTTATGGTGCTGTCTTTGTGGTAGCTGTGGTGAGATTTAAACTACGCACAGTGCCCATTTTCACTCTCTCTGGCATAAAAATCCTGCTGTGTGCTAGCAGGGCTGGCTTGTGCTGCTGCTGGGGTCAGCACAAACAGAGCAAGTTCCTTGCTTGGACTCTTGAAGCCCAGTGGTTTCTCTAGCCCGTGGCACCACGTGGAACAAAAACGTAGTTCTCCCAAACCAAATTTCATCCTAATCCATGTGCATCATTAACAATCTACTTACAAAATAAACATGCAAACACCCTCACCCCTCAATAAGAAGTATTTCCTATATTAATGTGACTGAGTTATCATGAGGAATGTAATCTAAATTCAAATCTTCTTTCCCTAAATAATATTAACCTTCTTTCCAGTCAGCCAGATTTCGAACTGTTTCATTGTTTGTGTTGCTTTCTGCTTCTGAGTGCCTTCATTGTGCTTCCAAGAATAACTGAATGACAACTAATTACAGTCTTCTGATCACATGAAGGAAAACAAAGTAGAAAGTAACTAAAACCCCTAAAGAAATTGGCAGCATCACAAGTTCTGCTTCTCTCTAAAAGACAAACAGCACTTCCCCACTGTGTTACTAAAATCTATAGATCATCTTACAGACAAAAGAAACTAAATTCCTTGCATATGCAATATCTTTTACAAAAAACGCACTGAAAACTGCTTATCAGACCAGCTGGATAGAGGATGCTCACACAATCTTCTATCAGGCTTCAGTTAACCAAAGTATTTTTCAGCAACAGCAGCTGAATGAGAACACTATTCTCCAAAGAAAACAGTGACAAGTCGAGTGGGGAAAACGCAGAGATCAGTGCTGCCTTCTTGTTTTGCAGCGGACACACGGAGAGGGACTAATACCAGATGCTTTATCTGACCAGGCACGATGCCCTATAGCTGAACCATAGGCAATAAACATGAGTTTGCAAGTGCAGCCATTCATACAAAGATGAGATTACCCTCTCCAGGCACTTCTCCACCGTTTGTAAAATTACATCTGAAGGAAAGGTCTGGCAGCCCAGCTCCCCATGCTACTGACCACTCTGAGAGAGTGTCTCTGTGAGGACAGGGACTGTGCTGCATTAGTGCTATATAGCATAGCTCATATGTTACGAGAAAAAAAATCTCAGAGTAGCAGCTAATAACCAGACAGCTTTACTGCCAGCAGCAGCAACACCTGAGGGGAAAAACAGACAACTATGTCGCGTTCTCCCATCCTTCAGCTGCGCTGTTTTCACACACCATGCAACTTTGAGCTGAAGCTACTTAAATTCCCATTTCTCCAGCACACTAAAGAAATTAGACTTTTCCCAAGGAGTACAACAAAAGGGCTGTATTTATCGAGGAACTACAGTTCCCTGCCCATCATGCCTTCAGCAGCTGTAGTGAAGTGAGCTGGTTTCTGACAGACAGCCGAGACCCATAATCTGAATCCCACCATCCCACTGCTTATTCAGTGCCGATAGCTGATGTTACCCTCATCTCACTTGCTGGCTCGCCTTTTTTTTAACGTTTTGACACTAGTCCTGAAAAGGAAGGATTTAAGTTAAACCCTTTTCAATAACGCAAATGCGTTTTTTGCAATTAAAGCCACACAATTAGCAATGACAAGCTCAGGTCAGCAGAACATAGATTATCCTGTTCAAATACTCTGCCACTCAGTGCCTCCAGCAAAAAGCTGCAGGAGAGGAGAAGAGAAAAACCCACATTATTTAACAACTTGTGCTCTGATGCACAGCACCACTTGTGGATTTGTGGAGGAGGTTCATTTATTTATTTACTTAAAATCCCTTAGGCTCTAGCCTCCTTCTCCACTGGCTGTATTCCTTCCAGAAAACATGCACTATTCTTCAGGGCAAGAAAGCTGGTAACATTTAGAATTAACTTTGGAAAAATAAATACTAAACAAATTTTTAAAGTTTTAAAATCCTTGACTTAAAAATGTTTCCCTTCATTCTTCACCCAAAAAAAAAAAAAAAGGTATTTGCTTAAGATCTCCCTAATTCAGCCACTTGTATTACCTAGACAAAGAATACAGATTCCTCTGTCCATGTGATGACATACTGATTAATTTTAATTGTATACTGTTCTTTTTATTTAAAGTACATAAACAGTGTGCGTGTGTGCATGTATAAATCACAAAACCAGGAAGCTAAGTGTAGAAGCTAAAAGAATTTCTAATCTCTAATCAGCTGCACTTAGTTCTGTTTCCTCTGAAATGTCTTTATTTAATTAATATAAACACTGGCACCTGCAGATCTTTAATATTAACATGATGACTCTCTTCTCTCTGTAAACAGACAGAAGCAACCATATATTCGAAAATTAAAAGTGTTATCATAGCAAAATGTAAGCAAGCAAATCACTTTACCAGCATGATCAATGACTGTCACCTAGTAAGTGCAATGTTGATTTTGGACTTCACATCTTGACACCATTTCTTTTAATCTCTCAGTAAAAAACTATGTTTCATGGTCACAGATTATGAACTCTGTGACTAAAGCTTTCTGTTAGTATCGAAGTGGCACATACATGTTTGTGGCATCATTTAACTGACAACAGTACTTTAAAATTAATATGCACAATCTGATTCAAATATTCCTGTGTCTGCAATCACTTCCTTGCTTTCAATGGTTATGAGGGATAAGGGCCCTGACCTTAGAAATAACATATGATACAACGTGGCAGAATTTCATATAAAGCTGAGTTCAAGTCAGTGTTTGTATGTAACTTTAAAACACTGTATTTACATTTGTTTCCAGCCCAGTGTAAGGTAAGAAGCACTGGAAATCCCCAGGACAGCAACAGCACATTCCCTTGCCTTTTTGTATGGCAAGTTTATTCTTTCTGCAGGACAAGAAGATTACCACACAAGACTGAAAATTCCCAGCATAGAATTTCCAGTTCAAGATACTCATGTGTATTGTGAAATTCTTAGAAAAAGGGGGAGAAGTTATATATCTGTCCAGTATTCTTTTTCTTTTAAATAATATTTTCATTACTTCAGGGCAGAAAATCAACCATCTAACACTAACAGCATATATACATATATACACACATATTTATGTATAGTTACATGCACATATACACACACAATTTCCTCCCTCATCCCTGTTCTCCCTCCCAAGGCATTTGGGATACAAACCCAAACTATTTCTTGAGTTTCAGCTGTGGACTTGTACCAGTGAGAAAATTTTCCTTTTAAAGCCAGTTTAATTTGAATTGTGCTTCCTTATTAGTTTTTATAATTCAAATGAAAAGCAGCACACATCCTTTAGCATACTTTATTCTACAGATGATGTGGGGAAGAAAAAAAAAAAGTCAAACCGTGTGACCTGTAGTTTCACTTGCACCAAGGAGAAATTTCTGTGGAATATGTAATGAAAATGCAGATATATAGATCACATTTCTTACCTTGTCTCCAGGCTTGACAGAAACTGCCACCACTGTTCCAGGCATGGGAGATCGCAAAATGCTGGAGGTGTCCTCTTCTGCTTTCTCTGGCATGTACTTGCTCAGCTCCGCAGCAACCTTCGTCAGTATTTGTAATTTGTACTAAAGAATAGAAGGAGGGATGTTTTAGAAAACTGTACCTTGGTGAATTCCAGTCAATAATCTGCACTATTTTACGGCATGATTTTATGTAATACATCTGTTATCTGTTCTTCACAGGGGTGTCTGAGAAACACTGTTTGAAATCTTTATTCAGTTTCATTTTCAGGATGTAGAAAGAAAAATACGCAATTCCAAACTGCAGCAATGCGCACATAAATGGAAAGAATCAAGTACAGTAAAGAGATGCCATATTAATTTTAAAATTATGGGTAGAGAGAGGACATGCAAATTTTAAAAACAGAAATGCTCTAATGCTTGCTGCACATTACCTTTGGTGAGTAAGGAATATTGAGGGATTCATTTCCCATGTAATGCTGAATTGCAAATTGACCTTTTGGGAAAGTCTGCCAGACTTTCAATGACTGATCTTACACATTCTGTTTACTTTTTAAACATTTCTTTTTTACCATTTATTTAGTGCTTGAAGTTAACAACTTGCTCAGATTTTACAATTATAACATATTAAACAATTTCAATTCTGTTCTTTCAGATGATGAAACACTGTTGTTGTATTGAATATAATTAATCTGTAATAAAAACTGTTTTGCAGCTGTTATCTACCTTGATAAAAAAAGTGTTTTCTCTAAGTATGTTTTACAGCAATTAGAACTGGAAAATAATATGATGACCCTGAAGTGCCTGAGAGTATCCCTTTAAATAAAAGCCTTCTGAAAACATAGAAATGTTGCCTAAACTGATTTCAGTTCCAGGCTTTTAGTTTTTAAAAACTTGTAATCACTTAGACAGCTCATTGCCCTTAGATAGATGAGATGGCCTTCACGTTCGTCCCCGGGCACCTGAAAGGGAACGCAAAGAGCCAGCAGATGGCAGCAGGTCTCTGCGTGACACTCCCGCCTCGCCGAGGCCAGCCCGGAGAGGGCCAGCACCGCACTTCATCAATAATTTAAACAAAGGTTTTAATAATAAGCATTGAATGAACTGAATTTACAATTCAAATGTGTATTTTGCTGATGTAAAGTTCAACACCTTGCTTGGAACAGTATGGTTTCCTCCAAAACAATTAGCTATTGTTTTATTAACAATAAAATGTCTTTACTTTTCATTTTTACATGGACAGAAAAAATCCGATATCCTTATGGTGAAGGTAAAGGGGGACTCTACCTTCTGCTTCTGTAGAGAGCAGAACAAGGTATTTAGAAATACATGCAAAAGGTGATTACCTCTGCAATGACATCTTTAAAAAGCAGCTTTCAAAGCAAAATTAAAACAATGTACCAGAGCATTATCCTCATCCATAAATGGCGTATGGACACACAAGATTGTGTGCAATTAAGAGTGCAGCCATTCACTTACAATACTTGCTTCTAATGAGAAATATAGGCAAATGGTTAAATGAACTGATCCACCCCACCTCACCCCAGTAAGTAATAAAATGCCACAATATTTCCTGATGCCCTAAGTGGCACCCAAAGATTTGAGGACCCATTCCCAACCATGTGCCTTGGTTACAACTGATGCCGCACGGGGAAACCAACACCATTTTGTATGCAAAAAGCAGCTTTAACTCCAAGCCTCCCGCAGACATCATCATGACAATTAAGACTCACACTCTCCAACCCAAAATACAGCTAGCTCTCCCTCTCCCAGCTCAAGAAACTGCAGTCAACTGCTCATTGCAGCTTCTCTTTTCAGAAGCAAAGTGCGCGTGTGTATGCACATACACACGCTTCCATGTAGGCTGTAGGGAGAGGGGAGGTGATGCCTATAGGAAAATTGGTGACATAAGTTGCAAATAGAATTGCAGCAGTGTGACAAGTCAAATAATAACATCTTATGCATGTTTCTTTACTCTTGAGTGTCTGTTTTGCAATCAAGACATCCAAGTGTCTGCCAGTTTCTGAAGGATATGATCCTTAAGTGAAATTACTGTGCAAATAAAAGCTTTTTACTCCTATTAAAATTCATCTGAGTCATAAGTGGCAAGGAAAAAAAGCTTGCAGAGTGTATTCTGCTGTCAATCTAATAAACATTCTGTGCAGAGGGACTATTTATCAAAGATAAATTGTACTTAAAAGTCCTTCATTAAATCTATGGGGGGGAATATAATTACACCAAATTGCACAGTTTCAGTATCCACGGTTAGTGTCTTCTTTGTACTCAGAGTTTGAAAATAAATAAATAAACATATAAATACATTTTTAAAAAAGGAAGAACACAGAAATAAGTTAGATTTGTGTACTATATCATTGTATTTTGCAAGACACTATTTTGATATGATTTCAAAGGATGATGTTTATAAGCCACTTAGTTTTTTAAGACAAGCTGCCCAATTTCAATTTTAAACTTGAAGAGAAAACCAGACCTTCATCTAGGTTACAGTATTTCACAGAGGCTGAAATACAGAATTCCCAATGCACTTCACAGCATACAGCAGTGGGGAAAAAAACCACATTCCTCGGTATGCTGCACTTTAAAGCTCAGTTCTCCACACCAAGCTAAAATATCCCTACCAAACATTGTTTTTACTATCTTTATAATTTTCATATCTTTTAGATTCCTTTCTCTGCAGGACTCCTGCTTTGCTTGGAGCGAGATGTAAGAGTCAGTACTCTCAAAGCTTTAAAACGCAGGTCTTTGTTATTGATGAGCTGTTCCTTTTCCTTTTGTATTTGTTTATTGTTCTTCAGTCTGTTTGGGGGATAAGCAAGTTACTGTAATCAAAAAGTAAAAAATAACAACAGTAAACTTCTGGGGAAAGGCCTTTTTTGGCACGGTTGGTTCACAAATGACCTTTCATAATATGAAAAGACAAAGCCGAAAAGAAAGGTTCCTTCTTTAAGATTACCTTTGATGTATTTCTGCTGCTGGCTGGACTGCACTAAATACCTGCATAAGTAACCTCCTGTGACTGCTCTTTCTTTTCCCTGGGGATGAGTTGTGGAGTGGGGTGCAGGGCACTTTCACCTACCTGGGGTGCAGCCTGAAGCTCCGGGAGAGCCATAGGACTCTCTGGAAGAGCACGTTAAACAACGCCTGCCAGGGCTGCCACAACGAAGACAATTAAGAATAACCATGTTTTTTCACTACATGATGAACATGCTGCTATGCCTTTGATTTAGTGAGGACAATGACGAACATAGGAAGCAGAAGTTTTGATATGCTACTAACCAAGCACGGATGAGGTTCAGATTTTTTTCCTTTATCCTCAGGAGGAGGAGGAGGAGGAGATGGGAGAAAGAAGGGGCGTAAATTGGGGAAGGCTGTGAAGTTATAAATAGCAACCAGGAGGTTTCCACTGGCCTACACCAGAAGAAACATTTGTTGGAGTCATAAATAGATTGCAGGTGGACTCTGAGAGCAAGGAAATCTGCTAGCCATCAGATCTGCCCTGATGAGTAGTTGTCACCAGCCACTGCTTCACTCCACGGGGTTTCAAAGCCTAATTCTGCCAGCAAAAGTGAAGTCAATAAAGCGGTACCAAAAGGAGCCATACAGCTTTTTATGACATAGAAAACAGGTGTTTCTTTTCCACCAGACTGTTGCGAGTTCATATTTAAGTGACAAAAACCATAGTAGGGAAAACTGATGTTACTTAATAGTTTTCTAAGGGTAACAGTATCCTGTCTTACCTCTCCCACTAAATGAATTATATGTTTACGTAATGCAAAACTACCTCTTACAACCAAATGTCCATGACAACAATAAGAACACTAGAAGGTGTAATAATAGCAATGCATGGAGGAGGGAGGAGGGGAGTGTGGAGCAGGGAGGTGTTGTAGGGGGGAGAGAAGAAAGCAAATACAGTGAAAATGATACTTTGGGTTTTGTGGAGGTTTGTTGTCAATACATACCGTACTGATCCCCCAAGTCAGTAGACAAGCAGATCAGCTGCTACAAAAAAGGTGGCCAGATGTCTGGCCACATCTGTGCTTAAAAACAAGTTCTGTAGTTTGCACAGATACGGTTCCCTTACCATATGCAACCGAATATTGCAGATCTTCACTAAAATTCTCGAAATTGCACTCTGTTACATCTCACATTAGTTTATTAAATATGATCTTCCCTGTACCCTTGAAATTCATGTCCCCAGAAGCTGTAAATGTTCAAACTCCACTGGAGATTTTATAGAGCAATCACTACCCATATGTTACCGATGGCAGTGTTTGGACTGCTGACCAGATGTGGATTTTCAGTATGCTTTACCTAAATGTTCAACCATGTTTTTCAAATGTCTGTCATTTTTGTGGTCAGAAGGGTGAAAATCTTACGTAGCTCAGATTTCAGTAGAGAAATTGCTGTGTGTCTTCATTATTTTCACTAACCTCACAGTCTCATTTTTAGAACGAGTGAAATGTATTAACTGTGCTCATATAATTTTCCTTTAACATTCCACATCCTGCCTTAAGTTACTTAACTGTTGTCACCTGTGGTTTGACGTCATCGATTCACAAGGAGTATGTTATTCAGAATTCAGTCCAAGCAATACCAAGCAACGTTCCAGTTCCAAACACAAGGAGCATGCTGCCTTTTCTATTAACCATTATACACTTTAATATCTTGACCATCCTTGCTTAGATTTCCACCACAGCATCTAAACAGGAAAGTGATGTATTTATTCCATATTACTCAAAGATATTAGGCACCACCTTCTTTCAGAGTCAAGGATTCCTTACTCAACAAGGAGATATTTTGCAAATCATAGAGGGTTCTTCCCCGAAGACTGAGTTCTACAGCTAATTTAGTTCCACAGGGCTGACAGGGAGGACTGGCATTAACACCTGCGCAAAATGATGGCACTTTTAGCCTGATGGAGGAGCACACATTCAACATGCTACGGAAATAGTTGTTAAATAATAATAAAAAAAATACCAAAACAGCCACAAAAAATCATGAGCCTTTAGCAGTAGCAAAAGGGAAAGAAAAATGAGAGGAGCCTCACCACCACGTAGTACACACCCCAGCAGCAGAAACTTAATTAGACTTGTAATTCAGCCACATTTCCCACTTCCCATTCCTTGTGTGATACATAATTAACACTCTAGAGAAACCTACCAAGGGTTAAAGCCATGCAAAAATAGCTTCCCTCCGCTTCGGAGGGCGGCTGAACAGGCAGAATCGACAGGGGCCAGACGGCAATCCCGGTGATGTCCTCCTGCCTCCCTCTCTCTTTCTCCCTCGGACGGCGCCGGGGCCGGGCAGGGCGCGGGGAACGGGAAGGAAGCGGGAGGGCAGCGGGAGTGGGAGCGGAGCTGGAGCGGGAGTGGGAGCGGAGCCGGGAGTGGGATCGGAGATGGAGCGGCCGCAGCTGCTGCCGCCGGAGCATCCCGTCAGCACAATGCTTTGACAACTCCATCAGCGCAGTCTCAAGGTAGCTGTCAATCAGGATGCATCATTTAATACAACAGCACACTGAGGATTTTCTCCTACAACCCACATGACAGCGTATCTACAGCTCTATTTATATCAGCGCCCAGTTGTGTTTACAATGCTGTTGTAATTAGAAAAGATGCAACAGGCAGCAATATTATTCAGATTCCCATTTTGCCATGCTGCCGTGTAAAGTGCGATCTTGCTTCACAGAGTCATGCTAAATGACAAAAGCGCTATTTTCTTCAGTCTCCGTGCTCAGACAGCACTTCATTTGCAGCTATCTATAATTAGATTAATGGTGTAGTGCCGTACAAAGCAGGCCCACTTCACATCAGATAGCATATGAATTAGGACAAACACTTATTTCAATTCCAGGCAGAGAAAGCAGTGACTGGGGTATTTAGCATACCCTTTATGGTGGAATGAGATGTTAATTGTGTACCATTACCTCTAAACTGCTTGCTTGTTGTATAAATCACTGTGCTAATTGATGCAGAGATAGAAACGTAGCCACAGGCAAGAAAGCAAGGGAATGAGAGCTGAAGATGGTGGATAAAGGATTATCGAGTAAAACCATATGGAGATGAGATTCCTTTGAAACCTGCCCACGAGCAGTACCACTACGAACTACGAGGAAAAAAGTGCTGCACTGACGCTTAAGAAAAAAAAGTATATATATAGTTTACGTCATCGTTTCAGAACAGAATGTTAGCAGTGAATCCAAGCCAAGCAGAAAACTGAAGAATAGATGCGTGTAATGAACCTCAACACATACTTCCAAAAGACAAGTAGCAGGCGAGCATGCCCTGGGAACAGCCACCACACTGCCCGGATTTTGGGGGCCTGACTTAATAAGTAACACTTGCAAACTATCCAAAGCAGATGTTCCCCTGACAACCAAGGACAGGAAATGCAGGCTCTGCAAGCAGAAAATACGTTCGTGTTAAAAAAATCCAGCCAAACAAAACAAAAGAACAAAAAAAACACACACAACCAAGACATTCAAGTGGCTACTGATAAGTTAAATGTCCTAATTAGGAGAAAGAAGGGAAGCAGCTTTACACACACGTAGTAACAATTACTCATGTGCCCATGCATATGCAGAGACAAGAAAACTCCTCAAAATCCCCCTCTACTACTGTACAACCAAGAGGAGAACCTCTCAGAAGTAACAAGTGGCTGTGCCAGCACCAGGACCATCAAAGGTTTGTAGTTGGTTGTCATCCAAAACACTACTGCAGCCCTCGGGGAGGGCGTCTCTCCCCAGTGTGCAGTTTCTCACCTTAAAACCCCCGAATTTAATCAAACCTTCTGACCACATTCCCTACCACAGAAATTTGCAGCTTCCTCCTCCAACTGCACACATTTTATTCAAGAGATCAGTTGGACCATTATGCTTTCAGGATCCTTCGTTCTCTGATAGGTTTGGCTGAAGCTGATCAACTGAGTCAGTGCAAAGCCAGTAAACAGACACAGAAGGAGCCTCCAGCATGCCTGCCCCAGCCTTGGTTTCCTAAAAATAGCATTCAAAGAGGAAGATGATCCACGATGCCATCTTGAACGCTACATTCAAAGAAAGCCAACTGGGTGATGTGCTCATCTTTGAAACATGGTTCTTCCTCTACAGATGCTGCAAATCTCTTTGGCATAATTTTTATTCTGCATGGTAGTGGCTCTAGTATACCTGCTGCAGTCAACACCACTGCACTCTAAATCTAAATTCCCTCTCTCCCCTCTGCCCCCAAACTTTTCTATAAACTTTTTTCTCAGATATCTTGTTCAGAAAACTTGGTTGAACTTGTACATAGCTAAGACCGAACATCATGCTTTGATCGCTAAAAAAATGCCAAGACAAAATGCTAGCAACTAAAATACTACACAATGTCCTGTTCTAAGAAAATATCTCTTGCAACATGATACTTAAGAGTGAGTGCTGACTTTCAGTCACAAGCTCTAAGAATCCAGCACAGTGAAATACACTTCCAAGAAATACAAGATACCTTCCCCTCGAGTGTTCAATCCCCGCTACTCTAGTGTTTGATACTGCCTTAGCATGAAAGAGCAAAGAGAATGAATTATATCTGCTAGACACCTCGCTGTCTTAAGATTCATTAAAAAGAGCAAGATGCTAACTTTTCAAACTTTGGTTTTAATTTTCTTTTGGAACCACTTTTTTTCCTACTCATGGCAACTAAATATTACTTGGGGCAGGAGGGGTTAAAGTGTTCCAGCAGTGTTTATTGATCTAAAAAAAATATGTATTTAGATATGTATCCATTTATGTAAGGGAGAGCTTAGGGGTGGACAATAACCCATTACAAACAAGCAGTACTAATGTACAAATTACTACTTGCTAAAAAATCAAGTGAATAGCAGAAAAGAATCACGTATTGGTTGACAAAGTCCTTCAGTTACTCTGAGAGGAACCTTTAGATTATTTCTAACACAATACACAAAACATGAATAAGCAGAGTGATGTTAAAGATGTCTTGAAATAGCAGTAGAGTTCAACAGTTTAGATTTTGGTCATCGGACATACTAGGAGGATTATCCTCCTTTATCACTGAAGCTTACCATTTTAAGGAAACACAAGCAAAGGGACCTAAGAAATAGAAACAAATGGCAGTAGGAGAAAAACCCCTGTGTTGACTACTTTGAAGTAACACTTCCCAAGTGTGCAGCTAGTTGACATAAATGGAAATGCATTGAGGAAAAGAGCTGTGAAGCTGTGTAACAGTCCTGTTCCTAATCATTAATCACTTTTTTTTAGACCATTTAAACTAACCCATTATAGCCTGCAGCAAAATGCCAACACTCCCATCACTTGCATGTCAGCAGTGCTGGTGTTAACAGGAGAAAATATATGGTTTCTATGACTGTGCCCGAGTTCTACAGCATTTGCTACCTTTAATTGAAAGAGGCAGTTAAACACAAGGTAAATCATTCAGTTAGCTAAGCTGTTTAATAACACATAATTGATAAAGTCAATATGTTACAGTGACATAATGCATCACTTTCATCACTCTTATGCTTCAAATATGGTCAACTTATAGTACAAACATTTACTTTTAATCTGCTATTTAATGACAAAGCCGGGGAGAACTGCCCTGAGTACCACATATGGAACACAGGTAAAACACACACCACTGCCTCAACTCATCTGTGGGTTGGTTAGAAACAGGTTCCTGCCACAACACTTGCAACTTTATGAAAATGATTACGCCATCAGCAACTTACTTTTTGTAATGCACAAGAAACTTCTACTGTAATAATTTATGTTTCTCTGATAAAACCTGTTGAAAAAGGTTTGACCAGAGACCAAAGTAATGACTCAGTAAAAGGAAAACACCAAAGAAGTGTAAAACTATAGTACCAATTACATATCAACCCACACCTGTAGGATACTTATTATATTTCAGCCTGCTTCATTTTGGTTAACTACAAATTTGTAAGCTATTCAGTAAGTTTAGTAAGGAAGTACTTTTTGAAAACCACTATCTGATTTAAGGCAAAACACATCCCTCACTAGGAAAAAAAACAAAAACCAACCTATCAAGTAGAACTGATTTACAGAAATGTCAAGCAAATGCTGCATAATCTGTAGACACCAATGTTTTTCCCCCTCTGGGTGGCCAGGATATTATAAATGTTTGACTCCTCTTCCCTTCAAGCTCAGCACTACTTATGGCACTTGCTTCAACAGAGGAAAAAGCAGAGCACAGAGAGAGGCCTTTCATTCACTCTGAGGCTACCTACAACCACACAGAACATTTAGATAGGTCTTATTTCCCACTGACTGCAAAAATGGTTTTAGTCTGTACATTTCATAGGGAGAAAATTGCAGAGCAAACTGCATTCTTTCACAGCTTACGAAGTTTTCTAATGGTTGGGCAAGCACTGCTTAGAGCTTGGTCTGTTAATTTGCCTTGGAATGCCTCCAAATACTACTTGGTACGCCACAGCATCTTTCTGTTTTGTTTTGTATAGCAGGTAGCACAATGACATCTACAACTAGAGAAAAATATGCATAGGAGGCCAAGGCCTTTTTAGACACTTGATTCAGGTGGTTTTTTATTTTAATCATCTCTGGATTGAAATACGGACTTAGGAAAGTTAGCATATGAAGCCCCTTGAACCTGAGCAAGTCCAGATACATTTGTAAGGCTGTTGCAAACTCAAAATTCAAAGCAGGAGCCTAGCTGGTCATGAGGGGAAGCTGTGAGAAAGGAGTGAGTACATGTATGAGAAAGTCAAGTCATCTAAGATGGTGTAACTTTACATGACTAGTGTGATAATCTCTTCCATACGCCTTCCTGACAGACACTCTGCTCTCACAACGTGGCAATTACACAGCCTAACTACTGCTTTAGGGGGTTTAGTAGAATTATGGACCAGTTTAGAGATAGAAAGGCTTTAAATCCTGGATCTGATCTTGTTCTGGATTTGTTTCTGCAGTCTCACTAATTTCAGTAAATTCACAGTATCGCTCAAGATACTTGAGTTAGAACTTCCAATCCAATATGAACTAAATAAGTTGTTATACTGCACATTGACATGGGCATATCTGCCTGGAAAAAATGTGTTTGTTTGAGAAATTAATTCTTCATTTTTACTGTCTTCTTCAGGATGGCATTGTGAAAAACTACTAAGTTGTACTCTACTTTTTCACTCCACAGTTTAAATGAATTTAGTTTTATTTCAGATGCAATAAAAATAACATGAAAGACTGACAGTAAGATTATGAAAATCACACAAAATATATAAATTTTATTATATGTAATAAAAGGTTTTAATTATGTTTTTTAATTATTCTGGAGATTCAATCATCACAAAAGTCTCAGCAATAGCACAGCCCTGGTATTATACCTGTTTCCTACCATTAAATATCCAGTGATCATTTCATGGCATTAGGAAGGATATCCACATTAGCAACAGATGCACATTCTCTAACCTCTGTAATTCAGAAATACATGCTGTTGCATCTATGATTACAGCAGCACTATTCATGTAGGATTTAAAATTCTCTTTTATGTTACAGACTAGTGCTTTTGTAACTCGAACCTTACATGACCACCTTTGCTAATATCTAAGGGCTACATCCAAAAAGACTTACATTCCTAAAGCAGGAAAGACACTGTGGCAGAATTGAGGCACCTGAATCCAAAATGGCAATACAAACCCCGGATCATCTGTCACTTAATACTGAAGACACTTATATTTTATCTTCTTTCCTGGTTCAAAATACACATTTGGTACTGCTGTACCTCTCAGTACCAAGTAATACAGCTACTTCCTTCTTCAAGCCCCAGTGTGACCCAAATGTCAGGGAAACAGGGTCCAGTTCTGCTCTTGGGCCCATTTCTACCTCCTAGCAGCCTTCCAGTAGCTAAAGGGGTCTACAAGAGAGTTGGAAAGGGATTTTTACAAGGGCCTCTAGTGAAAAGACAAAGGGTGATGGCTTTAAACTGAAAGAGGTTAAATTTAAATGTTAGAAGAAATTCTTTTCTGTGAGGTTGGTGAGACACTGGAACAGATTTTCCAGAGAAGTTGTGGATGCCTCATCCCTGGAAGTGTTCAAGGTCCTATTAGACAGGGCACTGAGCAACCTGGTCTAATGGAAGGTGTCCCTGCCCATGGAATGAGGGTTGGTTCCTTCCAACCCAAACTATTATATGATTCTATGATTAGAAAATTTATGACTGAGATGTCTTAGCCCAAAGCCTCAACACTCATGTGAGTCCTGGGAGTCATTTATCAGTGAGCAGCAACATTATTCAGTGGATTTGGCACTGGAGATGAAGTGATAAACATTACTGTATGCAACACCTCAACATGAAGAAGAACTTCTTTTCATTGAGGGTGGCAGAGCACTGGAACGGGCAGCCCATGGGGGCCGTGGGGTGACCCTCCCTGGAGACGCTCCCAACCCACCTGGACCCGTTCCTGTGTGACCTGCTCCAGGTGAGCCTGCCTTGGCAGGAGGGTTGGACTAAATGATCTCCAGAGGTCTCTTCCAACTCTAAAGTGCTGCAATTCTGTGAAATACACTTCATAGAAGGCAATCACTGAAACTACTATCAAACTAGAGCACCTCAGTTAGCAACTCATAATCAGGCCCTTCTGCCCCCCGAGTTATTAGTGTGTGAGCTTTGGCCATTACTTCATAATTGATTTGATCTCTGTCCTCACAGCAATATTCTGAAGTTCCCAGTTACAGCGATTTAGTATTTATTGTTTTTATTAGACTGAGATTTTGTGAAGTGTTCAGAGCAGAGAGTGCACTGATCTCTGTACTTCATCTCTGTTACTAACTCAATTTTTGAAACAACATTTAAAGGATCACATGGAACTGTTTCAGACAATCCTAATGAAAACAGTGGAGGAGGAAAGCTAGGAATATTTCTTTAAATGCAAATCAAACTCAAAGATAACGGACTTTGAATAAATATTTTATCAGTTCTACTCTTCACTTCACTGAACAGTCATTTTTTTAATGCCATGGGAAACATATTTGCAATTCCCACTTATAGGATTTCTTTTAAGAGATGAATGTTCATAGACTCACAGAATGGTATGGGTTGGAAGGGATCTTAAAGATCATCTAGTTCCAGCCCCCTGCCATGGCAAGGGATACCTCCCACCAGACCAGGTTGCTTAGATTTTATACATTCTGTCCTATCTTACTATGTATCTAAACTACGTTTACTCCTCATACCAGCATTTTTCTGAGTATAAACCGACAGAATGATTGCTCAGACAACCTACAATAGATCTGGACTACTACATTTGGAGCTATTATTGGTTTAGATCCAAAAGCTATTTTCCAGGGTCACCAGGCTAATTTCTCTGCTAGTTTGAAAGGTGAAATGCAACTTGTAGTGCACTTATTTCAAGCACTAGAAAACTTCACTGTGTTTTTTCAACTGTAGGTACCTTGCTTAAAAACAAAAAAAAGTACTATTCGTAAGAAATCTGAACTCATTCTCCAGTCTGTTGTTAATCATACAGTGAATTTCTCTGTATGATTAGGAGAAGATTAGGAATGATCCACTGGCCATGAGGTAAAAACCAGTCAACTGGAAAGAATTTTAGCAGCAGTAATATGGTAAGGTAACACATCCACAGTTAGATACCTATTTTCAGCATAATAGTTAATCATACTTGGCATAAATAGCAATCAGAGTAAGCCTGTGTATCAATAATTATATAAACCTGGTGTGGGAACAGAAAGAGGAACTCAGAACAACAAAGAATGCTGCTGAGAAAGGCAAATTCCTGAGTATTGCTGTGTACAGTAATGTGAGGATGAAGAGAAGGAAAGGGTTGTAAGACTGGAAATAACTAACACTGATTTTAGCCATCACAATACTCTCACTGCTCGGTATAAGAGTAGGAAGTTAGAAAGAAACATGCAGGTTATCTGACGTTTTAAAGCTTCCCAGTTTGTCTGTCGAATCTGCAAAGAAAGAGAACTGAGAACATTTCATGGTGGGATAAGATCAAAGTCAAACAGATCACTCTTATAACATTATTTACTAATCAATTTTAAAGTGAGACATATTGCAAAAAATTTTACTTTCTTTAAATTTGAAATATATCCAACATAGCTGGAATTAGGCTAACAATGTAATACTGCTCTGGGTGCTAAAGGTGGACTTTCATCAGTAGATGACTAAGACTGAGACACACATGACCAAGTGGGGTAGATATATTGAAAGGGCAGCCAAGATGCAGCTCAGCGTTACATGATTCAAAATGGATTCAGTAATTTAAATATTTACAAATTTGACTACAAGGTGCTCAAAGAACAACACTGCTGCTGTGTAAGACAGGCAGTTATGCAACTGGAGAAACAGGACAGGGAAAGAACAAAACTAGTTAAGTGGCTCAAAGGCTAAGGAATTCAGCTGGGAACTGTGGAAAACTGCATTCTGGACTCTGCTCCAGTTGTCCAGCTGCCTAGTCTGACTCAGGGAAATGGTTCTAAAAATGGGCACTCAGATTTGCTTTGCCAGTAGCAAAAGCAAAAGCAAGCACTAGGTTTCTCCCACTACCTAAGATTGTTGGCAATTACAATATACTGCAGGGACAGGGCAGATTTTAACTCTGTCATGTGGAAGTCAGCATAAAATCCCTAGTGCCAATCATCTAGGCAAGCATTCTCAGCAGCAAGGGGAGCTGCAAAAAGTGACCACCTCTACCACTACTATGAATTTTGATCATTGTGGCCACAGCTGCTAGGCTTTGGGTTGAACTGAATGCTGCCCACCCATGCTAGATGTTTTCTGAGCACCAGTCCCTTAGGAAACTTGATACGAGTTGTACTCAAGTACTTTGTTTCAGTAGCACAGTGAAGGTGATTTGACATCCAGTTCTCCAGAGCAGGGCTGCTGAGAAGATGAAGGTATCTTTAATTAGGCAGCTGTGAAACCTATTTTATGTGTTCCGAGGACACTCAGAAGGTTATTGGATCTTAAGCTTCCTGGATCACTTTCTTAGACTCAGAAACGTAAACTGCATTTGAAACTTGTAGGTGCCAAAATAGGCACCTAAGCCTCCCTGGACCTTTAAGCCCAATGCTTAAAGACATCTGTATATTTGATGCTGGGGTACTGTTGTGAAAGAAGAGTATCATACAGATGTTTATGCTGATTTCTGTCACATCGATTAGTGATAATTATTCATCTCCCTTCATTTGGATTACTTTCTACAGACAAATTTCACTCAAGATGAAATTGCATCCACCAGTTATAGTCACATGGATCACCTTCTCTGTCTCTTTTTCATATACAGACATATCTTTCTACTCCTCCAGCTCTTTTGATCCTACTACTGTTAATAAAAGTGTTGAATTCTAGATAGCTGTTCAACCAGCTACAACTTCATTGCAAGTTATTTGGTACTAAACATTTGAAACGAGACAAGGGTCACAGGGCACTGGCAGAATTCTCAGTGTCTACCGCTCTCTTCATTTGGTATGTGAAAATGGGTAACTTTTTTCATATACTAAGACTTCAAGGTTAATTGTATAGACTATGAAGACAGTGTTTGAGGACTATGATCAATGACTACATCTCAGTTGCATGGTCACCTATAATCCAAAAAGGGTTCCAAGTTTTACAGTTTTTTTAGTGCTTCAGCTGCTGCTGTTTAATAACTTCTGTAAGACTGGGGAATAGATAGAAGAGCAATCCAAGGCCATTTTCATGGCTTATTCATGTTTGTGGTAGTTGTCCTTATTGCACTTGTTCTTCCTTCCTACTCCTTCGTAGAGCCAATAGATTGAAAGATGATCAAGCAACATGGTGTAATCAACACAACTCCCTTCTCTCATTCCTGATGATTTGCTTATTTTGGAAGATAAGGATTTTTGACTGCAGAATTCATCAGTCACAATAATATTTGAGGCTTCAAAATCTGCTGACCTACAACATGACCAAAGACTTGGTTTACTGCAGTCATTTAAGACTACAGTTCCACTTACAGAGTGTCAGAGGGTTTGGTATCAATTGAGATCCTACTTTAAAATTGATGACAGGCATTGGGTTTCTCTCCTTTAATATGAAACAAAACCAAAATGTCTCAGCTTCAATTATGGAAGGGGAAACCTTACTAAAGCTTGCAGCTGTAACTTGCCTCATGATATCATCTTATTACATGATCTTTGCTGTTTATACAGTTGGTAGAACATAATTTGACTTCGTAGAATCAAATTAATTTCTTCTATGCTGTATTCATTTTAAAATAGAATCAATATTATTTATCCTACCTGACAATAATGCCCTGTGCTTCACATAAAATGGATTCAATACCAGCAGGTAGTTATCAATGAATGCACTTTGCTGGGGGAAATGAATACAATCAATACTCAGAAATGTGCAAGAACTGTAACTGAAGTGAAAGCTGAGTTTTGTCTTTTTACTTCTTCTTTTAGGTTTCATATAAGGAGAATCTGAATTTCCTAGTCAGCACCACTACAGTAACAATCTGAAAAATTACCAGGCAGCACCACTGCACATTGAACATCATTATCCTCTGACAAGGTTATGGCACATGAGGTAGCAAACAGATAAAAAGAAAATCTCAAAAAAGAAATTTTAGAAAGTCTCAGCATTTCTTGAAAAATATGATTGTTTGAACTCTTAAGCAACACATGAATATCATGTGAAAGACAACCCTGTATTGTGAAGGGCATACTGCATAAATTTCAATTTGTTCTGTTCAAAACAGAGTAAGAATGAAATGCTTAGTTCTTAGGAAGACATCCCAAGACAGCGTTTTTCATAAAGGAAAAAAAGTATGAATGTAAATCAGTTAATATAAGTTAAGATGCATTCCAAGTTATATTATATACATCGAAAACAAAGCTAATGTCAATGAGATTGACAAAGCTTCTTCATTAACTTCAAAATGAACTTAAAACAGAGACTGACAAAGTCATTTAATTTACAGCTACTTTAAAGTAAAACTTGAGACAAGGTGATTTTAGAAGAGATTCAATATTAGGCTGGGATCTGATATTCTGGTTGGTATTTCCCCCTTACAGACCATGTCCTTGAATCCTCACAACCTTCAGTTTTTTTAATCTTTTCAGGCAGTCCTCATTTTTAATAGTAACTCAACCTAGCTTGCACCATTTCTGACGTCATGATGCATCAGTCATCTTCCCAGCTACCAAGGTATCACTCCTTTCTCATAAGTTCCTCAACCTTTGCATGTAATGAGCAATCCCACCTCTAATTCATAGAAAATTCTAGGAAGTAACCTGAAGAAAAGCCCTTCCATAGCACACTTGAGGTCATGCTTGCTTTACTGCTGATTTACTATTCAGATATTCTTTGCATACAAGCCAAGAAAACAAAAGCAGAATGCTTCAGAATAACATTGACACATTTCTAAATGTTTATGGAGAGAGTGAATGGCAATTTTAAATATAAACAAACTTCACATCTTTCAGAAATCAACTACAACTTCACAGCTTTTTTTTTAATACATATGTTTTAAGACTTAAGTTGGCTTTCTTGAAAAAAACCTGTAAATTCATGAACATTTAAAGGAGCTCCTTTCCTTTAAAAAAATAATCTGATCATACATAACATCTATCATTGTTTTGCTATCTGCTTGCAGAAAATACAGCGAGCCAATATGCGTCATCCATATTTCCTCCCTTCTACCCATGTTTCATAAAAACATCCATATGACAACCATAATCTAGCATCATTCCAACCAGGAGAGGCATATAGCTTCACAGAATAAACATAAAACTGAATTGCAATTGACACAATTATGCTTTAAATAATTTCCCCTGTAATATTAAACCACAAGCAGAAAAGAAGTTTCCATAATTCACAACTCAGTGCACATCATGACAAGCAGTAATCAATACAGCATCTGTACAATGCAGAGCTACTGTAACTCTGGAGTCCACAAAACTGAAGTTTGCCAGTGGGGCAGTAAGACAATTTAGCATAGGAGTCAATGACCACTAGCAAAGAATACTTTAGCTTTGCCGGTTTTTCTTTTTGTTATTTCATCCCAGCCTCATTTTCCCAATGTTCAGCCTTTTTATTTGAAATACCAGTTATTGACTGGCTTCATAATTTCACTAATTCATTTCACATTCATGTCAACAAAGTTACACACAGGGGAAAAAAAAACTAATTAGGCTTCTTTATCACATGCAGACCCTTACTACCTGAACCCACAAAGTGTAATAATCAGCTGGTTCATTCATATCTATATTAAACTGTTTCCTTTTTATCTAAGTTCGATCTTTATAAATATTTATATATAACATAAGCATAGAAATCCAGTGTGTATATACAAATTATATATACACATTTAGACAAGTAGATATACATGTAAGAATTTATTTCTGTTTCGAGATTTATAAAGGTTTGTAAGTCTTCTCTTACACAGGAAAGAATGTATTGAGGGGAAGGGTTAAGTGGAAAGGAGTTTATTGTGACCAGCAACATGAAACAAAACAAGGCTTTCTCTTGTTCTCATACTTTTGAAAGGCATTCTAGAGGAAGTTTTGTTATTCAATTACGGTATTAGACAGTACATCACACAGTAAAGAGAAATTCTGTTGGTAATACTTCCGGTAAATTCTAGGCTCTAAAAGAAACTTCCTGTAACATATCAGCTCGAGGGGTGAAGTTCGGGTACTACTGCCATTTCGGGTACTTCAAGGTGTCCTATCTGGCTTCTGCATATTGCTCTACAAAACTACAGGGCACCTTAGATCCTGGATTATAGTTCTCATGTATAGATTCCTATACACGTCTTGGGTACATTGCACACATGAGAGCTGAATAACAAAGTTTGAACATGGGAGCCTCCACCCCTTTACAGACAAAGCAGAGATGCACATGGAAGAGAATCATTCCTGGAAGTACCTGATTCTCTCTACTGACCAAGTAATCTAAGATTGCGATGTCATAATGTTTGGTTGCTTCCATTAGAACAGGTCAAAGTCAGATTGCTATTTTTTGAAGTTCTGGACAATTAGTCAGGATCACAGGACAGAGAAACACAACTACTTGGTCCTTTAAAAATAAAGCACAGGTACATAGTTTTTTTCACAGTGGGATATTGGGAACAACCTCTTCACAGAAGGCCCTTCTGTGAAAAGAAATAAAAATAAGGCAAGTCACTGTTTCATAAATTTGCTGGTGAATGGTTGGGAGGGAGTTTCATGGTTTTCCTCCATGGCAGTTGAGTTTGCCTGCGACAAAATACAAATAGCTTCTGAATTTTTTACAGGCAGTTTATCTAGAGGAGGACATTACTGGACCTGGGGATGGGGAGAGAATACAGGACTGTGGAGAGAGCAGATAAGGGTTCATCCACAAGGCATACACCATAAACTTTGACATATAGCCTTTGAGTAAGGAAGAGCTTGTAGGAAGGGGCAGGAGCTTGACGGAATGTGAGCACGTGCATGTGGGGAAGGAGAATAAGAATGAAAGGGCCCATGGTGATACAAGGCATATTTTTTCTTGAACATCTTGGCAATCCTGGACACCACTGCAGTGTATGTCCTCTCCCTTCAAACAACTGTTTGAAGTGCAGGTGACTTGTCCAAAAGGCATAATAGCATACATACACAGCTGACCATATAAGATTTCTGATTCAAGCAATACATGGCTTACTCACTGCTCAACGTGAAATATCAAACAGGCAAATTCAATCATTTTAATTTCCAGTTATTTTACCCACTTTACTAATTACCATTACAGTACTGATTAATCTGTAATAGTTATTCATTAGCTGTAAAAGTTGAACAAAGGCTGATTTGAAGCAATTACACTTCCTTAATACATTCTGAGGACTATGTATTTCACAGCCATCAGATGATGACTGACAAAATACACAGTCAATAGCAAAAACCCAAAAGAATTGCTGATGAAATTCTAAAATATCCTCAGATTCACCTCTACTTTTCTGTGTGTAGATTATTTGGTAAACCCAACCTTCCTCCAGTCAGAATAGTCAAGGATGTTACTGCAGATCACACATTACAGAAGAGAAAGACTTTGAGATAGCTCAGTATTGCACCTTATGTAGTTGGTCTTGCAGAAAGGTTGTGTTTTGCCTGTCTGACGCCCTCCTTACAAGCGATTACAATAGCCTGTTTCTGGAGAATTTTTGTTTGTCTTTGCATTCAGACCTATCCTTCGTACCCCATCAATGCTTAGTGACAAAAACATCTTGCTCACAAAAATCACATATGAGGAGAGTATTTCCAGTTTCATTGGAAGTTGTCATGGCTGGAAATACAGGGTATTTCATAGGGAAGACATTGAAATCAGAGCCAGAGGATGTCTCTCTGAAACAACCCCAGGCATCTTCCTGAACCCCATGAAACTTAGAAAGATGGCAGCAAAATAACACTACTTCCCAATTATTTGAAACAATACAGAATTAAAAACAATGGAAGAAAACAAAACAGCAGCTTAGTTCATATGCCTAGAACTAGAAAACCTAAGTTGTAATTATTTGGGAAACACCCAAGCCTTTTCCTTTAAACCCTGAGTCATTTCTTTACTTGATGGAACACAAACACAAAGCACAACATTTAGCAGAAATAAAACAATACAGAAATACTGAGATGGATATGACACAGGTCAAAAGAACTTCAAATGAGAATGGGTTTTGTTATACCTAATCATGATACTGAGGACAGATCAAATGACCTCCCAATATATCTTGTTCTCTATGAAACTTAAACAATGCTTGGAAAAAAGCATGTAGTGGGGGAAGATGAAAGTGAAGAATCTAGTTTGGATGCCTTTCTTAGCAACTTCTATTTTTACATGATCTGTTCTGTCGCCTTTGCTCATCACTCAAAATAATACCAAGACCCCTCCTCCCCTGCCAAAGTCACCCCGCCAAGTTCCACAATGAGTTCCATTGATTTTCAAGACATATTGTCAACTACCTAATAATTTAACTGGTAGGCACAGCTCTTTCGGTTGAAGCTTCAGTTTCCCAAACAAAAGCTAACCACCTGAGACCACAGAGGACAGGATATGAGCTACTTATAGCAACACTGGACCAGTGAACAAGAATAGCAGGAAAGCTGCTTATTTTATTTTTTTTTCTCCAGCAAAGGCCTTTGAAGTATACTATTTATTAAACATTATAATACTCGAAACAAAAATCTTTGAAGGCAGGTTATCCTCTTCTGCACCATGTCCCGTTGTGAATGAATTGCTTCCTTTTCCTTTTCGAATTTTTTTCACTTGTGAAACTGACACTCAAATTGTTCTCTTAAGCTACTTGGGTGAGCCCTTGCTTCTGCCGAGAGGAATAATCCATCCATCAACAACAAGATCATCAAAAATATTTATAACTCAAACTACTTCAATATCACTGCACTGTAAGCAGCCACCCTGTTCGTCAGGCCATGTTATATAAATACAATAAATAAATTGTGTGCATAGAAAAATATTATCGATTAATAAGTAATGATGCAAACAGATAACTTGAAACAGAAACAATATGTCTAACAATAGGGCTTAATTTTTCATGTTTTAATTAAAAAAAAATAAATTCTCCCCATTAACACTGTTCCTGACGAGTACATGTGGTTTTTCTTTGTTCTTCTGATTAAAACATTCATCTTGTTCCCTCTCAGTTGTTGAAAGAACTCATTTTTCTCTATAGTATCTACACTTTAGTATCACTGGGGTTTCAAACCCAGACATAGAAATTGCCTTTTCAAATCCATGTATTTGGGCTGCAGAGACAGAACTGTCACACATATACTGTATTGGCATCTTTGAAAATGTGGCGCTGATGTGCAGTGAAGAAGAGGACTGCTCTGAAACAATCACTCAGAACTGTCTGAGCCTGAGAAATTCTCTGGCCAAAGCCTGGGAAATAACCAGAAATGAACTGAAACTCCCATCAGACTACTATGCGTGCCTGCATAGTAAAGATGCCACTGGCAAGCTGCAGACAAAATCATATTTAAAAAAGTCTTAATAGTCCTCTCTTGAGAGAAATAACTTACTCCAAGTAAGAGACAGTGGAAAAACACAAACTACCAACACCCTGATTCCTGAAAGATGGAAGAATTTGCAATTTCAACTGACTTGCATGGCAGTAAGGGTGATCCATCACATTTGAAAACCTAATCACAAAGATATGACCAGGATTCCTCACTGGTTTCTTAACTAAGGAGCAGACCCAGCCTTTATCCATGCAAAACAAGGCACTCTTCATCGAGTAGGCACATTTTCTCTACTTGTCCTGCCTTCTGCTTTCAGGTACAACCTGGTACACATACAAGTGACAACCAAGCACTAGGAATCTTGAATAATTTTCTTCTCCATCTTTTAGACATTTGTCCATCTGACAACGTATTTCCATTATGTATCATTTTTTTGCATTTCCCAGAATCACTGAATATTCTCAATTGGAAGGGACCCACAAGGATCACCAAGGCCAACTCTCATAAGGGGATCAAACCCATTACTCTGGCTGGCATTATTAGCACCATGCTCTAACCAACTTCACCTTCCACAAATACCTAAAAGGAATTTCTAAAACATGTATAAGAACTTTCTGTGTGTTTTTTTAAATCAAAGCAAAGCTTTTTTTGAACAAAAATGTAGAGTTAGCCTCCAATACAATGCTTCCTTGGCAATGGAAGTAGTCTAGATGCCTCCTACTTGAAATCTGTCACTGACAACCAGCCTTAATTTATCTGTGCTACATTTAAATGTAGTAGATTTATACTAGCACATGATTTATTTTGTATTCCCATCAGCCTAAGCTGAAATCTGGAGGACTTACTCAATGCTACTGTACTGACTTTTGAAGAATAAAGAATCCATCCTTTAACCATTTTTCATGCTACTGGAAGACATCAATATGCCTGTAGCCATGTTGTTGCCTCTACCACAAGACAAAGCAGCAAGAAGATGGATAAATGACACACACTTGTAAAATTTGTACCAGTGACAATCACATAAGTACTGGAGAACTTGCAGAAGGATTCTCTCTGTTGGGAATACCAGAGTATAAGCTCATAATTTCCTGGAGATTTTACAGGCTTTCTATGGAACTGAAGTGCTCTGAATATAAACCATAAAAAAATGAAGAAAGATTCCTTGGGCATTCATGAATTATTATTATTAATGAATCATTATGAATCCTTATTCACATGCAAACTATTGAGAAAAGCAGTACATGAACTGGAGGGTGTGATGTAGTTTCCTCTGAGCTCCTTCAAAGAGGTTTTGAGCAGGAAAAAGCTATAATGAACACAGCTAAATGCTTGACCAAGGTAAAAATGTCAATGCACATCTCAGCTCCCAAAAGCATGTCAGTATTTTAAGTGCTTTCAAGGATACGGACATGCTGTATCATACCGTGTATTACTTTCCTAAGGGCCTTAATGTGTCGGCAGCCTCTAGCTCTACCAGCTCTAAGGCGTAGCTGTTATTTTGGAGTCATCATTCTGAATGGACAACTTCATTGGTCCCATTCCCCAATCTTTTTAAAAGCCTTGTAAGTTATTTGGAGAATTTGTAGATTTATTTTGAGTGATCTCAAGAACAGCCATAAGCTGAGAACTCTTCAGTTCCCCTGAAACTGCTTCACTTTAAAATTCAGTAAGACTATGAGTCAAAGGGAGAAAGAGATGGTTGTAGGCTCTTGTTTCCCTAGGACTCTTCCTATATGAAAGTTTTTCAACAATTTGTCTTCACACCTCCAAGTAGAATTGGATCTCATTCAGGAATTCCCCCATAATATGCCTCATTTATTCCAGCTGTTTAAATTTGAGCCTGAATTTCAGAATCAACTCACTCTCTGGCAGCACAGGGACAAAGTGCACAAGGAACTTGATGGATAAGTTTTGACCTTAAATCAAGTTTTCTCATCTTTACAATTCTTTTGCAGTCCTCACTGAATCAGCTGCAAAGCCACTGCAGGTTCAATAACCATGGCCTGGAACTGCAGTGGGGAGGAGGCAGGCATCCAGGGAAAATCAGAGGGCAAACTGGAGACCAGGCACAAGTAATTTGCAATTAATGAAGTAGCAACTGGAAAGAAGCTTCATTCATGCCTTTAGCACTACTGGTTAGATCAACTGGAGATACTCTCCTAGTAATGTAAGCAGAACGTGAGCCTTAAAATGCATACACCTTTGCAAAATCCTTTCAAGTGTAGAAAAGCTAGACATAAGAGAAGAGCTTTGACATAAAGGCAAAACCAGCTCATTACATCATTTTCAGACACCATTTATATCAGCTAGTGCCATCTCCAAGATTCATAATAGCATGATTTTATTAATTCTCATAAAGCCTGATTTTGCATTCAGGCAGTCAACATGATTTTAAGTGCCAATATCTCAACCTGAAAGTCAGCAAAATATAAAGTAACATCAGTAGAATATTAAAAACTCCCACTGAGATAAATAGAAATATGAAGGTTCAGACAGAGCCAAATAGATTAGTGCTCACTTTCTACTCATTATGTGCTTTCAGCTAGCACAGTACAGTTTTATAATTTGATGGGGAAAAAATTATACTTTTTAGCTATTTTCTAGCCTGACTTTCTAAGGCTGCTCCTTCCTTTAAAAACAGCATAGTATTATTACCCATAAAATAGAACTATGACTACAGAACAAGCTCAGTACAATGATGTTCCTGTTGCTGAGATATATATTATTTTCTCAAAATAAGTCTTGAGAGGAACATTGAAATCCAGGAGAAAAAAAAAGAAAAGTGGGGGAAGGGAAGGGGAAATTGTTCTTTGACATCCTCCTTACTTCAGAACTTATTTGTAGTTCAGAATGGAGTCAAATGTCATATTGGCAATTAAACTTTGACTTCCACTAGAGTAATATTAATGTAGACTGAGTCCCAGGGCAGCACTGCCCAGCCCTGTGCTTGGGGTTAGCTCCAGTGCTAAACAGCACGTTGCTGACCGACACAGGAAATCCCTCTCCTGTTTCTTGAGTTGAACCAAAGGGCTGGCATAAAGAAAATGTCCAAAGTATTAACAGCAACAAAAACTGCAGGCTCGGAGCCAGATTTCAAAGGCATTTAGGTGCCTAACTCACATTAATTTTAGTGGGACTAAGCTGCCTCTGAAAATCTGGCCTTCAGTCTTCACTTTTCTTAAGCCCCTCCAGGTCCTGCAGCTCTGTCAGAATGTAGAAGCAATTACATTTCACAACTTTGAATCCAACAATATATTTTGGAAATCATTCAAAGTACAGTGTTTTTTTAACATAAAGTTTCCTTGTTCAATAAAATACACTGGAATTTTATATACTTGGTATTTGCAGGCTTCCCTCCTTTTTCTTTTGATGGAGGCCAGAAGACAGCAGTCAGTTGAAACCTCTGACATCCAAATAAACTCTGCTTTCTTTCTTTAGGTGGAAGAAGTGTTTAATGGATAATGCTTTGACAAATATTTTATAAATAGTAAAATATTCAATTTCAGCTTTATTGAACACTAATGTAATTGCTTCTGGACAAAACCACTGCCCAAAGAGTCCTAATCCCCTCAAAAAATAGTGTAGCTATTATAGTGTGTATAAAAATCAGATGTTAACATTTGAGGTGTCCATTCCCATACAACTCCAAAATGAACTCAGCCAAACAAATACCAGCTGGCTTGTAAAGGAATCCAGTGTAATGAAACACATTAAAAATGAGAAAACCAAATTCTTATTTTGATTCACAAGGCAGATGTGCACACACTTGAGCACACAAAATCGATCTGAGAATGTTTTAATAAAAATAAACACTGGTAGCTATAATATCTAAACACAGGTAGCTGCAATATCTGCTAATGCCAGACCATTGCATGAGATAATGCTCACACTGCACCAAGAGATCGTGCTACACCAACTCTTCAGAGCAGAAACTGAAAGTTCTTGCCTCACCCATGCCCATGTCAAATTCATCCCTTTCTCTGGTTCCAGCTCCCCAACATCAAAGTACAGGGATGGAGCTTGTAAAAACATCTCAGACAAAACTTTATTCCCCTTCCCCACTGAAGCTGCAGCAGGGAACAGGGAAAGCACTTTTTTTCTGCAAATATCATTGGCTGGTCTAATAAAAGATGCTGTTTTTCCCCTGTGAAACTTGCCTCAGTAACTTATACCAGTTGTTTTCCTTTCAGCAAGTCTTGCCTTTAATATCCAGTGATATTATACAAAGAAAACACACTGAAAATACGTATATTAGCTCTTTAAACACTCTTTTTTTCCCCAATGGAAAGGGTCAGTGGGCTAGTGCATTGACCTCCTTCATAGTACAATGCACATTGCCTCTCACAGGGAAGAGTAGAAATCTTGTTATCTTCCAAGAGTGCACTACTTTCTCTCTGACTCTACAAGGCAGTATCCTTCTCTTGCCCAGAGGAGTTTCTTCCTCAATGGCCTCTCAGACCTCCTTGTAGCTGGCTCACACACTTCTGAAAATCACTCGTTAAGAGAATAACCCACCTCCCTCCCTTCAAGCACCTGCTTGAGCAATTTCAGGAAATTTATTCCTGACTCAGGCTAGTCCTTCCTGGCTAGTCATCTTCCCTTTCCTTCCCAATTCACTATTATCATTTAATTGTTCATTTGATCTCTCATGTTCCAAGTCATCAGGGCTCCTTCCCCACTCCTGCACAGGACTGGTTCAGCAGAATGATTAACACCTGGTCAGCCTCATATCAGTTTATCAGGAAACCTCATTTCAAGAAGAAACTGAAGACAGTAGTTTTGGCTTAGAGAAGACAAGGTTTTACTCTTCTTCTATTAAGGTACAAAATTCAATAATTTACTGCTGCTTGTGTAACCTAACAGTTATTCAGCATTTCTTCTCCTTTGCCCTTGTTTAGCCTTAGACATGAAACTTGTTGGGGGACGGAAGTCAGAAAACGTAAAATTGCTGCATTTTCTTTCATCTTTTTTTCTGGAAGTCAAACGAAACTACCATGTGATGAATGGCCATTTGTACCCCAGATCTTAATGCAATACTAAATGAGACAAAATCACCAATGCAGTTTGCAAGGTTCCGTGTGATGCAGAATCATCCAGTGACACTGAGACCAGCACTGAGCTAAACTGGTTTTGCATACACAACCAATACATATTTCAATTATTCGTGTCAATGTTCTCATCACACACAGCTGGGTTAATTGAATGTAACCATGACCACATTCCACCAACCTTTACCAAAAATATAAATGGTCTTTAAAGCAAATACTAGCAACATATGAAGGAAACATTTGACGTGCATTTACAGATAATTTTACAATTTGTACTTGCAAGGCAAAGTACCTGTTACTGGTAGAATGCATGGAGAGGCTGTCCAGCATATTAGAAAGATCAGTTTAAGCCATCATTTGGCTCAAATCACAACACATTCCAGGAACCCCATAAACAAAGACATGTGCAATGTTAACTTTCTCTTTTATGCTGACAGCTTTTTTCTCCCGTATAATGACCTTCCTGCACAGTGTGTGTTACCATAAAAAGAAACAGAGCCCAGTAAAATTAGAGGAACTGCTTAATATCAAAATGTTTTATCTAAGGAAGAAACCACTGCCAGTAAAAATATAAAAAGCACAAGAATTAAAAAGTATTTGTTTTGCTGTCTCTTCTTTAAGTTTAGATTGTTCAAACAAACCCAGCTCAAGTTTTCAGTTACTCTGCACTAGACGGTCCTCCCAAAGGCTGAAACGGTACTCCAGAGAACGTGAACTTGGCTCCAGTTTCAGACAATTTTCATCTTCTTTTTCTGACAAAGAGAAAAGTATTTGAATGCTTTGTCTGTAGCCAAGAATTTGGATATGAAAGGCACACCAGTAAACAAGTCACCAAAATGAGCCACCACTACACAGACTGTAGTGCATGCTTCTTTTGAAAAAAAAAAACTCCTCTGGCCCAAAGGACACTGTTTTATTTTACAAGCAGAATGCTAATGTGAAATTTTAGTTAGATTTTATCTCTCTCATCTAAGTACAAAAGAAAAGCTACATGCATTTTTGATAGAGCCCAAGTCTGCTATTTTGTTTGTACAAAGAAAAGTGAAAAGGAAGATAACACAAGAACCTCACAGCTAGTTGGCTTGGTAAAACACTGCACCAAACGGAATTATTTTTTTACAGTTTTATTTGAACTACCACAGAGAGTCAACAACCCTTATTCAGAGCATTCGTCTTTCTATCAGCATTCCCAGAATGAAAACTGAAACTTTAAGAATGTTATTGCTTTGTACCAAATGTACACTAGCTCCTGCCATGGCAACTACCCCACAAAACCCTAGCAGGCCTAATCATAGTTTCTAAACATTTATTATCTTTTATATCAGGGAGGTATTCAAACGTACTGTGGCTGCCTGGCAGCTAAGGCAGATATTGTCTTCACCCAAAAGAGTTTTAATTTTAACCTCATACATTTGGTGAAAATACATTTCTGAAAATCAGAGAACACGCCAGCCAAAAAGTCACGCCAGTTCCAGTGTGGAGCTTCTTGCTCCACAAAGTGGCACATATGAGAACTGAGCAAGAGCCCGGTGATGCCCGTGAGGCTTCACTGAGCACGCCAGTAAAGTCTCCCTAAGCTGGCCAGAAAGCCAAGGGAAGGAAATGAGAGTGATTATATACAGCTGAGCAAGCACAGTACAGAGACTCCTAAATCAGTGATATGGTGTTCACTGCTGGTGTTCTGCGGTAAAAATGTTTACCATCTGTGTTACTCTCTCTTTGTTATGGACACTAATGGAGCCTTCAAACATAAAAGTAGGGAGGTGGGGAACAAAAACACGATTAAACTGAAGTACTTTAAAATCACTTTTAGCTGTGTATTACATAAGGAAATCCTGACACTAAATGAAAAATGGATCAAAACCAAAACATGAGCAGTTTCAGGCTGAGATCAGGAGGGCTGTGCAGCGCTGGGTTACTCTGCCCTGGAGGTCTAGTTCTGAGCTATCAGGCACAAACAAATCCTTCAGGTACTGAGAAGTGGCTCTAGTTTGGACACAAGAGAGCGAGGTATACTCCAATAGCTGCTAGGGTTTTCAACCCTACACTGAGCATGCCTGTGGCAGTGAGTTTCCTAGGAAGCAGCTGCATTTGTACAAAGCTTTTCTGCAGGGGAACTTCTCTGCTGCTTGTCTCCTGCTGCTGAGAAGCCACAACGGCCTGGAGAGTATGACAGACTGTAGTGAAGCCAAAACCTAATATATGCCATTCAGTTATAAGTCTGTGCATAAAACCAAGCATCTGACATGCTTATGCTAGACATCTCACACTGTCATATATGAAAATTAGTGGAAACCACAACATCCAGCCTGACTGCCGTCTCAGATATTTTTTACTCTGCTCATCAAAATTTATATACAGAAAATGAGTTCAAATAACCTGATATCTCCACTACAACCTTAAGCCGTTGCCTTATAATGTCTTTTCACAGTTCCTCCCACCCTCACTACCCAAAACAACACTGCAGGGGATCTGTGGTTACAGGAGTCCATCCTGCTTCCTGCAAGCCCAAGGAAGACAGTTTGGCTCAGACTCCCCCACTTCCACTCAACACAACTAGCTATTGGGGCCCCTATTCTCCATCCCCAGTACACCCAAATTCTTTGGCAGCCCATGCCCAGTTTCAATAGAATTGTCCATAATTTGAGACCAACTACTCAACTCAGCACATGCACACGTTGCCGTTCCACACCACCACAAGGTCATCTGTCAGTGAGAATAGTCCTTTTTCAGACGACGTGTTTCAGGTAAGTTGTTACATCTCTCATGTTACTGATTCCAGTTCAATCATAATTCTAGCAGAGCAGGAGTAGACTTTGTGAACCACAAACCAAGCCAGGAAGAAGAAAATAAGAAGCAGAATAGCAGTTTGTTTTCTCTACAGCTGGAGAGGCTTCCCAGCAATCTCAAAATGTTGAAAGTAGTTTTGGAACCAATTGGTGCCACCTGCCATATGACCAAAACTGAAATACCACGTGTTTGAAAAATGCTTCAAGAACTGGCAAGAAGTTGGAAGAGCTCCTGCAGAGCTGACAGACATCTGAAAGGAATACAGCTGGATCAGTCAGACTCAAAATGCACCACTGCATGGTCTCAGCAGACGAACTGCTGAGACTGGATCATTCAGTGATGTGCTTCTGAAAACTCCTCCTGAATACACCACCACTAGTGCATTCTGCCACATACCTATGTCTCCATTACAACTGTTCAGTCTTTTTCTGATTAGAAATGGAGTTTCTGACCCTTCCTTAACTGGATAGTTCTCAGTGCAGTCACACAAGCTTGGGCAAAGAATGATTATTCTCTTTTACACTCAGCATTAGCACAGAGACCTGCAATTTCTTGACCTGATTTTCACCATCTATATCACTTCCTGTGTCACTATCCTGGTGCCCTGAGGACACCCAGAATTTGCAAAATCACTGCATACACTGTCAAGATGTGGAGTTTGTAGAGATATTTGAAAGTCAATAGGACACAGCCCTGGACAGTCTCCTCTCATTGATTCTGCTTTGAAAGAGTGGGAGGTTTGCTTCAATCTCAAACATTCTATGAGAGTCTTCCTTGGCCTGAGTGTATTTGTACATTATTTGTACAGTTACTTCACACGTAACATTTAATTTTAATTTGGCTATTGCAGATAAATGAGGAAACAATAATGTTCTGGATTTTCATCTTGCCTGCAGCATGGTCAGAAAGATTTTAAGGGTGGAGCAATTTGCTGCCCCTCTTGCATCTTGAGATGCTTCCTAACTTCTCAAAAGTTCTCTCTTGATTTACAGGACACCTGAATACAGTTTGTGCCTCACAAAAGCCACCATTTGATACCATAAACAAGAATACTTCCATTATTATGTACTCTTGTTCTAAGTCAGCATGTCAAAAACAGGCTGTGGGACAGATGCCTTTCAGAATGTAACTGTGATTTTCTTGATACAGTGTCCAGATCTGGCTTAGGTACAGTGAGCACATTGGGTTGTTCTGCTTGCTGAGTATTTGTTAAATGTTAACAGTAGGCTTTGCAAGACTAAGGGAGGGCTTCCCTGCAGCTCTTTTATAACTAAAAGACAAACCCAGGGAAGAAAAAAACCCAAAATAACAGAAAACCCTCACAAAAAAACAAGGAACACCCAAAGACTTGTAACAGGAGACTAATGTAAGTATTTTAAAACTCAAACATCTTTGTTTTTCCTCATATGAAGACTGACGTCAACGCAAGCAGCAAGTGAAAACTGCTCCTGAAGGCATGTGAGGAGAAAACACTAAGGGTAGGGAGGAGAAGGAGTTAGTACTGGAAACATAGGACATTGCCATAGCTTTCCTACCCACAGGGCTTTTTGGCCTCAGTTGAATATTCCCATGTCCCGCTTAGCACTGCTACTATGTCATATACACTGAAGCTCTTTGGCACAGGGGCAGTTTGTTTTCATTGTCCTTATAATAGTGTGGCACTTCCTTTTCATCCGCATTGCCCTGACCTCTCTTTTCTTTCTCCCTCCCCCCAATCAAACAATTATCATTAGATGCAGGAAGAACCTTGTTGTGGTTCTGCTGCTCATAACACAATTTGCTATGCAAATACTTCCTGTGCACCCTGCCAACATGGCACCTCTCCAAGACATAAGACTGGTGTTCGGGAGATGGTCACACAAGGACGACACTTCCTACTACCACTGCTCTGTCCTTCACCTTCCTTCACCTTATTACTGTGGGGCAAGGGCTATAAATACCAAATAGCATGAATGAAATGAAGATGGAGACTGCCCACTTGTCAGCAGTACCAGGATGAGTGCCTGGAGCAGTGTGCAGTGTTGTCTTTCAGATAAGAAGAGATGCAGAGGATCTTTGTCAAAACATCGTTAATGTAATTTTCAACGTACTTTACAAAAGACAGAATTTATGTGAAACTTTAGTTTCACAAAAACATTTTAAAAACTGTCTGTTCCTTGTACAATAAACTCCCCTGTTTGCACAGAGCCTTAAATGATCACTAGGAAAATTTTGCAGAGCTTCAAAATACTGATTTGACATGCAATGAAGAAAATAAATAACAAAGGAGAGACTTTTGTGTTACAAGAGTACCTGGTATTCCCCATCTATAATACTTACATGTTAAGTCTAGTGGCTGTATGATTTGCTGACGCATAGCAATTTTTCTGGTTTATTCTTGTCCTCATCTTTCTCCTAAATGCATGAAAGTTAATGCCAGATTAATACTAATATCTCTCTTCTCAATCCATATATCTTTCTAGCAACAAAGCCCCTAATAACAACCAAACAAAAACCAACAACCAAAACCCCCTCCAAAACAAAAATAAACCTCAATGAAACACAAGTATGCCTAAAAGAACCTGAAACAGGAAATATACAAGAAAAGCAATCTCAGAAAAGATGAAAAAGTTAAATATAGCAGAAAAAAAACAAAGTGTGACTAGAAAGAAGAAATTAACTATCAGGAAAAAGATTTGACATGGCATACAACAAAGTAAGGCTTTAGTGATGAAGACAGGAGGAATGAACTTCAAGTAGAAGGCAATAAATTCTGCCAAATGAGACATCACAGAAGTGGACCATTTTGAAGACGGCACGGTTGACACATTCTGGAGTTCATGAAAGGACTCCAGAAAGAAGAACTGAAACCAGTTTTAGTTAAAACACATATGCACAGTCAAGGCTTTCAGCTGTAGAAACAAGTAAGTATGAAATGACATAAAAGTCAATAGAGAACACGACAACAGTGCTTAGAGCCCCACACCAGTATCCCACCTGCTTCAAGGAACCATGCAGCTTGTTTTGTTTGACTTCTGACATGGTCTGAGAGTCAGCCTTTCCCTCACTGATGGTCCTAGCAGTGGAGATACTTTAGACAGAAAAAATGGAATGAAACACTAAAGTAAAAAAATTAGTTATTCCATTGTTTTGTGGATTTAATTTATATTCTACTGTTTACTCATATTTTGTCATGTATTCTGATGCTTTAACAATGCGAACACAAAATTCACTAAGTAATCTCTTTATTTGAACTTAGGCTATAACCCACAGTAATTATGAGCAGCGTGTAGTAATATTTTCACTATTTAGGACAGGAAGTGAAAAATACTGAACACATCTAAAATTGCATTAGGGATTTGTGAAGACAGAAGGTAATTACACAAAGTGGACTTTGGCCAAGACTCTCAGAATATGAAGCAACCTCAGAACCTTGCGGAAATTGCCACGGGATCTTTAATGATAGGTGGACTAAATCTTCGTTTAAATTGTCCTACAAAGTATGTCTTCTCTAACAGGTTATTGTCTTTTTGGTACACAGAGTGACAGGATCATCTTATTCCAAAATTAGATGGCACATTGAACACTACAGCACACAAGTGGAAAAACAAAAACAAACAAACAAAAACCCAAGGCACAGCCATTTTAAAAAAAATAAACCAGGAGAAAACATCTCAAATGTTTCACATGCACAGAATTACTTGCTTCCCCCTCTAATTTATTTCAGATTAGTAAGAGATCCCTTATTTTAGGTCAGTGCTATGACAATGGAAGCATGCCAACTTAACCTTCATTTTCTTAATTAGCATTTAACAAGAAGCCTGTCCTCTTCTGGAAATATTTCCTTCCATAAGGAAGAATAACCTTGAACAGAAGATAAAACTAAGCCAAGGAGAGGAGGAAAATGAAACTGAAGTTCCCAATATATTTACATGTCTTTAAAATATATTTATTTACATACCCTTACAATAAATAAAATATATCTGAGTAAAAAATTACTTCATCTCCCAGGAACAAGCACAGCACTGTATCTGTATTCACAGCTGCTCTGGAGAAAACCAACCACAAAGAAAGTCCCTCTTTTACACATGCTTCCTACCATGGACCATGTGCTCATGTAACTCATTGTTTATCTAGTCTGGAGACAAAAATGCCTCAAAAAAGCAATCACAAGGCAGATGGCTGGTTTCACTAATCTGACCCTATTTCTTCCAAGTAAATCTAGTCTACAACAGTGATGCCCCAAATAATCCACCATTCCTATAATACTTAGATTTGCATATGTAGGTTAGAAATGCCTGGCATTGCTGGATTAAGATTTTCCCCCCATAAAAACAATGCCTTGTCATAAATTCTACCCCAGAGACCATGCCAATTCTTAAACCAGACGTCCACACTCTGAAAACCCATGTGGAAGCACTCTCACAAAACATTCTCACCAACGTTCACCTCTCGAGCTGTAATGCATTTTACTCAACTTAAACCTGACCGTAAATAGTGACAAATGCAAAGATTCTCTCTGTAGCCGCCCCCATGATAACAGATGACAAGATGCAGCACAAGCTTCATCTCTTGCTAATTAAACGAATCAATTAAGAGACTATTGTTGCAACTGTGTAACTGCTGTTCTATAGTGGCAATAACAACCCCACGGGGAGGTCTTTTGCTACATTAAAATGCTGTCCTCCACAACTCCATTTGATATTATTAGAAACAGTTATTTGCGTCTTGCTGTCATATTAGTAGCAAAGGCGAATTATGGAAATACGCAGACCAGAATGGTCCCAGTATGAGATCAGGTTTGGTTTTCAACCTCCAAGGGAACAATTGCTGAAATTCCAAAGTTCCCTAAAGTTCTTTAATGGAACTGATAAATCTATCAGCACAGCATCCATTTAGATTCTAGGTAAGGGTCACATATTTGCATACTTTCCTGCTAAGCTGATACAATTCAACTAGATAAATTATCATATTAAGTTTACCCTCCTGAGTTAAACTGATGGAGTTCAAAATTGTTTTCGATGGTTGTCATTAATCGCTGTTACATCCTAAATGCTCACTTTGAAATCTAATTGTGCTGGTGTACCAAGGGTCATATTAATAGCATTTTTAATGTTAAATCTTTGTAAAACATGTTTATTTTACTGATATTACCACTGCAGCCTAGAAGACTAATGAGAAACAAAGTATATTTATTATCAATAAAAACTTCATTTAAAATTTACATTCAGAGACAAATTAGCTTTATCAGCTTCATCATTCCTTTGTTTCATTAAGATTCCTGATTAAGTTTCAAAGCCATATAAATTAATATCTCCTGAACAGTTTTTGGGTATATGTCAAAGTTGCAGACATCAAAAAGCTGCTTAAAAACATGGGCTACACGTATGTTTTTTACTTGGCAGTAGACATCTTGATAAGAAAATGCTCATTTTCACTATGAGTAACAGTCTTGATACAGTTAAAAAAACAAACAACAATACTTCTTCAGCCACATAAAGCAACAAATAATTATTTCAACACTCATGAATCACAGTCTACTGAAGGAAATCACTTGAGTTGCCGTTGGGTAAGCTGTCCACTCGTGTTCTAAGAAGTAACAGGCTAATTAACTAAGTTCAGTTTTTGTCTTTAAAGCATTACTGAGCTCAAAAAGAAAGAAACTTGCCAAATGAGGTATAGAAAACCAAGAAATCCTTATTTTTCTATTTGCTTACTTCTGAGGGATAAGGGGCATAATTTATTATAAACAAAGATTACTGTACTACAGATTGCACACACACTACAGAAGCCACCAACATTTAACAACTACAGTGCTTTCTTACTTCTCTTTCCAAAGGAGTCGTAAGCAAGATTTCCAAAATAATCTAAGTGATTTTAGGGACGTGGCTTTTGGTAACACGCATATTTCTAAATATCTCAGGAGTTTTTAGTTTATCCCCAATGGACAGTTTTGATATATTCATTATAGTTAAATATATATTTATATATTCATTAATATTCAAACATGCAAATATATAACAGAATTGAAATGTGAACAGCATATGTAGCTGTGTGACTGCACCTGATCCTTCACATCTCATGAACCAGGACAATTCTCACTGCTGAGTCCTACTGATGGTCACTTCTATCACAAGTGAAATCCTTGTTGCATGAATTAGCCACTTTCCACAGAATACTGCAGCACCTGGTTGCCAGACTCAGGATTCTCACTGCCCATGTTCAAAAGGGACTTGAGGAAGTTAATGATTTCAGAAGCAACTGCACCAGTTTTTACTGGTGACACTTTTTGCACTACTGAAATTCCACTGATGATAGCCCTACTACTAGAAGAACTGTGGTTCACAGTGCCTCTGAAAATGGATGAAAAGGAAAAAAAAAAAAACAACCCTATAGAGCAGTACAATTCCCTTTAGATCAGCAGGGACCCTAATCTTAAGGCTTGTGAAAAGGGAGAGTAAAAAAACCATTTTAAAAAAGACATTAACTTTCAAAATAAACACCTACTGGACTATATTTATTTTCTTGTGGTTAATACTCTACATATTCCAATAAATACCACCTTTGTAACCTCTGCAGGTTTTCAACCAATGTTTGAAAGACTGCATAAATCTTCAATATCTAGTTTCAGAAGTGTCACATATAGAAAGAAAAGCATAAAGAAAGAAAACCTGTTAAGAACTGCAACGATTTGTAAGGGTGAAAGAAGCAGGTTGTTAAATATTTGCCATTGTAAGCTAAATCAGACTCATACAGTCAAAGCTTTGTAAGAATACAGGGAGAAGGAAAAAAGGAGGAAGCTGGCTGGAAGCTGATGAGATTATAGACAGACTGAAGAGTTTCAGGACAATTCGTAAGCCTCAGTAATGTGACAAAAAGTTGGAAGCTTGCTGTAGAAACAAAAGCAGATAAGTCATGGCAAGAGGGAGCAGAAAGGAGAACCAGTAGTGAGAAGAAAAGTTAGTATACTGACCTATAGGTCCTAAGATTACCTTAGATCCATAACTGATGAAAATGCAGTAAGGCAGGGAGCAAAGGCAATACTTTTGATGAATGCCTCTATGTAAAGCTCTCCATTTCTGACCGACTTCTGAGCAGCATATAGAACTAATAACCCTGATTATTAAACATACCTTTGCCAAGTACCTGGAAGTAGCTAAAAAACTATCAAAAAGTCATTAATACTAAGTGTGATGACTACTGTACCAGAAGGTATGCCAGTTATGCTAAAAAGCATGGCCAGGGCTTGACAGAGACTGGTTTTCCTAAATCAAGTGGTCTCAACCTGAAATTTTCAGATCTGGTTGCAGTGGTGGGTCTCAGGACTATTTTAAATGGGTCTGCAAAAAGGCTGAAGAAAAGCAAGTGTAGGAGCAACAGACTAGTAGTAATCATGAGAGAGCCTAAGCTACCAGAGCAAAACCTCAAACATTTTTTAAATTAAAGGTGGCAAAAAGCCTTCCATCAGAGATGAAACTAAAGTGATGGGAAAACCTTCAGTGAGATGGATGAACCAAGAAAACTGTGCTAGGAAACTCAGAAAGCACCTATAGATGAACTGATTCTTAGACCAGAGTAATTCCAACCCATTCCATGTGGGTTTATATATTGTGTTCCCCACTGAAGAAATATTAGATGATATACTGAGCAGCATGACTAGCATGTCTCATGTATGTTCCTTCATTGCTCCCCAGAGGAAAAAAAACAGCTGCTTATATTGGTGCTCTGATGTTAGAGAAGATCAAAGAAATAGCACAAATGATGAGCATAGGATAGAGACTGTCTTTTTTTGAGAAAAGTGTTGTACTGGGCCAGCAGACCATCACTGTCAAGCATGGACTACAAATGAGTAAAAACTCATGTAAAAATCTCAATTACAGCAATAACCCAGGATCTGCTCTGAAATAATTTAATCAGGACTCAAAATGTTATCATCACAGGAAAATGAAGCCAAACCAGCCAGTGCAGTTTCCAACTGAACAAGTATTTCTAACAGCCACAAGTTGCTTGCTCCTCAGACAGAAACACCCTCATACGTCCTCCAAAAGCATGAGCCCCTATCATGCTCTATCAAAACTCTCTGTCAAAAAACAATTTGAAGAAAATAAGCTATCTAATGCCACTACCATTTGAAGAGAAATGCTCAAGTAGCAATCAATTTCTACTCATGATCAGAAATAAACAAAAACATTATTACAAATCCATGTAGACCCCCGAATGTGCTAACAGTGTGCACTCAAAGTTACGATTTCACTGGGGAAAGCAACATGATTTTTCCTGTTCTCCTCTAAAATAACAGAACTATGCTGCTACACTAACAAAAACATTTATCCTGCTGTCCAGATGTTTACCATATGTTACGCAGCAGAATTCATATTATACTGTTGTCTTTCATCTAACTGGGACATCCACCTAACTGGGACAGCAAGGATATTTCTAACAGAGAAGCACACCTTTCACTTCCCCTCAGACTGTCATCTGCCTTTCGGAAACAGGGGCTTGTGTTTTATGAAAATCCAGTAAGAGTTGTTTCTGCCATCCAATGTCAAAAAATCATGTGATGTCATTTATTGAAGTGATGTGTTTCTGATAAGCCAGGCAAGCTGTGCTCCTTATCAGCTGAGTATGTTCTGCTGGACAGGTCAGTGGTCTGTACACCCAGCAGCATCGTGCTGCCTGCTACAACTGGAGTACCATCAACATTTGCAAAAGGAACACAGAGTGCTCAGAGCTATCCTTAATGTTTACTACTATGAAAAAAGGAGTAGAGAAGTAATTTTGCAAGCTGTTTATTATGTTGATAACAATACATTTTAATAATAATGAATAATCAAGAATCTCTTGCTGCTAAATATTCCTTTCAAACACTTACTATGTTGACTGCACTTAGTGAAGGTTTGTTAAGATATGCAAAGGTAAATTCAAAAGGTATTTCTAGGGCCTTCATTAAGATGATATTTTCTTTGTTTGAACTTTTACACTTGTGTATGTGTACATATACACACAGGTACACACATACAGACTGTGCAGCAATTTGTAGGGGATATAACTCCATCCTTCTCCCCCACTACCTGAGTGTATTAAGTTTAAATCAAGAGAGTACAAGGATGTTAAACAAGTGAAGGACAAATTAAATAGCAGGACTTATGGGAAAGGAGGACAGTAGGCTAGGGGAACTGACAGAAGCACAGATGCAGACTCTGCCTTAGATTCCATGGGAAAACTGGTATTGGAGCAAACCCTGGGAAGCAGACTTCATCACTGTTTCTCTACTCTGTTCGCCAAAGTTCTGTCTCTGGGTTTGATCAGCAAGACACGGGCATAATTTATATTAAATAAAAAATCACAGATAGACTACTAAAGGCTTTCCTCAGTCCTCCTGAGAATTTTAGTATTAATCACATACTTGATTTCCCCAAATAACTAGGATTCAATAAACACACGAGCTAGTCAGTAAAATCTAACATATATTATAATCCATTAACTGTTTAATTATCAATTTTTTTAAAGCTAAAAGCACATCAATTGTATTTCTCTTTTATAATCTTTTTCTGTTACATATGGCCCAGAATACGAGTTTTCGCCTAAGTGAGACTTAGGGGTACTTCTAACAGATGAATACAAAATATTTTCATATCTAACTTAACAAAAAATTCAATTTTTCATGTCACTAAATACACAATCACAATTTTCCCTGCTACAGCACCCAGTTACAGAGGAATCAATTAAAATCTACTATCAAGTTGCATTTGCGTTTATCTACTTGGAATAATTATTTTCTTCTCACGCAAAGACTCTCCAATCAGTCACCTGGCAGCAATCTCACATATCCAGGCTGCAACTCCGGAGTTGAAGCATCATTATAAATACAATTAGGGGCATTTTTAATTTCTAAAACCAATTGCAAAATATGTAAAAACACACATGCAAGGTATTCTTGTTAAGTTTACCCTTACCATGTTACATCTTACAAACAATGGCTTGGTAGGACTTGTAGAACTAAACACAAGTAGAATGAAAGCTTGATCATAGGCAATCCTAACCTACTTTTGCCCAAAACATATAGTGCACAGAGATGTTAGGACTAAATTCTAAAGGGAATGTTTCATTCCTGAGCTTTTCACTGTTAATGTCAGTACACAGAAACCTGTTGGCAGAAAGCAAAAGAACTTACTCTAGAGGATACTTCAATTTTATTTCCTTTTCATTTTTAGATGCACATGGAACTCAGAACAAATTCAATGATTGCATTTTAATCATGCATCATGGAACTGGAAGTTGTTTCAATCACATGTAATGTTTATAAGCATTCATAACCTAACACAAAAGTTTAGTTTCTATATTATACATGACTGCTCCAGATAATAATTTTATTGAGTAAATTCTGTCTAATGGTATAAAATCTGACTAGGATTTAAGGCATACTTCTATCCAGCAAATAAAAATCTGGGAGAATTACAAAGTTACCAAAGCTGGTTAAGAGTGAGAAAAGGACAGAACGCTTTTCATTACTAATTAGTCTTTCCATAAGAGAGTTACTGACCCACCTCTGGGATATAAAAGTATATGATAGAGTGAAGCACTAGAGATCAGAAAGTTGAGGTGGTGAGGAAGAGTGGGATTTATCCTGATGCGGATCAAACCTCAGTATATTGCAATAAGCTTACAAGTCTACAACCAGTTGTTTTTAAATCCCTTCCAAATGAAACAGATGCAGACTTCAATCAGTGGAAATGTGGAACACAGATATTGTGCAGTGGGCCCTGGAAGTTAGCTTCAGAAATCTGCCTACCTGTTAAGCTCAGAGCATTTACAAATAATACTAGCCACCAAAAACACATGTGTGAATGTGCTGCCAGTGTAGTTTACTCACTTTTTGTTTTCATTACATTCTTCTACCAACATAACTCTTGACAGTAGTTATTACATGCTTACCACCGTGCCTAGAAACTGAATGCTTGTCTCTCCAGAGGCATTCCGAGAAATCCGCTGAAAAACACAGATGTAAGAATTGATTAAAGTATGTCCAGAATTTGTAACCATTCCATTTTGTTACACCAATGTAAAGTAATCAAAAATAATTGAATACACAAAACTATACATAAAAGAGATAAAATAATTTCCTTCAACAGAAGTACCAGAAGTCTAAAACATACTTTATCTCAGATTTTGGTTTTAGTTCAGTCAACTCAATAAAATTTATTTTTCAAAAACAGTGAAAGCAAATATGGCCAAGTCTAACACAGCACAACCTTGACATTCGAATGCCATGAATAATGAGGCTTCTGCCATCTCCACATATCTGTAATTCTGTATTCCTATTACTCACATTTAGTATTATCTTCATTCTCTCCTAATGAGAGACATTTTAATATCTTTTTAAAATGCAAACCTCCAATGATGCTACTTTGAAAAGAGAAAAAAAAATGACCTTATGAAATGTCTGGTCACCTACTGTGGTTCAAGAGTTGATTGAAGTTATTAAACAGTCTTCAAATACTACATTGTCAGTAAGCCACAAGACAATGCAAGACAAAATACGTTACTGATTTCACACAGCATTAAACATAATTTCAATACACAAAATGTATAAAGAATTCTTTCTTCCCGTGAATTGTTTCCTCCTTTAATGTAAAAAAGTTGCTTTTTTTCAATTTTCTTCCCACTGTTTAAACTAAGGCACATACAGTCCCTAGTCATGGAACACAGTCCTAATGTCATACAATGCCAGGCGTGCATAAAAGTACCAAAGCACAGATCTGAGAAGAGTACAACTGCAAACAAAGAGCTGCACAGAAACCTTCAGCACTTTAGAGACAACAAATCCTAGGAACAGGGTTACAAATAATTTGGAGAGATTGTCCAGCCTAGGACCCCCAGCAGAATCAAAACAACTAGTGTCACTGTCAAATGATGTGTATCTAACCCGTTCTTAAAATCTTTCTATTGCAGAGATTTCACAGTCTCCCTAAGTAATTTATCCCAGTGTTCTGCACATTTACCATCAGGAAGTTTTTTCCTAATATTTGATTAAAATAACCCTTACTTCAACTTTATTATGCACATTAATTCTCCTCTTTTTCATCACAGATGGGAAACACAGATTATTCCCTTCCTCTTTACAGCTATCTACAGGTATATGAAGACCCATTATCATGACTCCCCTAAGCCTTGTCTTTTCTAGACCAAATGAGAAAGTGCTATACAACAATAACTAGATATCCCCCAAAACAATCTGACCAGCAGTAAATTAAATCCTGGTCCCTTTTCACTAATGATGCATGTTCCTCAGCTACACTTTATGAAGTAATAATTACTATAGCCCAAACATGCTTATTTTTTGACTTAATGGGTCACACACTGACATTGCAATCTCTACAATCACACGAAAACAAAGGGTGATGTGCCAAAGCCTGACATATTTCAACAATAATGATTAATGGAATGGAAAATATGGGAAATAAAATTTCATACAAAACCTGACGTTTACTTTTATAAAGGAAACAGGAATATACACTTTTCCCACAGACTAGGATAAACACAATCAGGTTTTGGAAACCACAAAGAAGAACAAAGCACCGGCTGCCTACAATGAATGAACTGCATGCCAAAACAAACAAGTCCCAACCACTTGATAAGCTGTCAGAAAACGGCAAGCCGAAAAAAATTAAAGGATTTAATTTCTTTTTTTCCTGGAATGCCCTCCACCCTCGTTAGAGTTCTGTCACTTATTGTGCTACCCTTTTGTCCGCTTTCAAGGGTCATTAGAGACCTTTTCATGTCCTAATAAAAATTCCATTTTTTTTGGCTAATCTCCCTGTCACACAGAAAAACACAACTTAAAAAACAAAACAAAACGAAAAATAGAGGCCTTTTGTCATTTTCTTTAAAGACTTTCAGAGTAAAGCCAGGTACCTTGACAACTTATTCTTTTCAGAGTACAGCCAGGTACCTTGACAACTTAGTTTTTACAACTGAAAAGCAAATCATTATAGTATTTCCTCACACAGATTCTCTTTACTCGCAACCAAACAAGCCAGCATAGCAATAATCAAGCTCTTTCAAAAATAATTTAATAAAGTCAAATACATAGGTGTATCATAAAGGCACCTTCCAAAGCCTCAGTGTCAAGACAAGACAAGGATATGAGCATCATTTTCCTGCTCTGACACTGTTGGAGCACACTGGCATCACAGTACAGTAAATCCTCACTGTTTGCTGTGTCCAAAATACAAAGCATTACATTAGTTGCCAACTGCATTAAGAATCAGTATAAGCACTAAGATCCATCTCTTAAATTAATACCCAGTGAGGGGAGGAGGGAAATAATGGAGAAGGTGAGGAAAATAGTTAACAGAGGAGAAAAAGAAAATTCCCTTCTGGATATATGTAAAAAAAACCCAAAAAACAAGAGAGAAAGGTGGAGGAATTCTCCAAGTCACAAAGCATATGTTACATCAAGACCAAAAAGGCTTTTGAGAACTGCATTACAAAAGAAGTCAGCACATTATCATAATTAATGTTTCAAATTACAGTTGTAAATAAATTTCAGCTATTAGATGTGATTAGATTTTTTTTAAGCATATTGAAAAGACTTATTTCTATTCCACTGGTGGGCTAGTGTTTCTGGGATTTGTAAATGTAATTGATGTTTTCAAGAAAATGAAAGGACACGGTTAACAATTATTCTTTTATTTTCCACCTCTTTAGAAAAAGGACCAGGCTCCAGTTACTCTTGTAAAGTTAGATATTTACATATTCTATACCTCATAATAAATGGTTTCATATTGCATGGGATAGCAGGAAAGTAATCAAATAGAGGTAACAATAGAGAATAGCTAATTATACACATTCTTATTGCTGACCTAATACATTGCACATTATTTGCTAGGTTTACAACCAAAAAATAAGGGAAGTCTACCGTTTGTTCAAAGACAAAACATCACCTTGTGTTTACCTGCCAATACAGTAAAATTACATTTTTGACATAAACGATGTGATCTTATATATAACCAATTCTTCTCTAGTTAATTCAACTGAACTTCAGACTAATTTAATTAGTATCATATGAGTTAAAAGTATATTTTTCCCCCTTATGAGAAAGTAACAAGCTAATTCAAATCTGAAAAAACCCCACAGCCTCAAAAAACTGATGTACAGTCTCAAAGCTGTCAAACAGGTATAAGTGCTACATAAATATCATATGTATTTTTACACACAAAGGTTATAGTATGTTATACTGCATACACTATGTATATACAAACAAAATGCTTATGCACACACATAAAAACAGACAAGTGCATGCAGTCATACAAAATGCATTTGATTCTCCTTCTCTGTCTTGTGTATGCTACACCACAGTCATTTCACAAATAATCGTTTTAATCTTTAAATCCCAGTAAATTACCAGGGGTTTGTGTGATATGACTTTAAATTCTTCTGCTTTGCCATAGAAAATTATTTCCACTTAGTTGGGTATCAATGATCTATTCATCACAAGATGCAGTAGGGTTACAATGAGCTTTGTATTAAGCCTGCAGTGGATGAGCACTTGCAGATAAAAATGATAACAACCTTTACTTGAAAAAGGATAAAGAAGCTCAGCCCAAAACAAAAAATATGCATTACTGAAAGACATTCTAAACTGACACAGACAGTACTAGACAACAAGAAGATCTTAGAATATTTCTCCACAAATCTTCTGGTATCTCAGACTCTCCAAATCTGAGGAGGGGAGCAACTGCAGAGAAGGACTGATAAAAACCAAAAAAAACTCCAACCGACCAAGAGCAATTTTTTTGCTTTGTTTGCAAATGAAAAAGTAATGTGTGAAGTCAGAATGAATATGAGCTGGCAAAGGCAATCATATATATATACAGGTTTCTCAAACCCATTTATCTTGAAAAAGTAAAGCTGCAGACCATTTCTTGCAGAAAACCTACAGCTTGCCACTCAGCCAACATTTTTTGTAACTTTTTCAAGCTATGGCATGACTACATTATTAGCTGGAAAACATGCAGCAAACTATGCAGAACCAAAAACAAAATAACAAGCCCAGAAAATCTGTAGATAGGCTATAGATAAAATTTCAAGAGAAGCACTGGTAGTTTCCCAGCATGGTACTGTTTTTCAGAGTGTAGATTTTCTTGCAGTCCAGCCCCTATTGCTTCATTTCAACTGCTCGCTAACAGAAATTCTGAGCATCTTGTGCCGTGAATTTCAAATGGACAATGCTATCCACTTTTTGGCCAATACTTATAAATTCTTGAAAATTCAACCTAGCAAAACACGGGCTAGAATCATTCCCAGACAGGTGTAATTAAAAAACAAATTAATTGCACAACAGAGAAGTCGGGGGGAAAAAAAACCCTCACAGTATTTTACCCTTTAAAGTTATAGCAGATTCATCTGCTAATACTTAATCTATGAGATCTTGTGTATGTGAGGGTGATTGGACATCTGGACAGCTCCATCTTCCACCTAAGTCACTCCTACCTTTGGAGTCCCATGGTTGGGTCAGAGAGGATAAGAAAGCTGCAGAGGTAGCTGTGAAACCATTAAGTTATCCTCTCATCCAAAAGTGAGGATTGATTTGGTATTATCAAAGTCTCCTTTCCCCCCACCTTTTAGAACCTCCACAGAAAGCAGAAGTTCATTTTAGCACTTCCTTTCCACTATTCAAAATCGCAGTCAAGGCATGTAATCCCAGACTAACAATGTGGCTAAAATTTTTTTTATGCTGTAGACTTTCTACATTGCACTATATAATCAGACTTGTTCAGCCTCATAAGCCTTTGCACTCTGGGAATCACCTGACTTTTTCACGATTTAGCATTCTGTACTGATGGTGCAGAATTTTCTCCCCTTAGAGCATTAAAATACAGATGGGAAGTGAGCCCAACTTCATGCACTGCTCTAGCCTTAGCCATTACCAGTTTCAGTTCACTCTTTATAGTAAAAGAAGCCTCAGTGAGTTGGTTCTTTCTCAGGGCATGTCCACGTTTTCCAGGTTCTTACAAAGGCAGCAGTTGTTCAGTAGGGAGAGATGATCAAGTCCTGCTGTGTGTGAAGCACTTTGACTTGTGAAAGATGTCTGAGACCGATATAAATGGTGCTATACTGAAGTAATCTTTAAAAGGAATCCTGCCAGGATGCTGAGACACTGGTCTCCCCTGGCACCTGTTGCAAGCTATCACAGTCCCTTTTCAGGGACTAAATGGAATCTGTTCCCAAACAGTACAAATACATATGTTAAGCATAGGGTGAGTGGCTTATTGGGCATCCATCCACTCAGATAATTGAGCAGGTGCCGTTTCTAAGAGGCTGAGGCACCTACTTTTTAAAAGAACCATTCTCTTAATGCCTGGGATTCAATTACAATAGATGGCTTAAGAATTTCTGTCTTCCCGTAAACAGAAAAATAGAAACACAGATCCTTCCCAGTATTTCTTTAGGTGATATCCAATGTGACTGTTACTTGCTACTTCTTTTTGCAGTTTTTTTTTTAAATGTTAATACCACTGCTGTATTGCTAGTGCACATACAGAGAGTGCCTTCCAAGCCTGTCCGTGTGTTCCTTTAACCCTTTGAGGTCAGTAGGTGTTATAAAGAAGTGGACGAGACACTTGAAAAAAAGCAAAAAACACAAAAAACAACAACAAAACCCCACTACAACAACAAAACACCACCGAAAAAACACCCGCAGGAAATACTGTTTATTTGATGTTGGTAAAGAATGAATCTAAGGGACCTTTACTTCGGCCCAACATTTACAACTATTGACAATAATGAAGAGTTTAGTCTTCTCTGTGAACGTCTAAATTTTTGCTGTTTTTCACATTAAATCACAAAATTACTAGAACTTCTGGAAACTTTACCCCTGTTTTGGATGCCATGATACATTTTGCTCTTACAGGGGCACATGATGCAGACAACACACTGCCATGGGATTCTAGATCTGATAATGTCTATGATTGCCAAGACAAATCCTTTACAGGATCCATGGCCCTTTCTCACTCTTTGATGCCCTCCTTCTTCCTTCCCCTTTGCTCTCTGAACATGTTACCATGTTGAAGAGAATTATTTCTTGTCTTTCAAGGTTTAGATAACATAAAACTACAATGTTTGTCAACAACTGAACACAATGCTTTGGTCTTTGGATACATACAGGATCCTTATAGTTATTCATCCTGAATATTGTTTGTCATGAAAATGTATAGCTCCAAAAGAAAAAAAATACAGCATAAGGTACCATGACAACTAACCTTATTTGATTAACACCTTGAGTATTAAAATACTCTCGTTCCAGGGGGATTGACTGAGCATAGCAGTTGATCTCTCCTTTTCTTCCAGAATGAAAAAAAAAAAAATCAGTTTCATGAAAGAATTGGTAAGAGAGTTATGAGTGATTTTAGTCCTGCTGCTGTAGTTTCATGAACCATGGCCAAAAAATCTGTACCAGATTTGCCCAGGTTAGCCATAACTGGAACAGGCTGAAAACAAGCCAGGGAGCAAGCTACAGATTAATCAAGGCGGGCCATCAGGAATTCAGCACCAAGTCTCACACTCTGGCTTTTCTTTAACCAAAATGAGAGCTGTTTGGGTATAGTATAACCAAACATCTATCCCTGTTTGCAAATCATTCTGTCTCTCTCTTCTGGAGACAACAAGAATGATTTTGAAGTCATGGGTTCGACAGCAACAGAAGAGTGTGTGTAGTAATTGCACAGCACTAAAGAATGGACTGTCAAGCAGCCTTTACTATCTACTAAACCTTCCCAAAATCATTTCCAGGGTTTCAGAAATGAGTGTGCTGAGGTAACGATACTTTAGATTGGAAACCTATATAATGCATATATCATCATCACAGATCACATCTGAGATCTCAAAACAGCAAAATAAAAAGAAAAAAAAAGGTAATTTTTGTTTAAAAAAATACACATTTGAAAAAGTCTCTACAGGGTTGAAGGAAATGAATACTTGGGCATAGGCTTTGTTCTCCTGTCAGACATTTCCCATGAACAAAGGCTTTATAACCTACAGCATTTTCATTTTTTTTTCTGTTATTATAGACCAAAATAATAATCAAAAGAAACATTGTATCAGAGAAGCACTTAAATTTGTCATATCCTAGGATGTAGAATATACTACTCCTGCTGCAATTGCTGATGCAATAAACAAATTAAATGAAAAAAGTAAGCGATGCCATCGCTGAATTCCTTTCAACACTAAGTAGCGAAAGCTCCCCTGATGAATCTTCATCTATTTTCATTCACAAAAACCCTTGATGCTTGAGACTGATGATTCCAGCTTTACAGGATCATGTTCTTGTTTAGCAACTCCATTACTCTCTTAATAACACCTTGCTGAGACTGATAAATACCTTTTTACCATAGAGTTTGGGATGCCCAATAGAGGCACAGAACAGTTAGGCTGAAAGGGACCTCTGCAAGTCAGGTAGTAATATTCCCCATTCAAAGCAACGCTAATGTCAAAGTGTTATTGAGTTGCTCAGCACCTTTTCCAACTGAGTTCTGTCTACATCCTGCAGAGCTTCAGTTCAAAGACAAATTCGCTGCAAGCCAGGAAATAAAAGAGAAGGTATCATCAGTGCAATTTTAAAACTGCCTTGCTGAAGGTGTCAAAAGCCACCAAAAGTTGTCTAGGGTCCATGCAGAATGCCTGCACTACCTTTAGAGGGTGGAAGGTTTCATGACAGCAAGCTAGGAGAGCTGTGAAACCAGCGTGGCCCAACAATATGGCAGTGAAAAGGCTGGGTGTTTATGACAGAACAAAGAGGTTAAAAAGTGTTGCAAAGATGGGGACAAATAATTCAAACCAAACCATTCTATGCTTCTGGCTTAGCATCCTTTTGCTATAGGGAACTGTCTGCAAGTAAATGGTATATGAGGACAGGTTGACTGTTTGATGATGGGGCTAATGGAAGCAGAGCATTTAACAGCACTAAGCACTTGTACATGTGGCATTGTCATAGAGCAGCTCCAGAATTTGAATGGTCAGTGGCGTGGTTTTCGACAACCTGCCCAAACACAAGTAGTGGCAAAGAGGGTTTGAGGATCTCTTATATGCTTTTTTCCATTGAGCAACCTGCTCACTCTCAGATAACAGATCTTCCTGCACAGTGTCCCAGCAGAAGGCACCTACTTGCAACTTGCCTGCAGTAAGGACAGAGTTGCAATTAGGTTCAAGCCCGTCTGCTGGACTTCATGGATTTCTTTATTTATCTTGTGATCCCCTTGGATTCTCATTCCCATGAGGAATAAAAGGAGATGTTCAAATTCTATGGAAAAGACAGCTTATTCCTTTCTTTCCACCTGCTCCACAGTTCATATGAACAGGGAAAGCGAAGAGGTCACAGACAACTTCTGCAGGCACAGAACTCACTGAAATCTAACTTACTTGTGGGAGCAGAGATAGAAGGGTAAAAATGCCCTCATTGTCCCAAAGTATGCCTGTTGCTCTTCTTTCAACTGTCATTACTTTCCACAATACCATTCTGAACCACCATTCTCCCTTCCAGTTTCCACTGGAGTTCTTATGCTTATGTTTCTTTTCCACTACTCAAATCAACCTGTATTTTTCCACCTGCTGTTCACAGGAATCATTAAGCCCCTCCCTTATTCATTTATTTTTACTCTAAATATTACCCAAAAGGTTATATCCTATTCAAATCATGGTTTATATACACATATATTTTAAATTTGTATTTTCAATTAAATAAAACCCAATCCCTTCAAATCTGAATCCTAAGGAAGATGTATTGTAACTATATTCCTATAGTTCTCTGATTTTCAGCAAAGGCAGAGTTCAAATTCACAATAGCTAGGTGTAAGTCAAATTCTAAGGCACTAACATCTTTGGAAAACCGTATGGGAAACCATTTTGGTAAAGTATTTCTGCACACAAAAATTTTTAATGCTTATTGAACAAACTTTCACACTTTACAATGTGTTAAATTCAGCCTCCCCAAATGAGAGGTAGAGTCTAGTCATAAGGAAAGAAAATGCTGAGAAACTGGGATTTGCTGAGGACCTACTAAAAAAGCTACAAAAAATCCCTGGTGGAATCTGTGTGCTACAAGAAATGCCATGGGGTCTGCCCACACCCCTATCCCTGGAGACTGTATCTCAGAAATATCTTGCTCAAATGATCCCAAGTTTTCATCAGTTCATCACTTTGTATAACATCCTATGGATTTCACAGCAATCCAAAGCTGCACAAAGGTTTCAGAGCCCTTATGCTGCAGCCAAACGGACCTGCAGTGTACCCCAGGGTTCTGGTCCCTCTATCATCTGGGGACTTGGCCAGGCACTCCGCAGCGCCCATCTGCTGCACACAGATGGGCTTCCTTGCAAAGGAAACAAAAGCAGGAGGGGGGGGGGACTGCCACACATCCTTGTTGTGCCCTGGTATGCCCTAGACAGACTGTGACCAGGGCATATACTTCTCCTCAGGCGCTCAGATATATTCGCAGGTCCCATACTCTAGAAATTGTTCTAAAAACCCGGGGTTTTAAACTCATAGGCCCTTCATAACTCTGCAACAGGGTTGCTGCTCTGCTTTGCTCTAATACTCATTGAGCCTTTAGCAGAGGAGTGAAAAATACAGAAGCATGCTTAATTACTTATTTTTAAACATGCAACAGATATGCAACAATTTGAATGTCTAGACTATAATTTACATAAATACATTTCAAACCAAAACATTTTAAAATTCTTTATTTTCTGCTTCTATGCTTAAGTGCTTTGCTGGATTGCAGCCAGACTGCAGGATCGAGCCAAAGGTGCATAAATCAAACCTTCAAAGAAATAGAATGTTCACAAAGATTGTATTTGGTTGAGCAAATTTAGAAGAATGAAACCAACTATGAAGAAAAATTAGATTGGCTGAAAATTAATAAAGCACAGCTGGAATTATTCGATTCATCCATATTTGTTGCTTAAAATGGCTCTAGGGCTAAGTTTTGCTGAAAGAAGATACTTCAAGACTCAGGGGTCAATTGCTTTTGGAGACAAATTGACCTACCAGAATACACTTGTCTAATTTGGTTCTTGCAGAGGGGTGAGTCTACAGAAACACATAACCAAAAAACCAATTTTGATTCCAGTGAGCAGATATTAGAGGTCAAATTTAAGGTTCCCATAAATTTACATACATACACTAAAAGATTAATAACATCTCAAGCTACTGAGTATCTTTGCTAAAAGCAAAGACAGATAAAGTGTGAGAAAGAAACAACATATGTGCTTATTCCACATTGTGTTGGCTAGATACCATGCAGTCAGCTCATTGCTTGTTGCTGTGGCTAGATCTGCAGTATTTCATACAGTTTAATACTCAGGGAGTGCAAGTAATACTATTGCTGGCTCAGCTCCTAGAAGAAAGCATGTTGAGATCTCATGATCATTAATTTTGAAATTAACTTTATATGCCAATTCAACTATTACACTTTTAGCTAAATGATGCTACTACTACTAGTTATATATCCAGTGATACAGTAATATAGTTTGCAATGAGGCCTTGTGAATGCAGTTATACATTCTACTATAAAGCTTTACAACTAGACAGATTTTATATATTCATACAGTGGTACTGTTTTCTACACAAAATTATGAATGCGCTTTATAAAACAGCACTAAAATGGACCAGTACTAACATGTTAAAAAAAAAGCCACACCTAAAAATAGAAACTATTTTAGATATACACAAGCCTTGAAGCTGGCTTTAACCTTCCAAGAAATCTACAAAACTTAAGTGCAGAATTTACTTGGGCAGGTAATAAAAGTTTCACTCTCAGGCAATGCTAAACTTGAAAGATACAATAACTTTTTATTTTAAAGTTGCAGTCTTTTAAATTCAATCAAAGCAAAAATAGTATTTCCAGCTGGATAATTTACTAGGGGGGGAAATGAAAAATGAAATTCACTCATTTTACTGTAAATTAGCAGAAATCTGACCACTGTACCACCAATAAATATATAGGAAATGGATACTGTTGTATGTAGAAAAATACTTTATACATTTTTATTCCTTTTTCACTATATAGATATATAATGAAGAATATATAGAGATCAGTAGATATTTGTAAATAAATTATTTGTCAATAAATGCATAAATCCTGACTGGCGTTACATTCAATACATTTATCAGGCAGTTAAAAGCAGAGTCTGCTGTTTGGAGTTGGTTTCAAACACATAAATGGTCAGAAGAAAAGAATATACAACTACTTTAACCTTTTCAGACCTCTTTCCTTAGAGCCACACAAGTTTGGGATGTTTTCTATATTTTCCCTCTCAAGTCATGGACCTACTCATATTTCATAAAACCATTAAAAAGTTATGTTAAGTGGGAGATGCACTGTTCTTTGACTTTTAAACTGCAAAGACCAAAAAGTGGAAAAATCACACAATCCAAACATGAGGAAAAGACTAATTTTCCTACAGGGCCCTGTACGGAGTTTTTGTTGTAGGTTGGGGTGGGTTGTTTGGTTTGGTTTGGTTGGATGATTGGGGTTTTTTTACTAATCCATTTTTTATTTCTTAAGTGATTAAGAATCTATGTCTTCTCACAAGCCATTAAGTAAAGAGATCCTATAAGCTGGGGTAAACTTCCATCTAAATAATGAACTTCTCTTTAAAAGAAAGATATTAAAAACTGAAGATAAGTACCTTTTAATGCATCCACAGTGTCAGTGAAGTGAATTTGTCTCAAAACAGACACATTACACTACTTGTACAACATCACATAATTTTTATGATGCAGCAAGATTAGAGCTCACATTTCAGTATTATTTTTATGCCCCAAAACTTCTGGTTATCTCAGCTCTACAAAAAATGCATTGGTGAGATTACCTGTATAGTCCTCTGAGTGCCATCAATGGTGACAGACAACAAGGGTGAAGCCAGGTTCCACTCGCTGGTCACATTTAGTTTCATCCCATCAACTTCCACCTGTTGTGACACCAAACAAGGCTGTTACTATGAAGACAGACAGAAAACTGATCTCAAGTTCATTACTGCATACAAAGCAGCAACCATTTTAAAACAGATGGCTCCCAAACAACCTGTCATGTTTACTGCTTCTGCCATAAAAGACAGGGTCCAACAACAGAGTCTTCCAGCTATCTCTGGGGAGAGGTGAAGGACCTGTGAACAGCTGCCTCTGAGTAGCAAGGTTTCAAGTGATTTCCAGCAAGTAACAAACAGCCATCCAACTTTTAAACCTATCTGGACATGCTACATTTACTGCAATTAGACAAGTAATGCATATAAATTCCAGTGACACCTTGCAACCCACACAACAGGGCTTGCATATAATATTCTCTCCAAGGACCAAGAAGAACTTTTCCTACGCTTCTAATGAAGGGCTTTGCATTGTTATCTTAATTAATATGAGGCAGTAATTAATTCTTCGGCATTTTGCCTCAAAGTCTAGGAAAAACTTTGCAAATTCTGACATGTTTTCTTTCAATATACAGTTGATCAGAACAATACAATTTCTGACTTGAATGCCAATATTCTCATCCAGAAAAATTATTTTTTTTAATCATCCCATATTCCTTTTATAAAAATATTCCTAGGTGAAGAGTAAAAATTCTGGGTTCAGTGTAAGTCAGAGTAGCTGTAATGACACTCCTGTCATTCTTCTGCATTATACTGTTTAAAAATAAACATCACATATTCAATACCATAAGACCTTCAGAGAAAGAGATGGATTATGAAAAAAAATGATTATACGTGGACTAATAATAATAAGTGATTAATATTTTTGGCATGTTTAGAACAATCATGCTATTGAAGGTGGGTGAATATGATTTCAGTTGTATAACTTACTATAAAGAGAAGAAAAATCATGGTTGACAGAATTCCCTCCTCTCTCAAGATCTCCAAAGTATTTTTTAATCAATAAATTACAGACAATAGTGATAATGACACAAGTACTGCATACATTCTTAATAAACTAGAATAAAAGCTGACCCCACATTTTGCGAAATAAAACTTATAAGGTCTACTCTTTTAGGTCTCGAGAGTTATCATTATTTTATCTTCTAATAAGAACAGACATCTTAAAAGAAATCTACAACAGAGAAGTGCAGTGGAGCAGTGTATAATGATAATTTTATTTTAGTTAGGAAAAAAAAGTCCTGGCTTTAAAAACCCTCTAATTTTATAGACTTTAGTTTAGAACACAAAGTCTGCCCTGGTGATACAATCTACGCAATTTCTATGGGCTTGAGTGTAAATAAAGTTACATGTGAAGAACAGGATGAAAAATAAGTAATTTATAATGGTTCACCAATAGGCCAGATTAGCTGGCACGCTTCAGGTACTTTACACTGCTCCAGTGATGCAAACCAGCCACAAACCTGGCTTGAGTTAAGCCAGGCCTGCAGCTGGTATGCACTTTCAGAGCACTGCAAAGCAGCTGGAACACACCAGTGAACCTAGCCCACTCTCAGCATACCTGAATCAGCAAGTACTGCCTTTACTGAGGAGAGAAGAAACATCTGAAAAACATTCCAAAGGGAGAAAAGCAAACCTGGTGCTTTGTCTCAACCCTTTTCTGATTACCAATTGAACTTTGGCAAGGCAATTACTTAGAAATCTGTCTGTCGCTAGAGCTAAAACCAAAGAAAGACTGACTGCACCTGAGTCTGGGTCTGAAAACACCATTTACCCTGTCTCTCCAGGGAGGGAGGTGAGACAGTATTAAAGCAGACCAGGCTACTGGTCACCAAAAAACCTTCAACTGTGCATCGTACTGCTCGTTGCACTGTAGGATTTACATGCAGTCTCACAAAAAATCTATAGCCAGTATCCATAGTTCTAGTAAGGGGTGTTCCAGGGGCAAGATGCAAGTCAATACCTCCACAACCAACTCAATTTAATCATTAGTTTTTTTGTCACTGTACAGATGAGCAAAAGAGAAGTAACCAAGTGTGTCACAGTGGTAAATGACCTGTGCAAAATCCCTCACCAGGGTCTATACAAGTCTAGTCATCATTGATTCCAGATTACATTAGTATCAAAATGTTTCTGGTGGAAACCATCCTGAAAGAAAAGATGGCAAGCAGATGCTAGGTTTCTCTATTCAAGAAAGAATAGGTCAGGGGAAAGGTTACGTGAACTAATGCATATCCCATAAACTTCAGTACTCTTCTCACAGAATGGAGTTACAGGCTTTTAGCTGCTTTCACGTCCAGCTCACCGCGATATGTGCAACTGGGGAAGATGATGGGAAGCCAAGAGAATCCTAAGAAAATTTGGCTATCTGTGCTCTAGTAGGTAGGATGACAAAGACAGGAGGTCAAGATACCAGATAAAAGGAACAAGAACTGCGGGTAAGAAATTTACCATCTAGTGAGCATGTTAATTTTACTAAAAATGAGGGAAAAGGAGGAGGAGGGGGGAAGACGGGACACGGTGGACCAAAAACCAGGTGGGGATTGAAATCAAACCAATACTTCACCTAATAGAGCAAACCTTCTTTCTGCAGCTCAGCTAGCAAGGTTAGTGGGTGGAAGTAGGGGAAGAGATAAGATGGTCAAAGAACTTGTCAGAACTTTGCATTTGCCTTCATTTGTCTTGTAGCAAAGGATACAATAATGGAACCTAACAAATACTGCAATAAAACCAGGGCCTTTTTGCTTTAGGCTTGGAGGGGCAGGGGGATGTGAGGGTGTAGGGTGTGAGGCGGGACATGAGAATTAACTAGTGAAGTTACATTGACTACTTTCTGTTTATTTTGTTTCTGTGCTCCTAAGACAGCCAAGAACAAATCATCATTCAATGGATGCTAACAATGAACTGTAGGGAGAAGATCCCAGTCAATCCACTCCTGCAGTGGGTCACATTGTGCTTTACACCACAGCTATTTAGTCTGACTTTATCCTCAGCTACTCAGTTCCCAGAATACACGTGTGTATATGTGTATATGTGCATCAACAGTAACTATGATTGTTTGAACCATACCTACACTACATCCATGTGGCATAGTTGTGGTCGATTGTTCCTTTTTTAAAAAGCTTTGTTTGTCCCTGTGTAAGGGCATAAGAGACAAAAGTAGCCACAGTCCCTTCCAATTATTTCCAATTCAAAAGTTATTGTAAATGAGATCTCAGAAAGAAGAATGACAAGTCCAAGACATGATGCTAGAAAAAGGTCAACAGCTTACTCCACTGTCACAACTTTGCAGACTTTTGCTGGCATGCATCTGAACTACACAAGTAGCAGCCCCTTCACCTCTTGTGGACTGAGTTCCTGAAGTTCCGCATGATAGGTACCAGCTAACCAATAGTGCAAAGAGCTGCAAAGCATAATCTGCATTCAGTTTCCTTTAGAGAACATTTGGCATTCTATATGCATGTCAGGCAATTAAAGAAGGCAGCACAAGCCTGAGTGTTATAGCCCTGTTAATTTACTAATGCAGAGTCTCATGTACATCTGGCACATGTCACTTCTTTTCTCCTGGAAATGAAGGTGGTTTTTCAGGAGACTGGAGGGCAGCTCAAGCACTTGTTTCCTGCCTGATGCTTCAAAATATTATGCCTGAAGTTCCTCATGCCAGCCCTGAGGCTGACTAACTTAAGTCTGCTGATTTAATCCCATGGTTCCAGTTCTGCCTCCCAGCATGTTTAACGTGAGAGTCCTGGCCCTAACTACTTCGGTATGCTACCCCCAGCCATACTCCATACACCCCTTAATTCTACCTCTTGCTATAGCAAAAGTGATGGTATTCCCTAGTCAGTCGGATATACCAAATGAAAAGTCATCATCTGCAGACCTGCCTTGATGAAATCTTTCTCTGATCAAGACAGCTGCCCACAAAGATGGATGTTTCAGGAAAACAGACATTACTCTTCACAGGAGATTTATGAATATTCACTGTCACAGCCTCTAATCCCTTCAACTAGAATTAATTTAGCTGTAGATCTAAGGCACATCCAGTGGGCAGCAAGGGCTCTACAAAGTGAAACCTTAAAATCATTCCTGTGAGGAAGGAACAATACCAGCAAACATCACTGTTGTAAACATGAGGTAGCTTACATGGTTGAAAACTTTATTCAAGCCCACATGAAGTAAAGATGTTCTCTTCTCTGGAAAAAATAACTTGTTTCAGGCACAAGACTCTACTTCCATTACTGCTAAATGCACCACCTATGACAAAATAGCAAGCAGATTCTTTACACTTTTATAAGTCAGGTAAAGGTATTGCTTCTTGTGTAGAAGAAGAAGTGGCCAGAGGAGTCGTAGCACAGTGTGGCAATACAATGTTGCCACAATCCGGCCATAGGCAGCAATATTCAGTAACAGTCTGCAGTGATACCAGACTAAACCAAACTGAGTTGGACAAAGCAGATATTGGTTCCCAGTTTACACAAAATCTGTGACATTCTTGTCTAATCTACTGTCCAGCTAATAGAGAAGCACATAGAATGCAATAGAAAAGGCAAGTGAAAACTGTCCTGTGCCAAAGCTATAATCCCTTACCTTTTGCAGTCCCATGCAGCTTTAGGAATGTGAGGAAAGTCTTTATGGGGCTAATGAGTCCAAGACTTCCTTTAGAAACACAGTGCATGAAACCCCAGGCATTTTGTAAAATACTTTGCTAGTCCTCAATGTAAAAAAACCTTTCCCAGCCAGCAGGAAAGTTCAAACACTATCTTGCATCTCTCTATATGTTCCTAAAGTCAATTACCACAACACTCTTCCTCATCATGAAAATTACTGGCTACTTGGAGCCTGTAAAGACTTGAGGTAATTTGCAGAATTGTCTCAACAACTGTTGGGTCATCTTATAAAATTTGCTCCTACTTCCTCACATTAAGAACCCTGAATAAAAACAGAGTCATATCTGCCATATTAGGAAATAGCAGCAACCAAATAATACTTCACATGTTGCCATTCATAAATGGAAATGCATTATGCATAAATGCAAAGAAATCTAATAAGATTTCCCACGTGGGCAGTTCTTATTAGTTAACCTCCCTCTTCTTGTATATGCTTTTTCTTCTCTTCTTAGTACTGTATTTCCTGGTGACCCAGGGTCTAATTACCCGTAAAGCATTTGGCATTTTCCAGGATCATGCCCCAGAAAACATGACAGCATACTTTGTCAAGTTTACAGATGGCACAAAACTGGGGTAAACACTTAACACACTGTAGGACAGACCTGCCATTCAGGGCAACCTAGACAGGCAAAAGGAATGGGCATATGAAAACTTTTTGCAATTCAAGACTAATTTTTAAATCTAATACATGAAAGAAAGAGCCCGTCCACTGCAATGATACAGGCTGCAACCTGACTGACTGGGAAACAGCTCTCTGGAGAGGGACTTGGAGACGTGGGCAGATGTGTCAGCAAGACATGAATGAGTCAGCAGCACACCCTGGCACTTAAAGCTGCTATCAGTGCCCTCTGCTCTGTTAACAGAAGTGTAGTCTGCTGATAGAGGGAGGTGATTAGATTCCTCTATTCAAAACTCAGACCACATCTAGATACTGTGTCCACAAGACAGACACTGACTTTGTTCAGTTTGTATACAAAGTTCCCATTAGCCTATTCCTCTTGCCTATCTAGGTCCCACTGGGTGGCAGCATTGCCCTTGACTGTATTGAGCACTTTCTCCAATTCTGTATCTTCTGTAAATTTTATGACCGTGCACTCCCATTGCTGCCTCTAGGTATGGATAGGGTTGTTGAACAGGACTGGTCATAATACAGAACCTTGCAGACCCTTGGTGACCCTCAAGTGGCATACAACTCATTAAATCCATTAACCATGACTCATCAAGCTTGACCACTCAACTGTTTTTTTTATCCATCTGGTGTGAGACCATGTCAAAAGACTAGCTAAAGTCAAGGTAAATGACATTCCCTGCTCTCCACTAGATCACAGATTCTGTCAATTTATCATAGAAGGCAGTCAGGTTGATCAGCCCTTGGTAAATTCATGCTGACTGTTCCCTATCACCTTCTTTATGTGCCTATGCTCCACTTCATAAACTTCTGAGGGACTGAAGTGAAGCTGACCAGGATGTAGTTCCATGGAGTTTAATTTTGACCTTTTTCTCAAGACTGGTGCAATATTTGCCTTTCACCAGTAATGAAGGACCACCCTCAACCTTCATGACCTTTCAAAGATACAGAGTGTAGTCTTGCAGCCATATCAGAGAGCTCTCTCGGCACTCTTGGATGCTGGCTGTCTGGACCTAAGCACTTCCATGCATTGAACTCTCCCAGTCACTGACTTGATCTGCATCTGCCTATTCCCTGAATCTTTTCACTAACAGCACAGGCCTGGGAGATATTGCTGATGAAGATAGAAGCAAAGAAGTCATTAGGTGTCTCAGTCTTATTTGTGTCTGCTGTTACTGAGTCACTTGTTACTCCTTTGTTGATGCAGGATTTCCTCTTTCCAGCATTTTATTAATAATGCAATGATAGAAGATATTCATGTTGTTCCCAACACTCCTTCCTACAGTCAAGACTTTTCCTGAGTATTCTTGCATGTAGAGGATTCTGCCCTTAAAGATCTGCCAACTTTTACAACTCTATTGCCCTTCCGAGCTGTCTCCCATGGAACTCTCCCTACCTGCAAAATCACAGGACTACAGAACAGTTTGGGTTGGAAGGGACCTTAAAGATTATCTAATTCAAGCCCTCCTCCCATGGGCCCTGACACTTTTCACTAGAACAGACTGCTTAAAGTCCCAGTCAGCCTGCCTTGAAAATTTCCAGGTAGGGGGCATCCACAACTACTCTGGGCAACCTGCCCCAGCTCCTCATCACTCTCAAAGGAAATAATGTCTTCCCAATATGTGATCTAAACCTACTCTTTCAGTTAAAGCCATTCTCCCCTGTCCTATCACTCCATGCCCTTGTAAAAAGTCCCTCTCCAGCTCTCTTGTAGAGTCCCTTTAGGCACTGCTGCTGCTACAAGGTCTCCCTGTAGCTTTGTCTCTCTCTCCCCCCCATTCTCAAGGCTGAACAGCCCCAGTTTTCTCAACCTTTCCTTCCAGAAAAGGTCCTCTATCTCTCTAATCATCTCTGTGACCCTCCTGTGAACTTTCTCCAACAAGTCTATGCCCTTCCTGTGCTGGAAATCCCAGAGCTGGATGCAGCACTCCAGGTGGGGGTTTCACGAGAGCAGAGCAGAGGGGCAGAATCACCTCCCTCAACCTGCTGACCATGCCGCTTTCGATGCAACTCAGGACACAGTTGTCTTTCTGGGCTGCAAGTGTACATTGCTGATTCACGTCCAGCGTCTCATCCACCAGCATGTCCAAGTCCTCAGGAGGGCTGCTTTCAATCCATTCATCTCCCAGCCTTTATTGATACTGGAGGTTGCCCCAACCCAAGTGCAGCCTCTTGCATAAATAACGAATAGGCTGAAGTCCACTAGTCTGATGTCCAGGGTCTGTACCCTGTTAATCTTTTTTCTCTACTCCCTTCGGGATCCCAAATGCCAACCATTTATTTTATGGCTGCCACAGCCAAGACTCTCTTTGGTATCATGTCTTCAAACAGTTCTTTCTTGGCAGTGAGTAACAGATCCAGGTGTGTCAATACCATTTCACCCATCAAAGTATCAAACCACTGACCAGTATCACAGAGTTATCCCAAACACCCTCCAGAAATCTCCTGCTCTGCATCCCACCATTTTGCTGTTCCAGAAGATGTCAGGATCCCTGTGACCCTGCACATTCTGTGACAGAGATTTCCTTCAGCTGTTTAAAACAGTCAGTCTACTTCCTCACATAGATCAGATAGTCTGTACAATGCTCCATCATGCTATTTTAAACTTTTTTTTTAATTGATCAAGTGAGTAACCTTCATCTGTACAAGTGATTTCAGAGTCTGGATATTCAGCTTTCAATTTCTTTGTAGGAGAATGATTTGCTTTCCCAAAAACAATGGCAAATCTGTAAACACAGATGGTCTTCTCCTCACTCTAGCTAAGGATCCTTCTGGTCTCCAAGCACTCAGAGTTATATTTCTGCTTCTTAAGCTCTACCCAGTCACATGTGCACAAAGCCAGTGCTGGTCCTTGTGCTAGCTGTGCTGCATAGACACACTAGTATGTACCTGAAGACACTGATGGGATCAACATCCACACCTGCAACACATGCCAGTCCCTTTGTCACCATCACCTTGGCCTGCGCTGTCACTAAAACCCCAGCTTTACATGCACATATCATACAGAAAGCCACACTGACAGCACTTTCTAGCTGACTGGTCTCAGCTACTCAGTGAAAGAATTCCCTGGTTCAGAGAGTCCCTCAGGAAACAGTCCTTAATAACAAAACAGTCCAGGAAGGCTGGACATATTCTTAACATGGAATCTTAAAGGAGCAGGCCATCCCTATGTGCCAAAAGACAAGGTGGCAAGGAAGAAGAAAAACCTGGCTGAATAGGGAGCTTCAGCTGGAAATCAGGGGGAAAAAAAGAGAGTTTATGACCTTTGGAACATGGGGCATGAAACTCAGGAAGAATACAAGGATCATGTAGAGAGAAAATCAGAAAGGCAAAAGCTCAGCTAGAACTCAATCTGGCCACTGCTGTGAAATATAATAAAAAGTGTTTTTATAAATATATTAACAACAAAAGGAGGGCCAAGGAAAATCTCCATCCATTATAGGATGTGGAGGGGAACATTGTAATCAAGGATGAGAAAAAGGCTGAAGTACTTCATGTCTTCTTTGCTCCAGTCTTCAACAGAAAGACTGGTTATCCTCAAAGCAACCAGCCCCCTGAGCTGGGTACAGGAGCAGAGACAGGAGCAGAATAGACCACCTGCAATCCAAAAGGAAGTAGTTAGTGAACTGCTGAGCCACTTAGACACTCACAATTCTATGGGGCCAGATGGGATCCATCCAAGGGTACTCAGGGAACTGGCGAAACAGCTCACCAAGCCACTCTTCATTTATCACCAGTCCTGGTTAATCAGGAAAGTCCCAGATGACTGGAGGTTGGCCAGTGTGACACCCATCAATAAGAACCATCAGAAGGAGGATTTGGGCAACTACAGACCTGTCAGCCTGACCTCAGTGCCAGGGAAGGTTACAGAACAGATCATCCTGAATGTAATCACATTACATGCACAGACAACCATGAATCAGGCCCAACCAGCACGGGTTTAGGAAAGGCAGGTTCTGATTGTCCAACCTGCTCTCCTTTTATGATGAGGTGACCCTCCTAGTGGACAAAGTTGTGGATACTGTTGGATACTGTTACAGCATTCTCCTGGCGAAGCTGGCAGCCCATGGCATGAAGAGGTGCACTCTTTGTTGTGTTCAAAACCGGTTGGATAGCCAGGCCCAGAGAGTGGTGGTGAATGGAGCTACATCCAGCTGGCAACTGGTCATGAGTGGTGTTCCCCAGGGCTCAGTACTGTGGCCAGTCCTGTTTAATATCTTCAGCAATCTGGACAAGGGGATTGAACACACTCTCAGTTTGCAGAAAATACGAAGTTGGGTGGGAGTGTTGATCTGCTGGAGACTAGGAAGACTCTACTGAGGGATATGGACAGGCTGGATCAATGGTGAAAACCAACAGTATGAGCTTCAATAAGGCCAAGTGACAGGTCCTGCCCTTGGGTCACAACAACCCCAGGCAGGGCTACAGGCTGGAGGCAGAGTGACTCGAAAACTGCCTGGTGAAAAAGGACCTGGGGGTGGCTGGTTGACAGCCACTGAACATGAACCAGCAGCGTGCTGAGGCAAAAAAGAAGGCCAATGGCATCCTGGCCTGTATCATAAATAATGTGGCCAGCAGGACCAGGGCAGTGATTGTCCCTCCAATACTCAGCACTGGTGAGGCCACACCTTGAGTACTGTGTTCGGTTCTGGGCCCCTCAGTACAGGAAAGACATTGAGTCAGAGTACATGCATACAGAGTAAGTCCTATGAGGAGTGGCTGGGGGAGCTGGGGTTGTTTAGCCTGGAGAAGAGAAGGCTCAGGGGAGACTTTATTGCTCTCTACAGCTACCTGAATGGAGGTTGTAGTAAGGAGGGGGTCAGCCTCTTTTCACAGGCAACTAGGAACAGGACACAAGGAAATGGCCTCAAGCTGTGCCAGGATAGGTTCAGGTTGGACATCAGGAAGACTTTTTTCAATGAGAGGGTGGTTAAGAATTGAAACAGGCTGACCAGGGAGGTCAGAGAGTCACCATCCCTGGAAGTATTCAAGAAATGACTGGATGTGGCACTTTGAGCTATGGCTTAGTTGACGACGTGTATTTGCATGATTAATGATTGCATGATTTTATAAAATGTTGCTTTCTTCTTAAAATGCCACATGATGAAATTTGGTAGATGGGACACTTCCATTAGCATACTAAAATGTCTTAGTTTTGCTTATCACAAATACCAATGATCTAAAAAACTGCAAGATTAGCTGCCAAAAAGGTGCAAGAAAGAACATAGAAGACAGAGAGACCCTGTGGCGAACAGTGTGGTGTATCGACAAACTCATAAAAATGTCACAAAGAGAAGTTCCTTTAAGTCTGAAACTGGTTTTCAAGTAAAAGCTGAACTCACTGATGCTTATAAGGCAGAAATTTCTTTGATTCAAATTAACCAGCTGTTTTAGCTTGTATTTTCAGATTGCAGTTATTGACAGTATATTCACATCACATAAATGGACTTACCTTTTTTCTTTTCTTCAAGTGACTGTAAGGTTAGCCATTTGGACTTTTGAAGTGGTTGGCCAGATTCTTTCAAAAGGAAGCTAAAGTATGTGAGTTTCAATCTCATTAAAAAGGCCTTTTTTTTTTTAAACAAACTTTCCTTTTGTTCATATCAGCACTTACTTTTTTAAAAGACCCCAAGAGAGAGTTCCAGTCTATAGATCACTTGTCCTGAAGAAAGCTCGGTTAACTATTTATAGATCATGTCCTTTTGTACCAAACTAGATCAAGCAATTTATTCAGTGCATGACTGCAGGAGAGAAATTCATTTGCTCTAAGTGTCATCAAGGCAGCCTTTTACCTGCTATGAACAAGACCAGACGATCTGAATTGCTGGGCTTTTACTTCAAATGCACATTTTGACATTGTGTGGGGTGCCATCATATCTTTCAAGTTTTCAAAGTATTAAGCACGTTCACAGAATGGGCAGTCCTTAATAACAAGAGCAGCAAATAGCCCATAACCACTAGAATAAATCAAACACATGTGCACACATTCAAATTATCTCTCTTTTCTTTAAAGTAGCACTTATAGATGCAAATTAACATTAGCTGCTTTGGTAGACCTCATTTTAGAAATGGGAGCATGCCAGCTTAGAGACCAAGGAAAAGAGCACACAACAGGCATCAGTTCCTCAGCTTAACAACACCAGAATCAAAACAAAACAAAAGAGAGAAGTGATGGCCTTCATCACCTCTGATCAGCAAGGGCTTCCTTTAAGCATTCACCAGGGAAGTGATCCTCTCTGCAAAACCTAGAGGTGAGGCTGTATGTAACAAAAACACTTCACTGCAGCAAATGCTTTGTTTCACTACTTCTGTTTTCATTGTAGAATCATTATTAAGATGACATCTCATATTTGTAACCTGCCTGAGCCCACTAAAGCTGAAGAAAGCTGAAAAAAGATGAGGGAAGAAGTTAAAAATACAGCAGGAAAATAAAACAGTTATTAAAAATCTGACATTTTTGGCAACAGCTTCACACAGAAAAAGTACAGCTCATTTTGGGAATATGGGTGTCTATTGTTACAGGTTCAGTGTGGAAGAAAAGAAAGAACATTACTTGCTTTCCTTTTCCCGTTGCTCTACAGAGACAAATGCCCTGGCTCTGCCCAGCTAAATACACTCCAGCCTGGCTACAGATATCGCTTCTAGAGGGCTGGAAAATGGTGCAGATGGTTCAAACAGTATTGCTATGATGTACATATAGGGCACTTTGAAAGTTACATTGCACTCTAACATTCCTTGGCCCATAGGATAATGTTTTGGGGATATTCTCATTTGCTGTCTTGAAAGGGGGGGTTTAGCATGGAGACCAGTGACAGGATCTGGGTGACCAGGACCATTATGCTGGGAGCTAAAAACACATCAATAAAATAAACAGGGATAATAAGGCAGACATCACGGTTTTAGTAGCTTTTGTGTCATGATTCATGCCTATATACTGAAATCAATAAGCAAGCCTGATTCCAAAATGACTTTGAGCTGAAGAATTTCCATTCTTTCACTTCAGAGGCACATAGGGATTCCCAAGCGCTGTCCCACTTGACAGTATAAATTCTCAAAGAATAGAATGACATTATCATACTTATACCAAAGTGCCATTGCAAAACACAACAGACTAGAATTCATACTATCCTTTTAGACAAAACACATTTTGAAATAGATTTCTTTTTTTAAAGCATTCGCCTAATACATACATATATATTCATGTAGTGAATATTCATTTCATTCAGTGAAAGCTACATAATAAGGACACAAGCTAAGACAAATTTTATTTTTTTTAAATAGGCTGGATCTCAAGCTTAAGAGTCAAGAATTAATGAATTCCTGCCCTGATTGCCAATGTGCTGTTGACAAGCCATGTATAACTCTCAAGTACCTAATTTTTATTTTCCTAAAGGAGAGAGGGATAGGAATTAATATCGGCCAGTCAGAAACAACCAGTACCACTACCCAGGTATCTGTTTGGAAAAGTATCAGAGAATATAAATTAGGAAGATGATTTTTAAAAGCAAACCTTTTTTTTCTCCCCCAAAAAAGATGACAGGCAGACCATCCTCAACATTGGTCTTCTATCTCCTTTCTAAACTGAGTATTATGCGCTAGGTAGACTTCCATGTCTGACCTAAACAAAGCACACTACAGCAATTTGAAGAACATTTGTAATCATGAGGATCACATCCATCAACTGAGAAACGTTTTATTTCACACACCATTTACAACTTGATAGAGAGATCCAACGAAATCAGCAGGCACTAAAACGGCTAATGAGAAAGAAAAGCATCACTTTATTATAATTGGAACTTGTATTCCACCTCTGCCTAGTGACGTAGAGTGGATGCTCAGACTGGACACAGTCTGCCACTGATTTCAATTACTTTTCCCACTGTACTACCATGGCAGCAAGGCTATCTTCTCTTTGAATTAGTAAACAGCTAGAATAAGCAACAGTTTAAAAACAATGAAGGAAAATAACTGTCTTTGATTTGACATTGTGCAGTGACAAGAAGAAAATACAGTGGGCAACTGGGTATGGATTTCATCCAGCAGTTCCAACCTGCTGCTCTCAGCTGTCACAACAGCATACAGGTCAACATCAGTCCTTTGGATATACCCAGTCCAAGGTTATTCACCACTTCAACTAAAAGCTTCAAATGCAAAATATTTGCTGTTGAGCATCTTCCCCAAACTGCCCCGAATGTTTCAGAACAATAAACGTATCATAGAATCAAACCTGATTCTTTTAAAAGCCAAATTTATTTTGATATCATCTGCAATGCCCTTTGATCAAATAGCCAAAAAGAACACTTCTGTGTGCCCTACCAAACCAATGGATTAAGTTAAAAAATAAAGTGGTAACAGCTAGACTAGCTGTATTGTTTCCCAAGTATAAGAAAAAATTGTGTTTATAAGAGCCCTTTTCTTTTAGCCAGAAGATACAAAAGGACTTTCATTTTCAAAATAAAAATAAGCAATGAAGAAGAAGATACTAGATGCAATAAAAAATACCTATAAATCTATTCTCATTGTTTGGTTAGTTTTGAAGTTTAACGACTTTAAAGCCAAAGCAAGTGTTTTAACTGGTAACTTTTCAGAAGCTGGTCAGAAGTAATCACATCATGAGATACTTACCAAATCCCTTCCACCATTTCCTGCTCTCCAACCAGACACTCAAATAATCTCTCTTAGGCATATTTGACCAGGACCAAGACAACACTTATTTTTATGAAAACACACCAGCCATCTTGCAGGGAAAAGAACTGTAAGGAATTATTATTAGCAGTTGGCATATCCCCTCTTTAGAAACCCTTCCTCTAGCTTTAAAACAAACTCAGAAAAGGGACTGTCACTGCTCCAGATGTGTCACTGATAAATAGAAAAGGGAAGAACATAGGCCAACGCACAGGGGATAAGGATGCAAAGCTCACACAGCAGGGAGAAGATGAGATATCACAAGTCATAAGCCACTTACACAAAGGAGGAAATGCTAAAAAGTTTTGAAGTGTTTCCATGCGCAGAACAAATCAAATCATGTAGCAATGTAAAAAAGATGTTTACATCTAATGCTATTTATCTTAGAAGTTAATGGGATTGCATTGTTTATGATAACAAACTGATTACCATGAATTCACTCAAAAGGCATAAAAGTACTGTGTGTGAATAGATACCTTTTAAAATTCAGTATTTCCTCATGGTTCCAGCTACTTAAATTTAAAGAGGTGCAGTTGCTTGCTAATGACTTTTACCAGGATAAACTCAAATTCACCATGTTAGTAAAAGCAGTTAAATAAGAAACAATATTTTCTTTTAAAAAGCCATATAAATTAAATTTTACATCTTTTTTTATATTTCAGGTTGAACAACTTTAATTGCATTTTTAGTACATAAAAGTTGATGTGGAAATTGTTCCACAAGTTGTTTGGAACATTCAGTTTTCCAATCTACGTAAATGTAGGGGAAAAAGTGAAGTGCACACCCTGAAATAATTTGGCATTAGAGACAGATTATCTACATCCTTTAGCACTAAACAAAGAGAATTTCCTCAACAGAGAAACCTCATGAACTGATTACGATACTGCAGCTACAAAACTCCAGTCAGCACCTGCTAAATAACCTCTTCATTTTAATCATCTATAAATATTCAGGCAATATTCATGTCAAAAAATATTGGACACATAAAAAATACATGCCTTTTTAACAGCTGCCAACAAGAACAGAGTACGTTTTACACCACCTTAAATAAAACATGCCATCACCACACATTAAGCTGCATATTTACTACAACATTGGTATTATGGAGATATGAACTAGATATCAATTAGATGCTGGATTGGAAGAAAACAGAGAGAGAAAATACCGAAAAAAATCATGAGATCTGCACCTCAGGCAGCAACAGAAGGGGCATCCTGACACTACAGTTTCTATTGCATTTGCTGGTTTAAATACCATGGGAAACGAATAGGCTTCTTTTCTGAAGGGTTTTTCACAAAAGGCTTATCTTTCATAGAATTGTACTATGGTGTTACCTCTAAAAACATTTTGGGACCTTTCAGAAACTCCATTAGTATTTCTTAACCTAATTTTCCTATCACCTTTTTCTAAAATCTTGAGAGAGAAGACAGAATCCTTCAGTCTAAGAGCCATCATTTCATATTCTCCAATGCAGTTGCAAAACATCAGCGAGATGGGAAAGTGTGGAAAGTTGATCTGTAGATCATAACACTTTCATATTCAAAGTCCTAGCAGTCTCCAGAAATGCTAGCATTTTCCCACTTTCTCCTAATACTTTTAAACAAGAGCCCAATTCCTGAGCCCAGTAGTTCTGTCTGGGCTCTGTCTAACATGCATTGCATAAAACATCCTACATAACAGATGGGGACCCTTGCACACTCATATAGAGATTCCACTATCCCAGTCGTTTAAAATGGTCCCCACACCAGAACACAGAGATGTTCCAGGCAGACATTAAAGAACAAGAAAACCTCCATAAGAGAAATTCCTCTTTCTCTTAAGAAACTGGAGAAGAGCTCAGTGCAAGGAATGCAATGATTGAACTAATTTTGCTCCCATATTCAAACGAAACTTTCAGCCAGGAGCATCCCTGCTTTTAAAGTGATAAGGCAGTCCAAATCATTCAACCACATACTACAAACACAGTATATATATGCATACCATGTAGAAACAATTGCAGTTTACCTAAGGTAACACAATATGGGTGAACAATCATCTGATCTTATCTATTTCAGGAAGTGTGAAACTCATTCTCTCTAAGAAACAAGATTTAATTTTGACATTGTTAACGACAAGCAGTTGGAAACACCAGAGAGACTGAAAAGTACACAACAAAAGATCACACTAAAGATTTTGCTCCATAAAAGCTTTAACCCAGAAAAGAAGACAAAATAAAAGTTCACAAGGCATTCTTTGGAGAACCAGGGCTTTCTGAAGGCCTGAGAAATCCAGAGAATCCATGAAGCTGGAAAAGGGAAATTTAGGAAATGGCCAGTGAAACAGGACAAACCCAAAACAAAAATGTTAAGACCTCCCTAATATTTTCAAATAGCTTGAGAGGTTCTGTGCAAATATAAAAACAGGAAATATAATACAGTGCAAAAAGTGGGTAACATGAAAAAAAGAAGTAGAAAACAAAAAGTATTTAAAAACTGAACAACATTTTTTAAAAAAAAATAATCCAAAAGCAACTGAGAAACATTGGGGAAAACACACAGTAAAGTTAAAAGAAAACACCAGTAAATGAAAAATTAATTTTGGACTCAATGAAACCCCAAAATAGCTAGTGTTATACCAGGCCAAAAAGACAAGAGACACAATTTCAGAGCAGGGAAATCACAGTCCTTTTCTGTACAGAGGCCCTACTGAGAAAATCATCTTAACAAAGCTAACTTTAGACGTGTGAAAAATCAAACAGATAAGTGGTAAGAAAAGGGCTATAAAGACCCTGGTACAATCACGCATCTATAATTCAAGGCTTCATTATTCAAAAGGTGGTGAGGAATTGAGCACAGACAGAGCAACAGGGACTGCAAGTGGGCTTGAATATGCTGCTATAAAACGCAGTAAAATGTTGAGAGGGTCAGCCTCCAAATTATTAGCCACAGAACTACATAATACCATGCAATTACACTTGCTTCCCTCTAGGCACCACCATGTCCAATGCATTGACTCACAGATGGACATTGGCAAACAGGACAGTCAGGAATAACAACAGTTTCAAAACCTCCTACAGGCGTAATCATCATAGCTCTTGACTGGTGTGAGTAGTGGGACAGAATTATGGAAAAAAATTAGGATTCTCCAGGAAGAATCTTTGAAACCAAAGAACAAGAAATTTCCCTTAGGAACAAATGCCTCCTCCACCCCACTGGGCAGGGCTTCCCCTATTAGTTGCAGGATAAAGACCCAGGAAAGAAGGTAGCACTGTACCTTCAGATTTTCCTCCATGGTCTTTCCCAAGCACAAGGATACTGATACTTTGCAGACTACTGCTGCTCTGTGAGGACTGGGATGAGCCTGAAATCTGAGAGCCATGGACCCCCTTAACCCTCTGCATGGAATGGGATGCAACAAAGGACTTTGCAACACAGTAACATCCCACTCCTGATTATTCTCAAAGTACTCCTCATAATAGAACTATACATCAGCCTGATGCATTGTTTTGGAAAATAGGTATCCCTTAACCTTAAGACATTATTAACAGCATTTAAAGTGCTTAAAACAGATATAATTTTGTCCTAACAGTAATTTCAGTTCATCCTGTATTCTAGGAACTTCCAGAGTACGTTGCAGGACTTCCCACTGCACATTATCGTCTGTTCCAAGTAATGAGCTGTGTCTCTGAATACTCCCTTAAGTGAGCCAGTTAACCTAGTGTCGCATGTACAAAGAGTAAGCAGATGTGAACTGAAGGTTTGGCTGGTTTCAAGTATTTTAAATAAAATTGCTATCTGGAGCTAAATAATGCTGAATGATGCTAGCATGGTATTCTAACTTCCAAAAGAATCCAATAATCTTTTGTGAATTCCACTGATAGAACAGCACATGATACAAGAACTCTTAGGAAGCTACTTCTTGGAAATGTATGGTAAGTACAATTCATGTACAAGCCCTAGTTCTCATAAGGTCATTAAATACATGTCATTTTCAACTTGCCACTAGTTGCACCTCCCATAACAATTATTGTCAATTTATTTTCATCTGTTCCATAAAAAATGATTGCTTCTGCTTTACCTAATCCTCTACTTACATCAACCCTATTGTTCGTTTCCTTCCCTTTCATCTTCTCCTCATTAATTCTCCACATCACTTTTGATCTAGCTTTTTGTTTCCTTTTTTCCCCTACAGATTCTTCCTGATGAAGTATTTACAGCCCTAATGTTCATCTGACGTGTATAGTGATGTTTTATTGATTCGCTACACTGTCTATTAGTTCTCTATAATGAATAGGATTATACAAAACACAAGATGGGTTGCCTATGCCTATATCTTGGATCTAAAAAAACAGTTTAACTGAACTTGAAAAATGCCCAATTTTATGAGTAAATATTCATATTTAATTATAATTGGAACAGCATATGCAAGGAGCAGCCAGAGAAAACAAACATTTCCTCCTCACAGTCCAAAGAATTACTCTTTGCCATAGTGGCCAGCCAAATAAATAGAATAATTGCAATTTTCACTGCTGCTAAATAAGAAATAGGAAACCTCTCCAGGAACTGTTCTGCATGGCTGTAATAAATGCCCACAGAAACAAGCTAACCTACATTATTCATTCCCCTACAGAAAGGATAGTCTTTTTTGAACTGGAAAGACTTCAGGAAGTGGAGCAGGTGATTTTAACTGGTATAAACCTTTAGTTATATTTTAAATAGATGCTACATTCAATTTTTAAGGGGGAAAAACAATATTTAGACCAGGTAATTCTTGAAACTTAATGCTGAACAAGTGTAAGTTTCATAAATTAGCAGTAACACCCAAGTATATAAACTGCTCAAAAATTATTTTACTTAGCATGCTATACTTACTGCAAGACCATATAACTTAGGCTAAATTTTGTGTTTACTCAGTTGTGTCAAAACCAGCCACTGAGCAAAATCTCTGAGCAGTCAGAGAAGTAGAAGTCAGCGCAGAGGTTCCCTTTCTTCCAGCCCCACAGCCATCCTGCAACTACATTCCTCCTCAGGCATTTGGTCTCTGGCCTCATGAATCTTGTATCCCTCACTACATCAGTAAAGCTGAACAGAAGGCCTTTAATCACTCCCCACTACATGAAACTGGCAGATGGGAGAGTGGCTGCACTGAGCTCAATGCTAGTAGTGTTTAATAGTCTAAAGGAGGCATGTACAGAAACAGCCAAGCCATCATTTGTCTGCAGCAAGAGGTAGGAGAGGGATTTCGAAACTTCAGACCAGGCATGATACTGGAAACTCATGTACACGAGAGGTTAATCCTGCATTTTGATGAAGGCCCCCAGAACTTAAAGATCAACACATCATCTGCATACAACAGAGTTGTATGAATAACTCCCACTGTCAGAACAACTCAACTTGTCTACAGACCTTATCATCACAAGGTCACCCAAGATTACACAGAATCAGAACATGTCGAGTTAGAAGGGACCCACAAGGATCACCAAGTCCAACCCTAAGCCCTGCACAGAACCATCCCCAAGAGTCACACCATGTGCCTGAGAGTATCATCCAAATGCTTCTTGAACTCTGCCAGGCTTGGTGCTGTGACCACTTCCCTGGGAAGCCTCTTCCAGTGCCCAACCACCCTCTGGGGAAGAACCTCTTTCTAATATCCAACCTAAACCTACCCTGACACAACTTCAGGCCATTCCCTCAGGTCCTGTCACTGGTCACCACAGAGAAGAGATCAATGCCTGCCCCTCCTCTTCCCCTCACAAGGAAGTTGTAACTGCAATGAGGTCTCCCCTCAGTCTCCTCTTCTCCAGCCTGAACACACCAAGTGCCCTCAGCTGCTCCTCACATGGCTTCCCCTCAAGGCCCTTCACCATCTTCATTGCCCTCCTTTGGATGCTCCCTAATGGCTCAATGTCTTTCTTATATTGTGGCACCCAAAACTGCACACAATATCCAAGGTGAGGCCACCCCACTGCAGAGCAGAGCGGGACAATCCCCTCCCCTGCCCAGCTGGCGATGCTTTGCCTGATGACCCCAGGACAGGGTTGGCCCTCCTGGCTGCCAGGGCACTGCTGACTCACATTCAACTTGCCATCAACCAGGACCCCCACATCACTTTCTGTGGCACTGCTTTCCAGCATCTCATTCTGCAGTCTGTATGAACATCCAGGGTTGCTCCATCCCAGGGGCAGAATCCAGCACTTTCCTTTGTTGAATACCATATGGATGGTGATTGCCTAGTCCTCTAATTTGTCAAAGTCTCTCTGCAGGACCCTCCCTGCCTCTGATGGAGTCAACAGCTCCTCCCAATTTTGTGTCATCTGCAAACTTGTTTAGTATCCCTTCCAGTCCAGTGTTCAAGTCATTGATGAAGATGTTGAAATGCACAGGGCCTCAGATGGAGCCCTGTGGAACCCCACTAGTGACAGGTCACCACTCTGATGTCACCCCATTCACTATGACCCCCTGTGCTCAACCCATGAGCCAACTGCTCACCCACCACGTGATGTGTTTATCCAACTGTGGGCTGGACAGTTTGTCCAGAAGGATCCTGTGAGAGACAGCACTGAAAGCTTTACTGAAATACAAGATTACATCACGTGGCTTCTCTTGATCAACTAGGTGTGTTACCTTGTCATAGAAGGAAATCAGACTGGATAAACAGGACTTTCCTCTCATGAAGCCATGCTGGCTGCGACCAGTGACCGACTTGTCTTTCAGATGTTTTTCAGTACTTCGCAGAATAATCTTCTCCATAACTTTACCAGGCACTGAAGGGAGACTGACAGGCCTGTAGTTTCCAGAGTCCTCCTTCTTGTCCTTCTTGAAAACCTAGACAATGTTCACCAGCTTCCAGTCAGCTGGGACCTTTCCTGATTCCCAAGGCCACTCAAAAATCATCAAGAGAGGTTTTGAGATTACCTCAGCCAGCTCTTTGAGGATTCTGGGATGAATCTCATCAGGCCCCATAGATTTTTAGGGATCCAGCTACAAATGGAGCAGCAGGTCCTGCACCATTTCAGCGTCCACTGGGAACTGATCATTCTCAGAGTCATGGTCCTCCAGCTCAGGGCACTGAGACCCCCTTGGTCCATCATCTGTGTTGAAGACAGAGGCAAAGAAAGTGTTAAACACCTCTGCCTTGTCTCTGTCCCTGTTTGTGAGGTGACCATCCTCATCCTGTAATGGGCCGATGATATTTCTATACTGTCCACTGCCATTAATGTATTTGAAAAAACTCTTTCTATTGGCCCCACATTTCTGACCAACTGCAACTCCACCTGAGCTTTGGCTGCATGAATTTTCTCCCTGTAGTGGTAAGCAGGGACCTGTGAATTCGTCCCCATGTCACATGACCTTGCTTCCACTGGGCCTACACCTTCCTTTTTTCCCTTATTTCCAAGAGAATATCCCTGTTCAGTCAAGCCAGCCTTCTGCCTCACCTGCTTGACTTCCAACATTTGGGAATTTCCTGCTCCTGTGCCCTTAAGAGGTGATGTTTGAAAAGTAACCAGCGCTGATGGACCCCAGCACCTGCAAAAGCATTTTCCCAGGTAGCCTTACTAATGCCCTCAGCAGCCTGAAGTCCTGAGGTGAGAGTTTGCTGGCTCTTTTCCTTTCATCAACAGAGATTTTAAACTCAATGGCTTCGTGGTCACTGTGGCCAAGACAGCCACCAAACTCCACTCACAAGATCCACTCTTTTGACAAGCAGCAGATCAAGAAGAGCATCTTTCTGAGTCAGCTCCCTTAGCTCCTGTTCTAAAAAGCTGTCATCCAGTTTTTTTAGGAATCTTCTGGGCCAGGTTGTACTAGCTCTGTGATGCTCCCAGATAAATTCTGGCAAGTTGAAGTTCCCCATAAGGACAAGGGCAGTTGACTTGGAAGTGTCCCTTAAGTTGTTGGCATTGTCCTGGCCGGGAGGTCTATAGTAGACTCTCACAATAACATCCGCATTATTTTTTTTGCCCCTTGATTCTTATCTGGAGGCTTTCAACTGTGTNAGTTGACTTGGAAGTGTCCCTTAAGTTGTTGGCATTGTCCTGGCCGGGAGGTCTATAGTAGACTCTCACAATAACATCCGCATTATTTTTTTTGCCCCTTGATTCTTATCTGGAGGCTTTCAACTGTGTCAGTGCCAACTGTGAGCTCCATACATCCTAACCCTTCTATTACATACAGTGCCACTTCTCCACCTCTTCTGCCCTGCCTATTTCTCCTGAAGAGCCTGGAACTGATAACAGGGCACTCCAGTCACAGGTCTCATCCTACCAGGTTTCAGTTATGCCAACAATGTCAAATCTCTGGGACTGGGATAAAGCTTTGAGCTCCTCTTGTTTGTTCCTCATGCTGCATGCATTAATGTAGAAACATTTCAGGTGTGGTACACTGTAGCAAATACCTGGTGAGGCAGATTGAGGGACTCCATCAGTGCCCATTTCTTCATGTTTTGGCACACCATCCCATTGCTCATCACTGGCGAGCCTGGTTTTGCCCCTTTCCCCCTTCCAAGCTAGTTCAAAGCTCTGTCAACAAGCCCCATTAGCTCCTGCACTAGAACTCTTTTTTCCCCTCCAAGAAAGGCATATCTCATCAGGTGTCAGTAGACCAGGTGTTGAGTAGACCATCCCATGGTCAAAAAATTCATAATTTTTCCAATTACAGCAACCTCAGACCCACTCATTGACCTTATGGATCTGCCTATTCTTCCTAATATTATTCCTTGTTACTGGAAGGATCGAGGAAATTACCACTTGTGCTCCTGATGCCTGTACCAACCACCCAAGGGCCCTGAAAGCTCTTTTGATTGCCCTTGGACCTTTCTTTGTTATTTTGTCACTGCCAGTTTGAATAACCAATAGTGAATAGTAATCAGAGTGCTTTATTATACTGGGGAGTTTTCCAGTAATGTCCCTTATGCAAGCCCCCTGGCAGACAGGGATTAAGGCAATACTGGACAAGTTTGAAGAACTACGCTCAGCCATCCTCCCCTTGCCCCACCTACTGGCTAGGGACAGTCAAACACTCCTTCTTTAAGGAAAACTGAAAAAGAGTTCACTAAGGGAAAAAATATCCAAAATACAGGTTTTACGTCTCCTCAACTTCTCTTTTACTTGCTAGAGTTATTTACATGAAAACAGAGATTTTGCCCTCAGCCACACACATCACCGCTCCTAACCCACAAAGTAAGCTCTCCCCATAACATGAACACTTCATATCTGCCTGTATAAGTGACTTGGGAATGGCACCATTTGGTAAGATAACACTGATCACAGCACAGTTGTTGCCCAGCCTCCAGTTCAGTGTTTTGCAGGCCTAACAGAAAAGCTTTGGGGAAAGACTGGAGAAGCAGAGGAGAGTAACTTTAATGGGTAAACTGAAATGATGTCTCATCTTGCTAGTCAACAGATGGTAGAGCAGAAAATATTAATCAGTAAGCTCAGGGTTACTTAAGAAGCAGTAACTAATGGTAAAAATCCTTGAGCACAGACAACTGAAGCTGACAAAACCCCCTATTTTTTCCTGCTCTTAAAATCATCCAGGAAACAACACTTTTCCATCTACCTATCTATGCCAATTTGCAAAGCAATCATACTCATTACTGCCAGCTTTGAAATCTGACACACATAGGCATCTTTGACAGTTCACAGGTGAAGTGTCTAGGAAAGGTCAAAATACCTAGAACAAATAACAAGACCAGCTGTCAAAACCCTAAATGCATAATGAAATGCTAAAATTCTAACACTGAATTTTTATAACTATATAATGATGAAACAATAAAGCAAAACAGGTATATTTCATGTATTTATTTTCTCAGCTGTCTCAAAAAATTTTTGGTGCATTCCTGAATAATAATTCTAGTAAAACTGAATTCACACAAGCTCATTCTGCAGCAATAGACCCCATGGGCTGGAGCACCCGTCATCTGGGATTACTGTTAACTCCTGTTCTCTGCAATGAATGATCTCTACTTTTTCCATAAAAATAGCTTAAAACACGAGATACTTTTTTTTAAAGTTACAGAAGACTTTTATTTTGCATTATAGCACCAGTTGACTACAAAATAACCGAAGCTTGTTAACATATATATAAAATGTAATTACCTAGCTGTGCATTGATCTTCACTGTAGGAGGTTTCCTTGTTATAACCACAACAAAGGTGATGTCTAATGATAGTAATTGCAAGTAAGACTGGAAAAAAAATAATATTCAGAACTAATGCAAAGAATCTCTCAAAATACCTAGAGGTTGGTGACCTTCTGTCCAAGAAGATGCCAATTATTGCACTTAGTTTACAGGTCTTCTGTTTGTTAATAATTTTAACACTTGATCATTTTGTAGCTTTGCACATCTCGTTACAGAAATCTACTCTCCTCCTACCCATGAAGTGGGGATTGTTCGGGTTCAATTAGCCTTGACGGCACTAAGAGAAGCCCTGGAAACTGATAGTTTCCTGATAGAAAGAATTCCAGTCACCTCACAATGGAAACTTTTCATACATTTTTCCTCTGAGCAGCCAGAAGATGTAAAACAAAGGGGGGAATCTCTCTTTTCAAATTCCCCAATTCTTTCAAGGTATCAAGCTACTATACTACTTGCTACTTAGAAAAAAAAAATCACAATATAGATACATTAGTATTTCATTTCATATCAAATATGTGCCATTTTTTTCATCTTCACACATTTTATTTCCACACAAAAGACAGCAGAATTGTCCTACAAGTGATAAAAACTGACGACACTTTCTGTAAAGACACATATCCTGTATCTGTTCTCTCACTGAAGGCATTAGCTCAGCTAATACAGCTAAAATTGCAAAATCCTCCTTACCATTATGTTATGTAGAAAGGAGTCTTACGTCTTCAGAAGTTGAGAAATACTGAATAAAGCAGCTCAGTTAGACAGAAAAAAAGATGTTCGAAGCACTTTACTCACCTAGTAAATCTAGTTGTGGATTAGGAGAATGTCAAGATGGAATCATATCAATAGGATCCAGTTTAATGACTTTTACTTTAAATGTTGCTGGGACTTTGACATGCAGGGAAATGGGGACTACTTGGAATTAATCAATCCTTTCATGTTATTCCAAGTAGTTGTTATTTCACACCTATTTATTGATGCTTTTTTTTCCCCTTTCAGTGCATCCTGCTTTATTATAACCCTAAAAATGAAATCTATATTTTATTCAATCTGTTCATTGTAGGACCAGTGCAGCCAAACACAGTTGAATAGAGACTTGGATCAACAGGTGTCTGCTGAGACATACGTTAGTTTCACTTTAAGCTTAGGCAATCACAAAACCAAAGTAGTAGTTTAAGGATAAAATATTTGAAGGTCTTAGAAGTTGTTGCAAGATTTACAACTTCACGGATAATAAAAGACAGTGCCCCTACTGCCAAAGAGTATATCTTTACCCCATTTCCCAGATTTATTAGAAATAAAATAGATTTCCTTTATTTTGACAGTCAAGAGTAACAGTTACATGACCTCTTACAGCGGAGGAGTCTGCCAGTCCTCTGTGCCCCTGGAAACACAACACTTTCTCCCTTGTCAAGCTCACAAAGGCTTAATATTTGCCTGAATGCTGCTATAACACTGTTCCAGTCCCCTTACTTCAGATTCTCAGTGTAGAATTCATTTGCCAGCTTCTGGTGTGAATAGTTCATAGTCAGAGATTTATCTCCATGAGAAGATATCCTTTGTCCTGTCTTGAAATGATGACTGGACCATATACATAGATGCTGCTGTGTTGTTGATCATGGTAGGAGCACGCTTTTCCATAAAATAGTTTCTGAGACTTGATAATAATAGTGTGATATCCTTCAAAGAATAAAAGATAAAGATGTCTTTCTGAACTGGCTTGAACCAAGACCTCTTCTTAGGGCTCCCTGCCTCCCTAACATAAAAAGCTGGCAGCTCTTGTTATACATTCACTATGGTTTCAGCTCTAGATGACAAAAAGAACCTCCAAAAAACTCACTACTAAGAAAGCTGGAAGAGAAAAAGGAATTTCCAACTTACACTTATTCTGACAGAACCTATTTCTTCCTGCTCCTTGGACTCAAGCCAGACCAGAGCAGAGGTGTCAAGTGCCATGTGCTCTTCACACTCAACAGGGTCTTTGCTTTTATACACACACAGGAATGTGTGGATGCTGATATTAGGCAGACAGATGCCAGTCAAGTTCCTTCAGTGATGAGGACGGATCTCATCTTTGGCACAGAAACAGCAAAGTACAACACCTACAAGCAATCTAAAATATTACAATTGACTTTTCCATTGTCACTCAGGAATCTAGGTAGAACTAAAAAAGGTGGTAACTCAGGCATGCTTTAATTAAACTAGTAATTTTATAAAATTTTCCACATGGAATTGTACAGTTCTAACAAGACCTTGCATATTGAAGCACTTTCAGGGGGAAAAAAGACACCAGTTTATTTTTGTGGAGAGAAATCTTGATTGGGCTTTTCCTACAGGACAAACACACTTTTGATCCATGAAGTAACCAATGCAAGACAATCATCAGTTCCTTAGTGAGAAGAGACACTTTAGTGCCATTAGAATCCTTTTACCAATCAGCAAGTAATGACCAATTAAAAGAACATTTAAATGCTTCCTCATGCAATTAAAACCACTGATCACCTATTTCCAGTAAAATGGATAACAAAATTATTAAGTTGCATGTACCGTAAAGATTCAGTAACAGCACATGAATTTTAGAGTTTTCCTTGATCCTGATAAGCCATTTCATTGTGTTAGATCTGATATCCAAACTGTCAATAGCCCACAGCTGTATAAAACAGTTAAATCAATGTATCTATTTTTTTTCCAAGTGAAACAAATATTTAAAGCCTTCAGTGGGAGAAGATAACATTCTAATACATGTTATTGGCATAAAGGGAGTCATTCAAAGTATAACAGACAGCGTGGAAAAAATATCAAGATGCCTGTTGGGGAAGACAGCATTAAAGGCTGACAAACTCAGCTGGAGATAACAGGTACCTTACAGGTGAAAGGCTCAGACATCTCTTTTCTTCCCAATGTTAATTAACCTTCTACGTGCTTTGCACAGATTGGGTTTTAATGCCATTACTTAACAAGAAAAAAATTTAACACAGTAAGATATATTCTGAGCTTATCTGAAGTCACGAAGCTGTGTCTAAATCTTATTGTTCCAAAAGTCACCTGTGCTTTTTAATTTGCTCTTCACACATTTCTTGGGGATAAGACAAAATTGCAAAATTCGTATTGAGCTTTCTTTGGTACTGACTCCAATGACAGGAACACTGATACAGGTTCAGAGATGAACTACTGTGTTCCAGTGCAAATGCAATATAGGTTAGTTTTGTTTTAACAAGAAAAGAAAATAAAATATCAAAACAAACCAACCAATGATAGTTTACATGAAAAATCCACCAAACTATGTCATGTGGCTTAAAACAATTTTTGTTTTAATATTTTTAAAACATAATTAAGCTTAAATGAGAGAGAAAATACAACATTATCACATTTCGAAGAAATAATACAACATGTCAGCTCATGTTGTTTTTAATTCTGATGTAGAGAAGATGATTAATACTTTAAAATTCTAATTTTAAGTACTGAAATATGCTGGTAATTAGGAAGGCATACAACAGAGATGAAATATAACCTCAAAGACCAAATAAGAATTTATACTCTGAAGGCATTTAATCTGTTAATCACTCCAGCTAACTGTAGCAGAACTAAACTTCCTAAAATAATAAACTAATGGAGACCATCAAAAAATTCCAGCTGAAGAATAAAATTTAAAAAAATAAAAAATAATAATAAAAAACACTTAAATCAGCCCATATCCACAGAAAGAGCAAGGCATATTTAGGAAAGCAGATTAATAGTCCCAAATGACTGAAAAATGCCAGAGTTATGTGCAACATTGACCATACTTCCTACTGCTATTTTCAAAACCATCTCCCACCTATTCTGGAAAGAATTACTAATGCTGAGCTTTCTGGGACACACCCTTAACTACTGAACCAGCTTCTGTTGGGAATGTAAATTGTTCAACAGAGTCAAAAGTTCCCACTCTGTAATACTCCTAAAAGCATTAATTCTTATCGCCACCTATCACTTCAGTTGTTTCAAGCACATTTTTACAAAGCAAAACCACACTTTGTGAACTGGGATTTATGACAAACTACAGTAAAACAACAAATGAGTATTCGTACTCTGCATGGTCAGCCTGAGCAACTCTAAATCACTCTGGATGGCAGATGTAGCCCACATGATGGGCCAACACAATTTGATCTCACCACAGACTTTGGCTGTGTAGACTGACAGAGAGATTGATTATGACTGACAATGACCATTCCCTTGGCCCTTTCCTCTCTACTCCTATTCACTCACCTGTTTCAGGTGTTTTCCTTTGCTAAGGACAGTGTCCTAGTTCAGCAGGAGACACCTGTTATCACTGTGCGGGGGTGATCAAGGCTGTGTATTCTACACCCTCTATTCATTCCCCAAGAACAATGGACCATTTGCAGCAATTACCCAGGAAGTCATTAGCACCTTCACATCCAGCCTGAGGGGGCGTGGGTGCTAATGGGCCATCACCGGTTCACCAATACCCCATGACTCACAGGGTTAATCACCCATTGTGTGAGTCCCCGCCCTGGGGGAGGGACTGGGTGCTCCCTGAGGGTACATAAACAGGGCTCAGAAGACCTTGAGCCTCTCTCATCGGATCCAGAGGAGCAGCAGGACCTCGACAGGAGGAAACCACCACTCTTGACCGGACTACGGCCATCACTCCTGACCAGACCACAGCCATCAGCTGCTCCAACAGGTTCTTCACTTCTTTTTGCTTAGGACTTGGGGGAACTACGTGGGTCTCAGCACCAGGGCTAACAAACCCCTTCGGGCTTGTGCCCCGGGACACTGGGTTATACTGTTGGGTTCTGGTGAGGTGGAAGCAGTTTTCTCTCTTTGTGTCAGTGAATTTATGATAATATCTTTCATTAAATTGTAACTCTGACTTAAAATCTCTCTTGCGGTGGGTCCATTTCTCCTGCCAGTTTACCTCTAAACCAGCACAGACAGGAAAAATCCATTAGCTGTATAAGGGAGAGGATCTGTTTCTCTCTTTGTTATCTTAAGAGGTGCTGCTATCTTTTTCAGGGGCATCCTATCCTGGTTGGTTATGTTCTTGCTCTGTTTAACTGTTAAACAAGAGGCTCAGGCTTTGAGTTTCTTGAGATCTTGATATATTATCTATCTCTATCCTTCTCTTCATTTATTGCTCTTTAAACAACAAAATCAATCTTCATTCTTGCTTTTTGCATATTAAATATTCAGGGCCAGGTTGGATGGGGCTTTGAGTAACCCAATCTAATGGAAGGTGTCCTTGCCATGACAGGGGTGGGTGTTTGTCCGTGTGTGGAACTAGATCTTTAAAGGCCCTTTCCGACCTAAACCATTTTGTATTTCTATTTCATTGATTGGCCTTCAATGTAGTTTCCCTTTGACCATTTAGATGATAAAACTAATACAAAATACACCTAAGGTACATAAAATTAACAGTATGCAAAGCTCACCACCATCAAAATAAAGATGCCAGTTTAACCATCCACCTTTTTCATTAAACTATTTCCCTCCTCCCCTATCAGCTAGGAGAAAATATTAANGGACACTGGGTTATACTGTTGGGTTCTGGTGAGGTGGAAGCAGTTTTCTCTCTTTGTGTCAGTGAATTTATGATAATATCTTTCATTAAATTGTAACTCTGACTTAAAATCTCTCTTGCGGTGGGTCCATTTCTCCTGCCAGTTTACCTCTAAACCAGCACAGACAGGAAAAATCCATTAGCTGTATAAGGGAGAGGATCTGTTTCTCTCTTTGTTATCTTAAGAGGTGCCGCTATCTTTTTCAGGGGCATCCTATCCTGGTTGGTTATGTTCTTGCTCTGTTTAACTGTTAAACAAGAGGCTCAGGCTTTGAGTTTCTTGAGATCTTGATATATTATCTATCTCTATCCTTCTCTTCATTTATTGCTCTTTAAACAACAAAATCAATCTTCATTCTTGCTTTTTGCATATTAAATATTCAGGGCCAGGTTGGATGGGGCTTTGAGTAACCCAATCTAATGGAAGGTGTCCTTGCCATGACAGGGGTGGGTGTTTGTCCGTGTGTGGAACTAGATCTTTAAAGGCCCTTTCCGACCTAAACCATTTTGTATTTCTATTTCATTGATTGGCCTTCAATGTAGTTTCCCTTTGACCATTTAGATGATAAAACTAATACAAAATACACCTAAGGTACATAAAATTAACAGTATGCAAAGCTCACCACCATCAAAATAAAGATGCCAGTTTAACCATCCACCTTTTTCATTAAACTATTTCCCTCCTCCCCTATCAGCTAGGAGAAAATATTAAATTAAAACAGGATAAACTGTGCATACAAACTAGTCTGTTACCATCAAACAGCTGGGCTGCTCCAACAGTGACAGAGGTCACTGTGTGAAAATACACAGCGATTACAGAAATAAAGGAAACAGCTGATAGAGGTTAGGCATTGGAAACAAGAGGGCAGCCACAACAGAAAGACAAGGTTGGAATGAAGACAGGAGCATGGGAGGAGCAGAGGAAGAGCCTGCCAAAACGCATGGGTCTGGGACGCAGAGTTACAGCATGAGGGGGATGGGAAGAACCTAAGTGCCAAAGTTGTCCAACTCCTCCCACCATCACACTGCATTTTCAGTTTCTTACAACTCAGATGGACCCTATTTAGGCTGTACAGTCATTCAGAAATTACTTCAGAGAAAAATATACAGCCATTTCTGACACAGAAGCAGAATACATTTTTTGCCACATTACTAAATTTTACTGACTTCTGTATGAAAGGCTGAAACATCTCCTTTGTGATTTGGAACAGAGGCTTGAAAATCTGCCTGTAAGTGAAACTGTTGGAATGCACATTTACCATTCTCCTACAAACGGGATAACTTTGGATGAGTTCTATGCATTTCAAAATGCAAATCCTATCTGTATCTGTAGATGACCACACTTCACAGCTACAGTTGCAGAAGACTCTCCCTTCTATTTAACACATACAAGCCCATGGGTGAACACAGCTTCCCCTGAAATTGTGGATTTGGATTACAGAACACCAGGTCAAGAGTAAACCTAGTAAGATTGTCACTTTTGATGTTTCAATGCTTACACCTGCTAGGGTTAAGCACTCAGGGAAGAAGCACCATAAACAACCCACAAGCAACAAAAATTGGACACCAAGGGCCCTGTGACTGGAGAAAGCAGACTGGGACTAAGACTGGAAGTAGGGAGGTGCAGAAAAGATGGAGAGGAAAATCTGGAGCAAGAAGTAAGGTAGGGAAGATTCACTGAGCAAGAAGACTAAAAATGGAGAAAGGAAATGGAAGCAGTAACAGAAACACATGAAATTTAACTCGGAGAATGGAAGAGATGGAAGCATGCACTAATTGTGCAAGGAAGAAGGGGCTTAAAGTACAGGATGAGGGTAAAGAGAGAACTACCTAAAGAGTGAGAGAATGATCTTAGAAAAAGAGCTAGTCAGACAAATTGTAAGGTAGAAGAAATGGGACAAGCAAAACCAACACTGAGGCCCTGACAAAGGAAAATGGGAATGAGAACCAATACATGGATGAAAGCCTGAAGGTACAGATACATAGGAGAAGGGTCTGTAGAAGAGAACCAAGGCTGATTGCTAAGTGATGTAGAAAAGTCCAAAGGGGAGACTCAGGCCAGACAATGAGCATGGACCAGGCACAACCAGGACTAGCCAGAAGAACAAAACCAGAAAAAGACAAATTCAGAATTGGCAGGACTTGAAAAATGCCACATTAGTAGCACTGAGCAAAAAGACGCAGAAGCAGAAAGCACAACTTTTCAATGCTTGGTCACCTTTTAGGAATTGAATCTTCCCAGGAACAGGCTTGACATCACTTACTGTTAGGAAATAGAGAATAAAATCTTTCATTTCCCCTCTGCTTGTGTGTGTGCAACATATTATATTTGCTTTAGTGAACTCCCTTATCTCAACCTACAAGTTGCTTTCCATCTTATTCTCCCATCCCTGTCCAGCTGAGAGGGGGAGAGATAGGGCAGCTTGGTGGATATCCAGCATACAGGCAAGGTCAGCCCACCTCACTGGTGCATACATTACCTGAAACAATTCTAGAATTACAGAGCTATAGATCTATTTTGGTTTCCAGTTAATTTCAATTTATTTTATGTTCTTGAGATCTGTAGATTTTCTGTAGACGAAATATACCATTGCCAATAGATTATGACTACTTAAATCAGATTCCTCTTTTATTATCTGTAATCCACAGACAGTGATGCAATTCAATATTAATAATTTAAAATAATTTCCCTCCTCCTGCATCCAGGACAGCCTTGTTCTCTTCTTAACCCTTTCAGTAACAGCAACTTTAGCCTGACCTTGAAAGGAAAAAGAGGTTAACAAAATGCACTGTCCATTTAAAAGTCCCTCCTCTAAATCCCCACTACACACTCAACTTCAGAACCTATTAACTGGTCAGTATTAACCAAACATATTATAATCTATTTAAGTTTTATGAAAATGAAAAGCTCCACAGAGAGCAAAATGAGTGCTCCATTCAGCCCTTGGACAGACAAGGACAATTTGGTTGTCACCCAGCACCTGGACTGGTCAACCTGTGAGTAAATACACAGCAGACCCAGCCCTGCTTTCTGGCAGGACAAATGGGGAATGTGAAGCCACTGTGGACAAATGGAGGATTTTTGAAAAAGATAGTGACACGGTGAGAGGTTATTGGAGGAAATCACTGGGTGAGGCTTGGGAAAAGTATTGAACTAAGAGTTTCCTAGCAGACACAAAAGTGTGCTGGAGGTACTGATGTGGACAAGCCCTGCAGACCAGCCAGTTCCACTAATAGGAGACTGCTCACAGCCCACTACATCACAGTCTTACCAACATGTCCTAAGTGCCACTATCTGGGACAGCTGGGCTGGACTGCCCTTCCTTTGACAGGGAAGATAAGAGGCAAGTGGCAATTGCCAGAGGCAAAACCAGCTCAGCTACATTGCTGGGAAGCAGAGAAGTAAAGCCAGCACCACCAGCCTGTTCCTGTAAACTCCCCTTAGTCTAAATGACATCATGACTGCAAACAGCCAGTGGGAGATAGACACAGAGCACCTCTCCTTCCTTTCACTCATTTTCTTTAAACATCAACCACAGCCCTATCTAAGTCTCACACTCTGAATAGTTCAGTGATTAATTTGACACTTACCACTACAGCTTTAATATTCTTTTACTGCAGAGGTGTCACAACATGGCACAACACACTGTTTATGTGGAGCTACACGCGCCAGCTCTAAACAAGTTATTTCAGCTAGGAACAGTATAGCTACATGAATGCAATACTGCTCAAAGTAGGTTAGTCAGCATAGGCTCCTTCATGCAGTCCAAAACTGTGCCATGTAGATGTATCCTAAACAGCGAACAGTACAGAGTACAATATCTTTTGGGTGACTACTGTATATAAATAACAAATAGGACTGCTATCCATTGATGGGCCTGATTAGATTAGAGATTGTATCTCTAATCTTAATTTTCATTCTTCCACGACTCAGGTTCCCTGATTTTATTAGAACATCCTGCTTGCATTCAGATCTTTGTTACAATGAGCTTAATAGCCAGACATACAGCTGTACCACTAGTCTTGTATAGCAAGATCTATTCCACAGATCTCCGACTTCTACCAATAGCCAACATTGATACTGAATGAACTCTCATGAACAAAGCTATGTTTTCTTAATAATAACAGTTGTATAAACATAAGGTCTTCTCAGTTAAAGGGAAACCAACATCAAAAAGCAGTAAAACATGGAACCCTAAACCCTTCTTTCTTTGAAGAAACACCTTTGAAGCGAGGTGTTTCTAGTTATGGGTGAATGAAATGAGAATTCAGCTGCAACAAACGGACATCCAGTCTGTATGAAAGACTAATTAGATCCATCTGAGAAGCTGTGTCTAAAACTGCTTCACAAATTTCAAAGGAAAGCTCTTCCAGTCTATCTTTTGAGAAGACTACATCAAAACATTTAGTCACAGCTGACGCACATTTATCCACTACAGCAGCATTATTTTTCATAAGCCATAAAAGCTACATTTAAGTAATGTTAATAGTCTGGCTTACAAAAAATTCAAGGAAAGGGAGGAAAAAAAGTGGCAGAGAAATTTAGAGCTAAAAAAGCAATTCAAAGCAGCAATGACCTTATAGTTCCCCATTATGTCAAAGCATCACAAGATCCCAAAGTAGAGTATCATACTGAATATTAAATGTGTTGAGATTTTGCTCAAAGAACAGAATTAAAAATGAAGCACTATCCATGAGCTGCAGAGTTAGCTACAGCTTTTGTGGTAATAAGCCAGGCTCTTAACATTATAGTAGCAGGCTTTTTAATGTAACTATTGCTACTGCCAAACCAGCAGGAGGAGCTCACATTTTTTTAATCTATTCATCCTACAAAATTTGGGGAGGGGGTTGGGAAGCTGGAATAAGTTTGGGAGGCAGGGAGGCGTTAGTTGCATTTTTTGTTTCCAGTTTTGTTGGATACAAAATCAACAGTAAAGAGAAGCATCCAAGTGATGTTCATGTAAGCACTGTTTTTAGAAACTAGAAAATCGTGATATGAGTATTGTGGTGCAGGGTCTCAACTGCGGCCCACAAAAGAATTGAAGCTACACCCATGCCTCAAGGAGTTTTCAGTCTTATGCCAAAAGACCACAGGAGGACTGGAAGGATGGAAGGAAACATTAAACGCTGTTATGCCAGAAAGAAGACTTCCTGAAGAAAGAAAATGGTATGCTATTGCTGTATATTCTTAAAGATTTAATTTATATTTCTGTTTACTGTTCACTAGAAATCCTGGAACCTGGATCACGACCCATGGCAAAACAGTCTCCATTTTCATACTACAGGAATTCATCATATGAAGCCACCAGTGCGGGCAAAACTCCTCAGTAGGTAATTTATAATTAATCAGAGTAAAAACCTCGCTCCTTCTCTGCCTTCTAAGAACTATATTTTAAAATGGTGAAGTCTGATTCTAACACAAGGAAAATAAATATCCAAACTGATTGCAAAATATTTTGCATTTTAGCATTTCAGACCTTCCATTACATTTTCTTTTTAAAAATTTTTGTAGGCTACATACTGATGCCAGACCATATGTTACTGTGAGTTTTGTAGCCGAACTACAGATCTCCAAAAACTACTATAACCAAGCTATTCACCGTCCTGACACAGAAGGGAGAGCATATTTAAAACTACACAAAGAATGCTTTACTTTCCATGTAATTTTTAATATGTAACCTTGTAGGTATTTTTCCTATATGCTCATGGAGTACTGCGTAACTAAAATAATCTGAGACACCCAAACCCAGGTGAAAAATCTCTCCTTACAAAGCAAATAGGTATCATCACATACTGTTAAACCTGTACAGTCCAGATATACTCTGCTTCTCTTTGCTTAGTACACAGGCACACCTAATACAACTATAAGCAAATATTCTATGAGTACTTAATATTTACCTAAGTGGTTTTACCTCTACCTCATTAACATGTCCTAGGCACCTAAATTCGCTGAGAGACTCAATGCAGCAGAGTGGAAATGCACACCAGAAACACTGAGTTCACAACAAGACACCGAGGCCAAGGCCACTTTCATTTAAAAAACACAATGTCAGCAGTCACAGAAATGTAGCAATTAAAGCACTTGCCCACAGAGTCAAATCTGAGGGATCAATGCTCTCCTCAGGTTGAAGGATTCAAGTACACCGTGCTTGCCTCCCAGGGGAAACTGTCCCTACTCCATCAGGATAGGATGGGTCAGCCTCTACTCTTCCAGTAAATCTGTCACTGCACAAAAAGAATGCAGCCACGGAGTCCAACAAGTAGGAGCATTACTATGGCCAGTGACAACAGTAGTGCTTTGCAAGGGTGAAAATTGTGAGTTATGCTCTCATCACAGCACTAGATTATGCATACTGCATTAAAATGACATTCTACAAAGCACACAAGTCTTACAAACAGAAAATGCTCCAGATCTGAACCTGAATTAGAAGAGCAAAAGTATACAACCTCTAGACCAGTAGTTTCTATGCGTGTACAATCTATAGAACTCTGTACTGCAATGAAGAGTTTGTGTCATACTCTGCAATTAAAATGTACACTATGTGGAAGAAGGCAGGAAAAGTTTCCTGCTTACAGCTGTAAGGATTATCTAACTGAGCCGTAAGGATTATCTAACTGATCTGCCCCCTCCCCTTGTGCCTTTACATATGCACTTTCCCTTCATTTAAACTAGTATCTGGACACAGGAATAACAAATACATTTTATTTCAAACATATAACATATGAAACACAATACATTTACAACTAGTCTAACCAAAAAAAGATTCATTTACAGCTCCTCAGGATATATGTTAATTTGTATCTCAACTGGCTGCCCCTCTTATTGTTTTAATTCCTACAGGTATTTGCTTTGCATCCCTATTAATAGAGCATTCATATTTCTTTCCTATGACCAATTAGTTATTATGTGCCTGAAGCATATTGGAAATGCAAAATACTAGTAATAATAATACTGGTATTTTACTGATTCTCTTAACAAGCTTATTAATTTTATAGTGATAGGGCTGGGAAATGTTATTCTTCTACACAGACTACTAGAAAGACCGAACTTAATAAGTACTGAGTTACTATCCCACTCCTTTCACATTTGTGTTTAAGAAATTAAATGTGGTCTCAATGTGCTTACAGCAACTTTCTGTATCTTTCCTTTGACTTTACATCATACTACTCCTTGTTACACTTGATGCTTTGCATACTTCAGTTTGATTTTTGGGTGATACTTCTTTCTCAGCATTTTTCCTCCCTCCCAGAAGAAAATTTACAAAACAATGAAAATATTTCCTGAAATAATTTTCAGATCAACTTATTCCAGGTCATGAAATTTACAGAAAATAAACACAGAGTTCTCCTAATTAAATGTTTATTATATTTTAATTTGAAGTCAAAACTTAATCATAACTAGATATACATGAATTCACTAACTAAATTAAAGCATTCAAATAGCTATTTACTATATATTGATCATACAAGGATGCATTCAAAAATGATGACAGTAATGCCTTAGATTTTATTTTTATGTCCTCATTTTGAACTGTACATTTTTCTCTTGGAAATATTAAGAGGTACACAGGCCAATTTTCCACCTACATAGGTATCAAATAGATTATTTATCTCCTAAGAAAAAGGTGGGGGAAACCATCAATTTTTTTCCTAAAAAATATTAAAAGCATTTATTAATCAAATTTCTCACTAGACTGAATAATCTTCCCAAATTTTTCAGAGATTTCATGTCTGTACTGCATTTACCTGTTCTTAACTTTGGGTTTAGGATGTGAGTTGATGTTCTGTGAAAATGGTAGCCTGTTCTAGTAGCGATCTGAATAAAGGAATTTAGCTTTCTCTACTTCTCTTCTTCAGTATTTGACTTATACAGGTCCCTCTGGAAATATATCAAATTTCCATGTGTTAAAAGTAACTTCTGAACTATTTCACCTTATGCTTCCCCCACCCCCACCAAAAAAAATAAACAGTTTCAATGCTAAGAAGCTACTTTATAACTGAAAACATCTGGAAATTCTTTGTCAACTAAGCAGATGAGAAGATGAGGCTAAGTGGTCTGGGAAGGTATGCATCCACTACTGAGATGAAGAACCCTAACAGAAAGGACTGTTTTCAAACATGAAAAAGCAAAGCAACAATTACATGCAGAAAAATCATGCAAATCACCAATAAAGAATTCTCAAGAAAGGATTCCTATACTGCAGCAAATAATCAGAAAATGGACTGTGGCAAAATAAGTTTCCAAGAATTAAGTTTATTGCATAGAATACAGCTACAAATTCCTCAATGATTAAAAATTAGGTTGGAAAGACGGCTGAAACTAGATGATCTTTAAGGTCTCTTGCAACTCAAACCATTCTATGAATAAGCAACAATCCCACCATCACATGGAACCAGGCCATCCTTGGTGGTTGACATCTGTCTTTGAAGGGTCAATTTAATACACTGTAGGGAAATCACACAGCTACCTGGTTTGCTCAATTAAGTAGGTTCCCACTGGCTTTTGTCTCTCCCACCCTTCGGTACTCTGCAGAACACTCAGATTTGGTAAAGAAAGAAGACTCCAAACTCCATCAACAAAAGTCAATCCAGTCTTTGTACCGATGAAATGAAATCATAAAATAAACACATTTGATAGTCACACTGGCAATTCAAAATGGCAAGATGAAAAAAATGCCTGTTTGTAATTGAACTAGAGATTCCAGAGTTTGGTGGTGGAATACTTCTGGGCTGCTTGTTGCTGTTTTGCATTAGTCTCTTGTAAAGGAGAGTAGTCTTCATTCAAATTCTATTTTAGCAATACTCTTGATTCTAAAATCTTTAATTCAACTGATGAGAGGAAAAATTTTAAGCATGAGAAGAACACTAATCAAAGCCCGGAATATGACCATCTGTCCTCCAAAGAGCTAAGTGGTATATATGGCAAGCAGTTAGCTTAAAGATTCTTCTGGCAATTAATATATAGAACAAATTAAAAAATAATCACATTCACATTAATTCAGTTGGCAAGTTCTTTGTACCAAGCAAGGGGGTCCCATGAAAGTTGCTAAATTTTAATTCTCAAGTCAGATCATTAGACTCTTCTAATTGCAAAAGCATTTGTTATGTTGACAGGGTATCAACAGAAATAACTGTTTGATACTGAAAATTCTACTGTAGTAATTTCATACAAACACAAGGATTAGCCTAATGCTGCTGGCTTCAGAATAAGAAGAAAAAGATATCAAGTTAGGATTCAAAAAAGTTTTTAACCTTTGCTGGAATCTCAAAAATCAAAATTTTTGTCTGCACTGCTTCAGGCAAACAGTATCTCTCACTCTTGGCTGCTAAGGTGGCCTAAAGCCAGCCCCTATCAAGTACCTCTGTTACAAATAAAATCGTTAAAAACAGATGGTTACAAAACTCAAAATTCTGAAAAATAAAGAGCAGCAAAAAGCCGTTAACACTGTACAATTCATTAACAACCTCATGATAAACGAAGAAAACCACAGATGACCCATAGACTGAAATGCTGACGAATGATCCGCTCAAAACAGCAGGAACCATGGAGAAGCCTGCTGCTCACACTCCCTGCACAGAGCGCCAAGCACCGCACACTGCGAGGTTTGGGCTGGTGAGAGTAGAAGAGTTACAGAAAAAAGAGAAAAGAGTCACTGTTGGAAAAGTCCCTGTGGTAAACAAAGTAAATCAGGATGCGAATGCTTTGCAGCAGGACTAAACTTCTGAAGGGGAATGTGAAGGTGGCCCCCCCACTGGGCTATCTAACTGCACCACAGATCCAGCTATCTTTGTCACAAGCCACAAGGGGACACAACCCACAAAGGCAGGAGCCTGTGTCACACCAACTTAAGCACAAAAAGTAAAAGCAAAGTTCAAAAAAGTGGGGCTTGTGTTTCTGACAGAAAAGTTAATAAAACAAGCTTTGAATTTTCCCTTTTCTTTTTCCTTATGGTATGTTATACCACCTGATCAGAAACAAGATTTCCCATTCCTAGTCTTAAGTTTTCCTTCTTTGCAGCTTTAAGACAGTTGTTTTTCCACTGTAAAGCTTTGAATAATAATTCCAATTTCTGACTGTGTTGTATTTACTATACACTCTTGTCTGCAGAACAATTAAGAGCACCAGCAAAAAGAATAACATGTTCTCTGCTATTTATCCAGTAACAATGAAAGTAAGCGTAACTCTAAACAACTCTGGCATTCAAAAGCAGTTGCATGGTTTTTACAAATCCAAGTATAGGAGCAAATTTTAATACACTATACCTTGAGGTTTAAAGTGAGACAGACTTCAGGTTACTGTGAAATCTACCTACTGTGATTTATTTCACCAGCTAAGGAATTTTCTAGATGCAAATAAATATCTCTTCTCAAGTCTACAGGCTTGTTTAGGGTAGAATTAAAATGCAAAAGCTGCTGTCTAAAACCCCTCTGGCCCAGGCTTTGGGCATGCAGTCTATCCCACCTGGTACTCCTACTTTCTCCCTAGTCCTTAGGCACCCCTTCAGCCGTGACAGTGGGGGGTGCTCAGCTCCTCAGGGGTGCTCCTGCCTCCTGGCCAAGCAGTAAATGGTAACAGCAGTAACGTACTGCAGGGACACAAGACGGAACTTTCACATTTGCTGCTGTTTGAATAACAAACCAAAGGATCAGAAATCAGACTCCATACATGGCTTGTTAAACTGGGTTTATACCAGGTGTAATTGTCATGCGGCTGCAAGACATCACAACTGTTTAGTAGTTCCACTGAAACCAAGAGACAGATTTGTTCTGTGATATAGGTCAGAACGATTTTTTTTTTTATGTTAAAACACACTAACAGCATTACATATTCAGCATCCTTTCTCAGAGTTCATACCTTGTGGAGAAATTCAGCACAGTTTACAACTTGGCTGCAAGAGGAATGTAGGACTGACGCATATACAAGTTTCTGTGCTCAGTTACCTGCACAGTCCATAGAGACAAAAGCATAAAAGGATGCTTAGGCCTCCTCTGCCTGTAAACTTTCCTCAGTCCAACTTAAAGATGTATCTCTTGAGTTATGTAAACAAGTATAAGCAAGAGCCCAGGTGACTAAATAAAACTCAAGTAAATTTCTCAAAAAAACGCATGTCCAAATATGCACACAGATGTGTACCTATGTAATTAGCTTTGCCAAACAGAGCTCCCAGTTTGGGGAGGTCCGGCTATGGGGATTAGATTTCTGAGCTCACAGCAGCAAGGGCACATGCAACACCCACAGTGACCAGCAGCCACCCTGTATCAATCACCCTCACAGCAGCAGGCAGCTCCTGGCTGACTGCTGTTAGAGAGTGATGCTGCAACAAAAAGGCAGAAAGGCTAAGGGCAATGACTGCTCCTGGGAAGGGCTACCTCTGTCACACAAACCAGGGCAGTCCAACTCTAAACTGGGCTGAAATCTGGCAGAGGTGTTTTGTTGTTTGAAAGGTTGTATCCAAGTTCACAGGATGAGTGTTAGGAGCATTATAAAAACTCAATTCAGGAAAAAGCTGTATGCAGACATGGCCTTTGCTTCCAAAGTAACATTCCACAAGTAAGGCAAGTGTCACTGCCATGGAGCAACATCATATATTAGGTCCTGAGTAAACAGTTGCTCAAGACCTCCTGGAATTCTTTCCAAAATAAATGCTACAACTAAAATGACCACCTTCTTTCATGCTTTAAGTGGTACACTTGCAAGAGAATATTTTAAAAGGTGCTGACCACAGTGACTGATCTACTCCATAATCATTTTATGGTGCACCTATGGGATGTTCCATGTGGAACAGAAAGTATCTCTGCTCTCTATTCATACTCTCACATTCATCATGAGTCCACATAAAACACAGTGTGATGGAAGTACAGGGAGTACGAAAAAGGATAATTAGAGTTAAGCATCTTCTTGTCCTGGCTAGACTACCAAAACAACCTTTTTTAAAAAGCTAAGTTATCATTACCTCAACTTACATAAGCAAAAATAACCACCTAAAAAGATGTTCAGTTTCCACTGAAAGTTATGTCTTCTACACTGAAATCTCAGTAGAGCAAAGTAAAAGTGAATCACTGAAACAATACTGACTTTGTTGTATGAAATATATACTTAAATACGTTTTTTCCAAAGAAATCTCATTATTCTGAAAGCAATGTAGGTGTGAACATCATGACTATAAAATATGTCGTGGAGCAGATGTTGCAGAAGTTTCTTCACTAAACACATGCAAGAAGAGTAAAGAGCTATCAGAGGTAAACTAGAAGACTTCTGGTATTCCTCATAGTCCTGTTTTTCAATTACTAAGAAACACCGACTTCTTCAGGCCCTTTTGAAACGTTTTGCCCAAAAGTCAACAGATACAAGTTCACTGCCTATATATATAAATATCATTTTTGTTGTGAAATTACCATTAACAGAAAAAAAGTTCTCTATATATTTACCTTCCCAATACTTCAATCAGCTTGTCAATTTTTGTTGACATTGCACTTATTTTCTTGCTCTCATGTATCTACAGTGCAGCACAAGATGCTACTTCTAAACAAGACACTGAATAGGGTTATTATTTAGAAAACCAATTTAAAATACAAGTAGATACAAAAATGTTCCACAGGTATGAGGAGAGAAAGACCTTACTACACCAGCACTATTAATTAACATAGAGTCTTGTTTTGTAACTCACTGCAATGCCTACTAAAGACAAACCAAACATCTGTGTTTGGTCACCAAAGAGATAGAGAATTTTAGCAGCTGCCAAGAATAATATACATTGACTTAATACACTGAATTTCTTAGAAAATGAGCAGAACTTACAGAAAATGATGAGCCATCCTTTAAAACTGCAACTGGGTAAATTCCATCTCCTAGACACACAGAAAGCTCCCAGCTCCTTCTCTTTGATTCAGCAATAGGAATTCTAAAAGAGAAATAGGCAGAAGAATAATTTTTAAGAGAGATTCTCCCACTTTAATCAGAAGCACTTGGCTCGTAGGATGGTCAGGAAGGATATAAAGTATCATTAATCTATGACACAGTTGGAGAGCATACTTGAAAAAAAATACAGTAAATACATTCTTTCTGTCAAACAGCATATAAGGAGAAAATACATTCTTTCTTTCTAGATTGGCTTCACACACTGGCTATGCTGATAAAGTTATGGGAGGCCCTTGAATACAGACAGCATTTGCTGCAGAATTAGCTCAAACAGGATGAAAAGCAGATGAGAAAGTGGGTTGTCAGGAGAACAGCGACAGTGATAGCTGGAGCAGTCTTCTTAGGGGCAAATATAATCACTATTTCTTTCATCTAATTCTCAGTAAACCTCAGTTAAAAGCCAATTACAAACAAAAGATTCAACCAAATAAGTAATAAAAGTAATTTAATAATTAATATACATTTTAAAGTATCTTATTCACAGAGCCCTTCAAGCACTGAAAAAATAATGACGTATCATCACAGCCCACATGCAGAATTATACTTACTCCTGCAGCACTGTGTGGCTGTACCAGTTATGAAGTAATACAAGAAACCTGACTCTTCTCAACTTTAGATTAAAGAAACACATCCGACAGCAAAAAAATGAGACCCAAGTCTCCATTCTTGGAAATGCAGAGCGAAACAAGAAATTTTCAGATTTCAGATTTAAATAGGTATTTGTTTTCAGTTTCCTCATCCTAGCTTCTCTTCCACTTTGCCATTACAAGTGGTGTTGAAAGGTATGCTACAACTTTTCTGATGAGAATTTATCATATAACAGCACCTATGTATCCTAAAGAGAAGATAGGAAGGTGGAGTTTAAACTCTATTAAAACAAAGAAAAATTACTTTGGTGTAGCTTTTCTTTGACATGTTTAGATTTTTCTATAAGAAATCTATAGGGTTAATAAGTTCATCACCTTTAGGTCTCTTCTTAGGATCACATCTGCTATAATGTTCATCTCTTGTACATTATAGAGCTTACGACACCATTTTGTTGCAGACTTCGGAGTCTTAAAATTTGGAAACATGACTTTCTGTGTTATGTCACATGCATCCTCCTGAGGATTCAGGTGTCCAGTGAACTGTATCTACCCCAAAGAGGGTGCTGAGGTTCCCTGTAGAATTAACAGGGAGAAGCACCTGTGAGGCCTTCAGAGGCCACAGGAGACATTATCTCTCAAAGCCAAGGATAACACACTGGCTTGCTAAGGATTTCAACAATTATTTCAAGAAGGTTGGATTTTTAGGAAACTTAAGCAAGTGCAAGCTCAAGTAGCTAATTCACAAGGAGTTTCCAAAAATTGTGCCTTGCAATGTGCCTGAAAAGGGGCAACGGAAATACAACATCTATCAAACACAAATAGACGCAAACTCATCTGCAGCTATTCCTGGATCCGAGCCAAGGAAGGCCTAAACCAGATTTCACCAAGCACCTCAGCTCACCCCATCACTACCCAAAAACTGATACTGAAAATAACTCATTCCCGTACTACTGATGCCAAGTGCTACCCTTACGTTTAATATAGTGACCACTGTCAAAACAATAGATCTGAGGAATTATCTATGGTTTATTGGGTGCAATGTCATTTCTCAGCACCTGAAATTGAAATTCCTGTATATCACCAAAACATTTAGACTGGCTGATAGGAAGTGCGACAGACACGGGAGTTCCTGAAGAAGAGGAAGAGGAATTTCCTGCACAGGTAGCAGGCACCAAGCTGAGAGATGTTTTCACTGCGTTTCCTGGTATCAGAGCACCAATAAGTAGGAATGCAGCAGGGTTTTGGCAGCACCTGGTTAAATTCTCCATGGCACTCCACTGCAACAACCAATGGGATTCAGTGGTTTATAGTAACTTCATATCTCTTGTACAAGAGGTAAGACTTCATCTCAAACCCAGCTTAGGAGATCTGCCAAACTGGTGGCATGAGATTCCTTACAGCCTTGCTGGCAGAGCCCTGCTTCATATTGCATTTGACTGGAAGTGACCTCATGAATCTGGCTGCTGGCCATCAAAGGAAAGACAGCCTTGTTCTCTAGCAGGGATTATTTTTGTTCAGTCCTGTCTTGCTGAGCTTTGTCAAGTGTATCTCCAAACAGGATGCATGCCTCTTGAAAGGCATGACTGTGATCACTGCTTTGCCTGGGTTTCAAACAGCCACATAATTCCTCTCTCTGCAACACTGGTGGCCAGGAGGGCAAGGTCCAGAGCTGCATCTAACACCAAGTCCACAGCAAGTTGTACTTCCCTCCTGGAACTGCTAGATCCATTTGCATAGGGACATTTTTCAGCTTTGCCTGTGGCTTTGTAACTGTAACTTAAACTGGCTAGGACAGATACTTACATTAGCTCATGACAATCATACTTTTTTTTTCATTAAATCAAATTTCTTTCAAATAAATTATTTTGTAATAAACTCCATTTTGATGGGATTGGGGAAGATTTCTGTAAGTAAGGATCACAAACTCCAAAATTAAGGATCAATGTTTAAGTTTCTTGGATATGAAAAGGAAGTTACTCAAGTTCGTGAACTACTTTAGAAATGCAGAAGCTTCTATCAGGCTAAGAAAGGGGTCTTCTGGTGGCTGGCTTTTTTGTTTTGGTTTATTTGGCTGTTGTTGTTTGGGGGGTTTTGTTTGTTTGTTTTGCAGTGAGTTATTTTTAATGTTTGAGAAGTCCTAGTGCTTGGGAAATTATCTTTGCTCTTGGCTAAAGTTGTTTCCTTAGCTGAGAACTCTAAGTCCTCCAAAGGGAAAATATCTGAAGTCTGAATTTATTTCACACTAGCTCATAGAAAACTCCCCAAACTTCTGGTTATTTTCAAAAATGTAGAATTTTTTAAAAATCCAACATATTGGGCTGAAATCTGACATATTCCATTTACAGAAAAAAAGACCCTACTGAAAATAATGTAATTTTTGCCATCATAAAGACACAAACAGGTAAAGCACTTCCTTTCCAACCCTGGGTTCAGAATCCACACAGTATGTCTTTCACAGGGTTCAACATGCCCTCCCTTTTTCTCCTAGTACAGGCAAATGACACATCATTCAAAAAATTACTTTAGTCACACATAAAGATCACCAGCTGCAGGAAGAAATGCAAGTTTCATAGCAAGATGGATAGGAAATAGGGCCATGGAGAAGGGTGTACTACTGCCCCTTGCCAGGAGCATTACACACAAAGGGACAGAGAGAGCAAAGGCAGCACTGCAGCCACCACAACAGAAGATGAGTGGAGAAGGGAGTTATAACTCCTTCTATATAAAAATGGGCAATTCTGAGCCTCTCTCCTCCAAATTGCCTTCTAAAGGGAAGTATCACAAGCAACAGGAACACAGATGAAGAGTACGGTGACGGCCTGGCTCTAAGTCGTAAAGGCTTTACTCCAAAGCACTGAAGTTACAAAAACATGTAAACAGTGCAACAAGAGTACCACTTGCCTGCTTAGTTATTTATTTTCAACCCCTATCGCTGTTTCTTCAACTAGAGATGATGTCAGGGTCCCATAATTTATTTCATACATTACACAGTGTATTATGTCCCTTTAACCCCCAACTGCCACGCATGAGAGAGGGAGAGTACTTTATAATAATGCAGCAATCAGAGCTCCTGCTTTCTTTGCAAGTTTTCAGTGAGAGAAGCAGACAACTGCTAAAAATTTTAGATCAAAACACTCTTACAGTGCTTATGGAAAATAACCACTAGTTAAACTATTATCTGTTCTAGTCAAAAACAAGTAATGAAAGAAAACAGACATCCATAAAAGCAAATCAAGTAATAACTCTGGCCCAGTCATTTTGATTGTCACTAACCCACTGGACAGAAGGAACTCAATAAAAACTACATCTTTTCTGCAGTTTGTGACAAATAAACTCCCCTCTCCTGATTACTGATGATGATGTAATGAGCTACAATAAAAGTCACCAGCTCCTAAAGGGTCAGAAAATTGCGTATAGATTTTTTTACTTCCAATTCAAAATAAGTGTTCTAATGCTGAGGGGAAACACAAATTTGCTTTACTTCTGATATTTTTGCTGCATAATACTTTATGCAAACAGAGAAATCCCAAACTATCATAACAAATCCTCCCGTTACGAAAGATTATAAGCGCTTGAAAACCACATTATATGACACTCCATAAAGCTGTTTTTCAATTGTGCAATTACCTATTCAGAAGTTAAATAAAAGTGAAATATTGACTTAAAACAATGTTAATGGTCAAAGAATCATTAAGAAATCCTTCATCATAACTTTCACAGCAGGTGGCCTGTAAAATGATCAAGAATAATGTGCTGGATTCTGTAGCCACCAAGGTCAGTTTCTGCATACAAATCTTGCAGGGGGAGAAAAAAAGACCTTCAGAAAGTGGGCCATTCATCTGAACCAAGTTCAGAGAATTTCCAGCACTGTGAAAAGATATGTTATGCAAGCACATAGATGTATTCAGTGGGGGTAGACTGAACCAGCTACATGGAGACTACAAAGGAGCCCTCCCATGGCTCATGAATAAGTCGAGGAAATGATCAGAAAAAAATGCAGAGATGTTTAGACAGATGGCCCACTTAAAATGCCTGGGACAGGGCATAAGCAATTTTAATGAAACTTTAGATCTACCATATAAATTGTTTCTTATTTTCCCTGCCCTTCCCCACACCCCTTCTCCCTCCCCCCAAAAAACGCCAAGAAAGGCAAATAGAAATTTAACAACTCAAACAAGAGCCTATCTTGTGATATTAAAAAAAAAAAAAAAGAAGGAAAAGGGAGGCAAATTTCACACTTTCGTGCATTATTGGTTTAATAAGTTCATATACAAAGAAATGTCCTTCACAGAACCTTCAACTATCAGAAGAATATAAAAGCAGGGAATGGATAGATTAAAAGAATTCTAAACAGAAGTGTACCGCCAAACAAAACACAAATCTAAGCTTTAGTATCTGAGTACTTTCAACACTTTCCAACATAAAAGTTCATCATCACACAGAAAAGATAAAAGCAGTACTTTCACAGGATTATTTTAAGAACCAAAAATTATGTGAAAGGAACCTAAGAATCTAAGAATATTTTATTCAGCAATTTGAAGTATTTTCTATATCTATTCACACCCATTTTCTACATATATTCAGACTGATTCATCTATACATATCATGTGCATTTTTACATAAAAATAGGTTTTCCCTCTTTTTGCTTTGTATGAGCATATGTATACCTATACCCCTTTCACTGTGAATATGAAAATATACCATCATTACACTAAATTATAGTTCTGCATATGTCATAGAAAATAATAACCTCTACTAGCCTCTGTGCCAGCTGATCAGACAAAGGCTGAAAGAATTACTCAATGGTTATGTCAAAAAGGTTTGACATTACATTTTCTTACACATCACATTTAGATCAATGACAAATATGCATATTTATAGTCACATACTCTATTTCAATAGTGACCACAGGAAAAAATTTAATTACATGGAAGGTAAACCATAAAATAAATAGCACTGCTTTAAAAGGATGCTATGGAGTGCATTGTGTTTTGATTCAAAACAGTGTGCATCTGGATGCTCCCTTTTCCTTTAACAGAAGCTTTTTCAGCAATCTGAATTGACATAAGAGCCTGCAATTCAGTGCCCAACAAAAATCTCCAGTGACTTCACCAGTGAACCCCAGACTAAAGCTAAAGAAACAGTTAAGATAGATCTTATAAATCTACAGTGAATTTAACTACCCACACCTGTGTGTCTCAACCCCTTTCACCTTCATTTAACTGAGAAGTAACCCTGCAGACAACCTGAGATCACCCTGACTAACCCTCTTCCACTCTGAAAGTCTCTGAGCATACAGGGGTTGGGTCCTGCAAAGGGGGACACCCTAACCCAAATGCTTTGCAGCCAGTGTCCTCAGCAGCCTGGAGAGGGAAGAAACTAGGGGCTCCTGTGCCAGAGCTGTGGCACAGTTTTAAGGAGAAATTATCCCTCAAACATGCAGGCAAACAACAATTCTAAGGCTCTTGAACAACCTTTCATGGCTCTTTTACCTTCAAATCTATCAGGCAAAGAAAGTAGAATTGCTGTTATTGCCCGTCTTGCTATAACAAATTCATGTTTACAGAGCATTATGCCCAGAGAATGAAAGATCTGAGGTATCAGTCTCCCTCAGCCTTCTCCCATCTTTCAAGAGAAAGAGCCAGAGCCCAGGCAAGCACTGGGGGTCTCACCACCCTACCCTGCAGATGGTGGGAAGGAATGAGAGACTCATGGAGACTCAGAGAATGCAGCTTTGCAGGCTGATGATGCATCCTCTGGGACAAAGAGTTTTGGCACTTGGTCCTATGCCAGGAAATTTCTATACACTTTGCATTTAACAAACAGGATGAAACACAGTAATCCTGGGAGCTGCATGTACAGCCCAAGACCTCTCAGTTTCAGAGAAGAATCAGACTGCCCAGTCCTTCAGCAGATGACAGCATACCTTGAAAATTGAAAATAAATAAATGGAAAACATATCTGAAACTGATTTCCTCTCCTATGACATGTCAGGGTCTACTCTAGTATTTGATTTCTCTCAGAAAAAGAAAACATCACATGCATTAATGCTGGCTAAGAGATGTTTCTCCTTGTCTCACTGAAAGCATTTGTGAAATGAGAAGCAAGAAAGAATTAAATCAGGTGTTCACAGGTACAGAGAAAAGACATTTCTTTTTCATATAATTTACAAGTCTGTGCTTCTAATCTGTTTTTTCAAATCATCTTTCCTAAACCATCAAAAGTATTTAGGAAAGGAGGAATTACTTGCAAGCAGGTGTTTTTAATCAGATCAGTCAACAATATTGACTTTTGCGTGCTGACAATTGTTATGGAGAGAAAAATCCAAAAATCTGTTCATCATCAAAAAAAGTTTGAGCTATTTCTCCTCCATTAAAGTATTTAATTTCACAACTTTGCTTTTTTCCTAAAACATTTTGTTTTTATTAAGATAGAACTTTGGGCAGCTGGAAAAACTACTACTAATAATATACTCCACAAAAGGAAAACAACAAACTCCTTTTCCCATACAAATTTTCCTGTATTTCCTTGAGCAAAGAAACTTATGAATTCTCTTATTGTGCAGATATTTAGGAACAGTCTTACAATATTTATCACACTTTCTTTTTATGCACAAAGAGCTTCAGACCAAATCACTCTGATGCAGTAGGGAGGACTAAAGCTCTTCTGTTACCATCATCCAGTAGCAGTTATATTCTTCCATATAACATGATGGTATTGGGATGTAGCTGCTTGTTGGGCAGTCTGTTTCCTGCACCTCCATTCAAACAATGGCTATGCCCCATAATGATGTGCTATTTTTCACTCTGTATTAAGTTTAGAATACTATTGGCTTCCTGCCCACGTAACAAATAGGCAGAAGGAAACTCTATAAACTACTAATATGGAGATGAAATTACTAAAAATTACCTATAAATTTGATAAGAAAATAACCCGGTTATGCTTCTACACATAGGACTATTTTCCGTACTCTATTTTTGAATATCCAGGCAAACTTTGTGCTAGGCTTGCTGTACTCATCCCAGCAGTGAAATCTGCTCAATGTGTAGCCTAGGAATCTTGAATAAATTGCCATTAATGGCAACCTGAATCAAACACATTTGCTGCTTTAATCTGTCATCCTTTCTGTCAGGATTTAGAATTTCAGTTATTCATGCACTTTTGCAGTAGAAGTTCTGAAGAGTATGATAACTCTGAAGTAACAGAACAAAATACAGTGGCTCATAGAACATCAGCATTTTATCTCAGATCAGGAGTAGTTCTCAAAGAAAATCAACCCAATCATCTGCACTTAAGACTGCTTTGGATCACACTGCAAAACAGTCTCAGGATATGAGAACCAAGTTCCTCCTCTCTGATGCAACAAAGGCAGAAGCCAAGCTCCAGAACTGCACCCAGCACACTCCAGTCATAACTGGGCCCTCAGTTCACAGGACCAGACTAGAACTCATCAAAAGTCAAATACATAGAATGCATGAGCTCCCCATCATGAACTAGAAATCCACTTGTACTGGTACACTCTCTAATGACAACTGATTAACTATTGAAGATTCCTTTATTCACATGAAGAGATTTTTACTGAATGACCATATCTGCAATTGTATTCCCTCAAAACTAAGTTCAGTATTTAGTTCAGATATTGGGCCATAGTTTAAAAACCCCTGATACTTAAATTCAAGCTCAAACCTCCTTATTTAGTTGCCACAGTAAAAGAGATATGTTAAGAAGTGCTTAACATGTACCAGCTCCTCTCAGTTGAAAGCAATGAAAATACTGCACAGTGCAGCACATTTGAAAAATCATTTTGCCAATTTGGAGAAAATTCCTATATTATAATCAAATTTAAGACTTCCATTTTAAAAAAAAGCATGGCCTGACATACCAGTGCTGCCTCTATCCTGTTAGATAATACCATTTTCTTGAACAGATCACTATTTGTCCCACTATCAGTAGTTTACAAAGTTAATACATAAAAAACCACATTAACCTATATCTTTCTTATTCAGATATACGCATGTGACCCACAGACTGTCACAGATAGCATTAGGGGCAGTAACATCTAACTGAAATGCAATGGTATTTTAAAGAACAAAGTTTTTAAGACACAATACAGCAAAACTTTTTATTACCTGCTGAACTTACTAAAGGAAGCATCAGATCAGGAGTGAGAGACCACTACTACAGCAAAGCAAAAAGGAAAGACATCAGAATAAGGTCACCTCTGAGGAAATCTGGCAACAGCACAGAGTAAGAACATTGGTCTTCCTCAAGACCCATGAGGAACACAGCGTGGAAACTAATGAAAAATTTTAAATAATATTAACTAACCAAAATAAAAATCCTGTCTTAGGCCAGACTGAAAGCACCTTTTCAGAGAACACCACCTCCAGATATCTTGGAGTTTTTTGTTACAAACTGTGTGTTGAACACTTTCATTTATCTCTCTCATCTAAGTTGTATTATAGTCCTCTTCTGATCTGTCAGCCCCCTTGGAACCAACCAGATTATATTGCCAGAAGATTAGAATTTCTGCTATACTTCATAGTACCCATGGTTTTGACCTGGTCTCTCTAAAGCCTAATTATATGCAATATCACAAAGCTCATTGTTTAAAATAGAATTTCACCTTTTTTTCTTTGTTTCTTTCTTTGGTGCATATTGGAAAACACAATATTTGCACCAGATTTCAGAAAAGTTCCAAAGCATTGTAAGAAGAACTCACCCATTAGAGAGAGCTTACCGTCTCTCAAACTTGTGGCAGCAGAACCAAGAGTCCATCCAAGAACTGAACTATCTCATACCCATGAAATCAGTTTTATCATACAGCTGTATCGATCACATTTCTTTTATTGTGATTTCTCCCCCAATAAGAGGTTTAATTCATAGAATGCACACTCAGTATTGGCACACAGTCCCACAAAAGGATTTTCCCATGCTAACTATCCTATATGCCAGAGTGTAAGAAACATCAACTGGCCAAGATTCATTTAGAACAATATATTTTTCTAGATAGCCACTGGCTTTTCAAAAAGATGCTTCTTTACTACATACACAAGAAGTAGTGCTGGGTGGCAGCACAAATATCAACAATATATCTACCACTCCATAGATAAATGTGATTACAGCATTTGGATAGAGGTACTCAACCCAGTTTCCAACAGGCAATATGACAGCCACTTCCTCTTTTTTCCAACACATAAAAAATGTGGCATGTTTCACAGATTCTAAAGCTTTGTTCTCTGTTTCTCTGCACTAGATTCTTACGAAACAAATCAATGCCACTAATTATGTTCAGTTAAAGAAAAAATAGATGAGAAAACCCCCAAGAGTTCATTAAAAATTATATTAGATAACATAAAACATGCATATCTTCAGTAAGTGTTAGTTTGACATGTCTAGACAATTACAGCATATAGCAGAGCTCCAGTGACTCTCATTACCTTCCATATAGCATCTACTACACTTTCAGCTTACATCCAGCATTCACGCCACTGAGCGAGCTTTCACCACCTAATATGAGACATCTTTTCCCTTTACAACTAAGGGAAAGAGAAAGGTATCTCTCACAATAGGTTAGGCCCTAGACTGGTTGAACGACCTTTAGGTGAAGCTTACCCCTATTTTTTACATCACTTAGGCACTATGAGTCTGGCCACAAGCACAGGCATCTAATTATTTAACAGAGATATATATTCAAAAGATGATAAATACCTATTGCCTTTTATATTTTCATCATTTTAACAGGACACCTGTCATTGTGCGCATCATGGTCTCACAAGTAAAGAGAACAAAGCCAATAAATTTAAAAATTGTGCATACATTTCCTACTTAACTAAAGTTGTACACATCAGACCTAAATGAAAGAAGCTGAGAATTCTTAAACTAAGGTTGAATGTGAAGGACAAAATTTATACCAGCGAGTGCCTCACTCCCTGTTTCAATAAGAGCGACTTCTTCCCACTCAGCTACATTTCTACAATGTGCTTAACTAGAAGTTCCTTCTACTTCCTTGCCTTTCACCCAGACAATTAATACTAATCAGAGGAGTTCAGAAATTCACAAAGTAGAGAATAAATTTCCCACATATAAAATATTTTTCACACAATCTGTAAATCACACAATATAGTCATGTGCCATATAGGTAGGTTTTAATATGCTACAGAAAGCACATTTTTCTTTACACATTATTTTTTACACACCCAATTATTAATATGATTACACACAGATGGTACTGTTCCTCTTTCTTACTAAGCCAATCCATAAAGCTATATTTTTCTGTGAATGTTCCTATTCTATAAACAAGAATGAACTAACAAATTGTATGTGGCCAAAAGGATGTTCAAAAAGAACATGCAAACCATTTTTCCTGACAGAAAAAAACAGAGAGATATTGACCAAAACGTTAAAATGTAAAGTGAAATTGCGGAAAAAACATAAGGAAGAGTTAAAAGTATTTTCACAGTACACCTTCAGAAAGGGTGTATGGCAGCTGAGAGAGGATACCTTAGGAAGATGTTCAGAACTGGTTCTCTCTTTGCCTTCAGCCCCAATCCTTCCTTTGCACTCTCCTGCTGAGGGAATCCATACAAAACAGCCATGTTCTCTCTGAACCCAAAGTTTCCTTATTCACACCTGACATAATTTCTTTAAAAAGTAAATTACTGCAGCCCCTCCTGGGCCTTCCCAAGTCAGACAAACTGGCCTTGCGTGCTGATGTTGGAGTAGAGTTCATTTTCTTCATAGTTGGTGACTGGGGTTAAATCACTCAAGTCCTGGTCTCTGAAATGTTGTGCTCCATCCTTTACGGGCCCTGAACGCAACAACTTCTCATTGCAATCCAACTTGTTTTAACTGTGAAGCAGCAAAATGCCACAAGCTCTTACTAACCCTTGCTTCTGGAAAGCCACATGAATGACTGAAAGCTAAGGAAGTTGAAGAGAAACAAGTTGTGGAAGGGTGCTGCAATAGCCAACATAAGAAGGCTGAAGCTTAAATGGCCATAAGACTACCAGGAGTTTGGAAATCACTAGAACAGAGATTCAGCCTATTCACACAGAAGGGTTCACCTAATATAGATGTTAAGACTTGGGAAAAGGAAGCCTGTAGTAGAGGCAGACATNGCAATTCACAGCTAATAGAGGAATAATGTTGACTTAATATCAGTAAGCATCTTCAAATTATTGCGACTTGCCTGAGGATATGTATAACAAGAAAAAAGGCTTTGCTGCAGGGAAGGGAGCAGGGAATAACATAGAATTTAAAGAAAAGTGCTCTCACTAGTTCAAGATAACAAACAGGGGAAAGCTGTCAGTTCATGGCATCTCCTTGTCTAAGGACATTAACAACTAGGTGAAGCCAGGTAAGGACCCGCCTTAAATTTCAGTGTCTGGTCAAAAAATGGGCAGAAGGGCCTGGAGAAAATCATTACTGTGTGATGACGGTGCATCACCATCTCTGCCACCATCCATGGCAGAGAGACGAGACTCAGAAACACATATCAGAACAAGGGGGTACAGACAGAAGCTTAAAGCCACAGAACTGAGATTTTTTTGAAGTGTTTTTTAAATATGGAATTTAATATGCAAAAACTTATTTGTATCATCTCACTACTAACTGCAGCAAGACTAATTTTACTAAACACCACAGAGAGACATGTCATCATCTCCTTTCTAAGTCATAGGGTAAACATCCCTGGTTTCAAAAGAACTGGGTCCTGCGCTGTTCTTTCCTGCCCAGTCTTTCTCACACTATAGGCTTTGAAGATATATATTAAAGGGAAGCCATAATCAAAACAAACTCCAAGCACCACATGTAATTACATGGATAAGTAAACTGCTAAAGAAGGGTCTGTGAAAGATATTAAAGAATAATCCATAATCATAAAAGGAAACGCCATGCAAATACCAGGCAAGACATTCAACTCCAAGACAGTGAATAACTATACAATCAGTAATGCTATCTCTCAAGTACTTCTCACATTAGAAATACACAAATCTACACTGTCACAAAGCAACAAATAGGCCAGTGTTCTTCCATAAAAGAAATTAATTTTTTTCATTTCTTTGTATGTTTGCTTCATAATACTAGGAACTATCTTAAAAAGAAAGTGAAGAAAGATCTCAAAGACTTCTGAGACAAAGACAGGGCTTATTTCTCCCATGAAAATGTCTCTTCAATATTTTCACTTAAGCACCAACACACACTCTAAAACTATAGAGATCTGCCTCTCTGAAAGCTGAAAATAAAGGAGTCTTAGCTCAATCTTGTATGTTTACACTTTTAATCTTACCCTTAAACAAGACTGAATTGAGCATAACCACACTGAAGGTTCAGCTTCTACATTGGCATATCAAATTTCAACTCAACAGCTCTTTTATTTAAAATATGTTAGATAAAAAGGTAATATGCTCTCTGTAAGAGTTCCCTGGAGGTTAGAAGAACCAATAAATTAGCTGTTACCATATGTTTGGCTCCTTTAGGCAAAATTCAGTAACAAGACGCTGCCAAACCTCTTTTGGCAGGTAATAATATTTGGTAGCTTATAGTACTTGGCAAAATAGAAAACCAGACAGAAAGCTTAGAAATTAATGGAAGACACTGAATTTCTATCCTTGTATAGTTAGCTATATGCTGTTTGAAGACAAATTGTAACAAAGTCAACTCTATGGGTCTGATCTGTAATAAACATCTGTCTTCTGAAGAAGAGCTGTATCAAATGCAAACTCAAACACTCCAGCTACTACAGTAATCAGATATTCTCTATTTGGTTTTTTTTTAACAATGATAGATATGGACAATCTATTTTGCAAATGAGAAGGTTGGTAAAATTAGTACTCCAAAGTGTTAAAATGCATGTTATTAGTGCTTTCATTATAGTGTGTTTATTTCATTATAAATTAGATGAGTCTGGGCATATTTGCAGTGCCACGTTCCTAAGTTTTACTTACACTAAAATTAAATACTTCCGCCCCCCCTTCTCTTCGTATCTTTTATACCTACATAATTGAGACTGGAATATGACAGACAAAAAGCCTTTAACACTACACCTCTAATTATAGTTATAGACTGGGTATTTTAAGGACATCTATTACAGACTTTTTTTAAAATTCCAACTAAACTGGTGGTTGCAAACCTAGCTGGTCCTAGTCCTTTACCAGGACAAGCAGGACTTGCTCTGTAACATCACAGCTGTAAGAAATCAATGCTTTTTCAGATATAAAAATGTCTATTTTATTTTATTTTTATCATCTATGATAACACACAAATTCATTATTATTCTTATTGCCAATAAAATAGATACACCCTGTTGTTTATGCCGTGATAGTTTGCCTGTAGAGGACATATTTCTTTAATCAACTGTATCATGCCAGTAAATTCCAATTTTGATGTATAAAAAAAATACTTATTCAACTTACAGTTTCTACACACATCTGGCAAGCAGTGTGAAGTAGGTTGACATGTACAGGTCAGACAGTACACTTCTTAAAGTCATGTTATTGCCTGGTTAATCTTATATTTGCATTTAATTTGATACAAGCTTTTACAGGTAAAAATAATCCCAAAGTGTAGGTCTAAAGATTATAATATAAGCTTCTGGAAGGTTTTAGCAGGGGAAAAAAAAATTTTTTTTTCATTCTACGAATGTTTGCCTCATTCAGCCATTTGGGATTTTTTTATTAATCTTCTCATTACTGTATTCATCTTCTGATTTCTTATTTTTTATTTTAAGTAAGGCAATTTCTTTGAAGACTTGACACTGAAATCAGAGACTTCATTACCCTGCAAAATATATCCACAGTTTAAAGTATTTAAGAGGGTTAAACAAAATGCAAACATTTAATGCAACATTAAGCATGTGAAATAAAAACTTGATTGCCTAAAGAAAGCATGCTATGCTGTTACCCTGGTGACAGGTTAAAAAAGGATTGTGAGCTGAATGGCTGTATGATATGAAATTAAAATGTTTCACATTGAACAATCCAAAATGAATTGGGAAAGGTTAGAGCAGAGGAGAGAGAAATCAATTCTCCAATGGCAATGGTGAATGGAAGTGAAGTCTGAATAGGATTTGCCAGTGGGGTGCAACAGCTGCCAAATATCCTGCAGCCGAAGAATTACAATAATACTGATGAAGTGTGCAAGAGCTTTTGGAATCATTGCGGGGAACAGAGAAATACTCCTACAATAATGAGGCCATTCTGTGTCCCATCCCACTTTTGCAGTTGAATCAAAGGAAAAAGAAACGGTTGAAAATTGTAATACTCAACAACAAAGGTATAAATGAATTACCTATCCCTTCAATCAATACGTTGTATTTAACTACAGCCTTTGTGAACCATGAATGAAGCAAGCATGCTAAAGAATGGACAAATCAAGATACGTACATGTAAAAGTATGCAGACAATATTGAATAAGAGATTTTCTTCCCATATATTTTGTTGACAATATTTCTACAGCTGCAGCATCCAGAATAAGCTATACACTACACAAACAAACAGCAGGACACAACCAGTGCCTCAGAGAACTACACAAGGTGAGGTGCTGATAGTCATCCTTATCTTTATGTTAATCCTAAGTAATATCTTCTCATGCAAATGCAGTTACACATGCATTTCCTGAGCTTCGAGACCCCAAAAGTCAAGGAAAATTTTGCCCTTCCATAAAATTATCCTACACAACTTCATTTCTGCCTTTTGAAACTCCAAATAAAATATACAGATGGAGATGAAAACCTATGCTAAAAATAGCTGCAAAATTACATGGGAGCACATGACAATTAGCACACACCTTGTTGGCTCTACAGTTTCACATATACACTTTTTACACACAGATAAATATTAAAGAACATGTTTAGGAGGTGTAAACTTGCATGAGAGAAAATAACTGTGGGACTTATAGAAGGGATCAAAGTAAATGAAATGGAGAAAGGTCTTCTAAAGAGAGGCTCTTCCAGAAGAGGTCATAAGCAAAGCATGATGAGAAAAGGGCCAGATTCACAATTAAAAAAGGGCCCAGGCAGTTGGCACCACAATAGAAAACATTCACATGTATACTACGCAAATTCAAGTTTAAACATTAAGTGAACAGTAGCCATTGAAGCTATAAAGCTCCTACAACAGATGTTGTCTTCCCAGAAGACATGGTAGGAGAAAAAAAGAAACCCAAAACAAAACAAAAACAACCAAACAACCACAGGGACTTAGTCAGGTCCATTTACTTGGGTGAATGACTTTCCACCAGCAATCACCCCTGCAAGATGCATGCCTCTTCTTTGGAGATCTTCCCAAGAGATGCACAGAGAGATTCAAATTTTAAATAATTATTATCTTCATTATCATTTCAGAATGGTTAGCAACTCCAAAGACTAAACAAGCGTGGATTTCTAAGTGTCCAGAATACCTTTTTTTCCTACAAATGACAGGAATGACAGACTTTATCCCATCACAAACTCTTCTGTTCGTGGAATATATGTTAATGAATGATAAGGAACAATGGCTCTGCTTTCAAATGACTATATAAGTACCTTATATTAAATTCTGATTCCATTAATTTAATCAAATCAAAGAAAACTATTATACATGTGCTTGGTAGAGCAATAAATGCTATCTTAATGTCCCATTTCACCTTCTGTATTTTCCACAGAAGTTCATTTCCACTGGCCTAAAATACATGTTTCACATACTTGCATTTACTTGTTTGTCTCTAGCACATATAATCCTCTTTCTGTGATAAGCAACTGAGCAACCTAGCAGGGTAAATAATACCGGATTTTAAAGACGTCTAGAATATTATACAGGGCAGCTGTTTTTGCAGTGATTAAGCAAGATTACAAAAAAAAAATACAAGTTATTATTTATGAGAGGTCAAAAGAACAACATGAGATAACAGAGAAACAAGAGTGGGTTACCACAACCAGAAAAGCCCATTAAAAACAAGGATATTACATGAAAGAAAGGAGAACGGGGTTTTAGTACCTTGGTTGTCTGGGGAAGAAAGAAAAAACCACACAGTGGAATAATGGTGTGAAGCTGCAGTAGTTACATAAACATACTGAGGACTTTCAAAGGCCTAATCACAGGAAGAATGCTTGACTTGTTGACCACGGGGACAGAACACTAAGGATAAGACAGTGCTATTTTCCTGAGCTAAAGATGACTGCATAACTCCAAAGTGAGGGAATGACAACAGCCATAAGTGGGCTGGACTTAGTCATCCTTATCAAATGAAAATGAAGTGGCTTATCTCTATATACACTATATGACATTTTTAGGGTAAATCAAAGTATACATGTTTAGCTGTACTTGCAATAACTGCTCATGTTATTGCTGCAGTTCTAGGAAAGAAAAAAAAACCAAACACATAATTGCAACTGCTACAGTTCAGCAGTGCCTGTGGCTGCAATGAAAGAACTCGCTCCCTTTCAACGAGGGCAGTTCGGATTACTCCAGTGAATTTTCCTGACATCATCCTCCTTCTTTTTAAAATTAATGTAACATAACCTTATTTTGTGCTGCCACAGCAGTGCAGGAGAGCCAGAAAGCTCTCCTACTGGGCAGCTGACCATCCTTCCATATGGGAAGCTCCAGGCTGGCAAAGAGCTGGCTCTGTCCCAGACTCCAGCAGGGTAATAGGTGTAGTCTATGTGAAAGGAAGCATACCTGAGAGATGTGGGGCTCTACTGCTCTCTGAGCAGTTCCCTCACTGCCCCATAATCAAGCAATAGCAAGGCAAACATCAATATAGCTGTCCTGAATCAACCTAGATATGAACATACAGTAATTCATTAAATAAAAAGCTAAGTATATTAATTTCTGCTCTTGCAGGTCACCAGTTGTGTTTTGTTCACTGCACTGGACCTCTGGATTTTCAGAATTTTAAAACACAAAAACTTAGCCCATCTGTTTCAGAACTTGACAAAACCTTTTATCTCTCAATTTTTCACTGTACACTTCCCTTCCTCTGAAAGTATTATTTTATGCTTAGAAACCATCATGGATTTTAGGTCTCAAAATACTTTATGTTGATAAACAGATATTTACAAAACCTCAATAATGCAGCAAAGTATTAAGGCCACTCTCTCTTTTTGCAAACTGAGGCCAAATTCAACTGACTTCTTTAAGGTCCCACAAGAACAGTTAGAAGTTTAACTCAAGACTCTCCAACCCAGTCTTCTGTATTAAACACATGAGCAAGAAAAACCTTTAAGTTTTATTTTGCTAGCAACATAAAACATTTTTCCAATGTGTTACCATCTTTTTGCATGTAGTATCAGCTACTATGGGCATGCAGCCTCACTGTTTTTTTCCAAGTCATAAATGATGAAAGGGTAAAACCCATAGAAAAATTAGGAAAATACACTCAGCAGCCAACACAAGCAACGCATAGGAAGTGCTGTAGGCAATTGGGTCTAGAAGTATAAACATCACATTAGTAGACCCATGAGATAGCATGATGTAGCCACACCTGGAGAGACACTCTCCTATTCCCCTCCCAACCCACTAACAAAAACAAGTCTGAAGCCAAAATGTGAAGATTCAACTATACAACATCATTTTTGGTCTCAAAGGCTAACTACATCAAACAGACTTAAAATAAGCTGGATTCACTTCAGCCAAAATATGTTTCCACTTGAAACAAGATCGAGTTCTGTCTAGAAGGCCTTGAGGTTTTACTAGATGCTGTAAATCTGTTCAGCAGCTGTGGGTGGCACCCGTTTCACAATAAAGTGGACGATGGAGTAAGTTGAAAAAGTCCTAGGTAAAATAACTGAAAGCTGAACAATGAAATAATCATTAATCATTCATGCCTCTTTCCTGTAGGAAATATGTGCCCCTATTATCTGGATATCACAATGAAATAGTCACATTAGTATGTGGCTCACAAAATACAAGGCACTTTCACCAGCTAATCATCTTTCAAAAATACTTTTTTTAAAAAAACAACCAGAAAGAACCCAAAAAAACCCAAAGCACCCAACAATCACCTTTTTCCCAAGAAAATGGGTTAAATTAACTACCAGTTAATTTAAAAAAAAAAAAACAAACGCCACAACCAGCTAACCAAACCAAACAAAAACATCACAGTAAATGGTCTAAGTATTTGACTGCATCACAAAAGTAAATGCCTATATTCCTGTAACTCTGAGCGTGCACAGATATCCAACAGATGTTCTAGCTAAATGTTGGCAAATTAGTCCTAGAAGACTGTTGGTGAGGCCAGGGGCACATATATAGCAATGCACAGTGGAAACTCACCTGTGGGTGCTCCACCCAAATCATAACACAGTTTATTCTAACACAGGAAAGGCAAACCAGCCTTCAGCTTGTGGCCTGCATTAATCTCAAGACCAGACAACATGCTGCAATGAAGAATGTCACAGAATGTCACCACAGGGGTCAGGCCTGATTGAAACTAGCTGAAGAAAGTTGGGTGTTTGATCTAAAGGTGGCAATAACTCGCTGGTCATCAGAGCATGTTGCAGCATGCATTTGATGACTCAGTCACCCAGTGGACTGCAAAATATGTATTTTTCTGTCACATCCCATCAAATATGATTGCTTATAGAGGAGAATCCCCCTCATGAAGCTGCTACTAATCTAATCTACGGCACGGAGCTAAGGTCCACCTTTGCATTCCTTTTATGAGCCATCCTCTGCTCACCTCTTCATTCTTGCTACCCATCCCCACTCTTGTAGCTCTTCCAGAACAATTTCACTTGTCATGAGTAACCTGCTTCTGACAGAATGATCCAATGTAAGCTATTATTAAATGGTTTCTACACTAACATGGCTCATTTTAGTAGAACCAGAGTAGAAGGCAATTACATGCAAAATCACACCTGTATGCCTAGGGAAGAGGAGGAAATACAGAGCAAAGGAGGAGCAGGCTGCAACAATGATTCCTTAATCTGGCTCAGCTGCATTTCATCTGATTATAGTTTGGTAACCCTGACAGTGAAAGCTGGAGCTTCTGTGAAGATTTTCAAGCATGGTACTTTCTGTCTGACTAGAATAACAATCCTGGTCTTGGACTGAATAAATCATGAGGAAAAAAGAGAAGCCAAAATACCCCTGCAGTTGTGGAAAGAATGCATATTATAAATATGGCTCCCAAAAGGGAAAGGGAAACAAATTAAAACCAAGGATAAGCATATAACTCAAGTTCAGCAGAAAACTGTCTGTTTGACAAGGTTAGAAGAAATAATGCATGATTTCAAAATACTACTCTTCAGTAGTTTTTTGCACAAAAATTGCTCAATTGCTTTCAGTGCATGCAAAAAAAATAAAATGCTGTCAGCATAAATAGCGCCAGTGAGCTGAAATTGTGAAGGTGATGATAAATGTATCAAAGTACTTGTCCAAATCATTAGGAGAATGTTACAGTTCAACTTTGGAGCATGTAGTCTGTCTAGTCCGCTTACATCCTTCAACATGGATTTAAAACTCACAGGCTGCAAGTGTCCAATTCTGCCATAGTGAACCACATCCAAGATTACAAACGGCCTTTTTGATTTGTTGCCAGTAGCACAGGTTCCTACTATGCACATTTTGTTTACTAACATTTTTCAAACAGATTGCAGTCTTACCAATAAAAATGTGCTTTTTCTCTGGCCACAATCCTGCTCCTTAAAAAGTACCCATGATATGGAACACCTTCAAAAACAAGTCAGATGCAGTTTGGGTAAGTTAAGGACATGGTGAAGGATCCTTGCTGGGACTGTAGTAACTTGTATGCTCCACATCCTCAGTCCCCTCTAGAGGGAGTCCACTAACTGCTCTAAGGAATGGAGAACACTGCCCAAGACACTGCATAATCCTTGGACCTCATTCTGCCTTTGCTTCTTTGATTTTTCCTCTGAACAAGCTGCATGACTTTTAGAAAAGGATATCAAGTTTGATTTCTTCTGAAGTTACTTACCAGTAAGCATTTTTGCATTAGTTTGTCCTTACTTGGGCTTCAATCAGACAGCTTTACTAAGAACCACACCCAGTTCCCACTTGGACAAAATTTTAAAGGCTCAGCTCCTGAAGGATTCATTCCAGACCTGCCTATGCCTTAGACAGAAAAGTCCATCCTTTGAAAGCTGAGCTGAACACGAGTACACCCCATCATGGCAAGAGAAAGTGATCTTCTCTATACTGAAAAGATTTGTAAGCTTCACCATTTAAAATCTGAAAAAAATCAGACCTTAATCTAATTTTATGGACTTCATGTGGCCAGACTCTGTGGCCTTCTCTGCTCATGGTAGAAGAATATATGACAGCGCTTGGCTAGGACTCCAAAAATGAACTCATTTTTTTTCAAAGCAGGAATGCATTTGTTTCCCTAACACAGCACAAAAAGAGATAAATGACCATGCCTGACTGCTCAATGCAGTACTTCATTCACATATCTGATATCTCAGTTCAAATAGTTGTATATGTCTTTTCTATTAAGATACACAGACACCTAGTACTGAAAAAGTACTTGCAATGGAAACAAAACACTAAAAGACAATCCAAAAATTGGATTCCTTTTCAGCTAATAGAAACATTTTACAGGGCAGAGAAAAAAAATCTCAAATCAGAGCAGGGAATGCAATAGCAGTTTGATAATCACTACTTAAATCAACAATTTCTATCCTTACTCAAAGCACAAAGTAATCCACTATTTCTCTGTAGCAGTACCAGATAACTTCACTTTCCTATGCTGGCCAGTAAAAACTACAATCAAGGCTCCTCCTTATTTCCCCAGATTCGTCTTTTATTCAGGTAACAATGGCCTTTTAGTGTCTGTTCTTCTTATGCCATTTGCTATAGAGGATATAACTTGTGGAAGGAAATAAAAAGATGCTATACTTTGCCCTATAGATGCATGAGGCAAGCAATGACCCAGCCGTACATATGCTATATATTACAATGGCATTATGCCTGCCCTAAGTGTCTTTTTTTTTTTTTGGTTACTACCAGATGGTACTAATTATTTTTGTGGGTACAAAAAAAAAATAAAGACTTCTTGAAACCTAGATTTATTCCTGACCACTGTAAAATCCATAATAGAATACACTGTCAAACCACTGGCATGGAAATGTGAATAAAGTCTATCCTGCATTCTGACTTCCCTCTCACACAAAAATACATGCAACTACATTACAAAACATAGTTTTGAAGAAAGAGTTTTTGGAGAAAGAGTTACGCTGGCAAGGATTCACTGTATACAACCATTGCTAACATCAACTACCCAAGCAAGTTTCACAAGTTCAGTTATTCTAGTAGAAGGTTTCAAGGTATTAACAATGATGGGCGAGAGGACAATAAAAGCTAGAAATATTCTAGAGGAAAAAAGCATACCATTTCAAAAAGCCAAAGAAATTAATTAGTATTTGACATGGGCTACTGCAATGGCCAGCCAGTTAACAGTACTGCCTAGGTTACTAGCAGCTGCTATTCAAAAAAACAAGGCAGTGGTGGAATAAAATCCACCAAAAAAACCCATCCTTAAAGCAAGGTGTTAACTCTTCCAGCACTTATCAGCTTGAAAGCTTTTTCAGAATCAGATTCTAAACTATTAAGGTTCTTCATCACAGTAGCAAATTACTCAAAAATGCACAATATTTTAAAGGTCTGTAGTTGAATATCTGTATTACCCCGAAGTGCTTAGATTGCTTCAAATGGGCACATGGGAAATCTGTGATGCTCAATTTGTGGTTAGTTACTAATGCAGTAACATTTTGCATTAATGAAACTCCTGATGTGCATTAATTACTGTACTGGCTTGTAATACATTTTTGTGCCTATTCGTTTGCTAATATGTAGAATAAAAACAACCATGTAGGACTTGTTCGAATAGGGAAATGTAAGCCACAGCTCATTTGAATTTAGAAAAAAACAGACTATCTTAAGAAACCATGCAGTTTCTTACCAGTTACTCTAGTGCAGGAGAAGATGCCATTAACAAAATGCATCAGCACATCCAAGTTCCTAGAAATGAACTTACCTTGGAGTCCCCAGAAATCGCTGTGATCTCAGTTGTTCAGCCACATACAAAGACGCTGCTGTTGCCAATAGTTCTCTTCTTTCAAGATCTGTCAACTTGTGTCCTAGTTTTCAGAAAGCAGTTTTAAAAAAAAATTAGATACCACAGACCAACACAAACATAAAAAATAACTACCAGTAAAGACCCTGCTCAGTCCTTATACATGAAAACTCCTTTTTTTCCTCTAAATTAAGATGAGGCTTAGCATAGCAGACACTCTGAGTTTCAGAGTTTAAATTGTATGCTTTCATAAAGATCAGCCCAACTGCTAACACTGGTATATACATTAAAAAAAATTTGACAACTGAAAAAAAAGAAACTGAACGATGCTGCAAGCATCTTGTTTTCATTACTGAAATGCCACTGGTTGACATATTGTGCCTCATGCTGGTAAGGAATCCATCTGTACATTAGAACTTACTCAAAACTACACAACATTTTTTCTCAGTACTTTATCTTGCAAAGGTTACAAATCTTCCAAGCAAAAGAGATAACACAACAGTATAAACCAAAAAAATAAATGGAGATAATGCTACTAGTCAGCTCTGGTTCATTATACTGTCATTTGCGTATTCATGGAATCAAAATCACGTCTGACACTTGATAAGCAGGAAGTGGCTCAAAGTAGCCAGCAATCTGAAGGCAGGCAATCTAACAAATGTTTGGGCAAAAAGGTGCAACCAGGGTGACTGGAAGCAGGTTTTCTCCCAGTCTGGTCTTGTTCCAGATAGTGAAGGTTAATTAGAGATTCGATTGTCCATTCAACAGGCTAAAAGCACAGAGACAGAACTTTGTCATCCCCATCTTTAGGTTAGAAATCACACAACACGCATTTGGTGGCAAATCGGTAGCCAAGAGTGATGTGAGACTCCAGAGGAAGGCCACAAAGATGATTAGAGGGGTGAAGTACCTCTCCTATGAGGAAAGGCTGAGAGAATTAGGATTGTTCAGCCTGGAAAAGAGAAGGCTTCAGGGTGACCTAATTGCAGCCTTCCAGTACCTGAAAAGTGCCCACCAGAAAGATAGGAGAGACCATCCACAAGAGCATGTAGTGAAAGGACAAGAGGGAATGGCTTCACACTGAAACAGACTAGGTTTAGATTAGACATTAGGAAAATATTCTTTACTGTAAGGATGGTGAGACATTGGAACAGGTTGCCCCAAGAGGTGGCTGCCCTATCCCTGACAGTGTTCAAGGCCAATCTGGACGGATCTCTGAGCAACCTGGTGACCCTCCCCATGGCAGGAGGGTTGGAAACAAGTGATCTCTAAGGTCCCTTCAAACCCAAGACACTCTGTGATTCTATGAGAGAGAGCAAAAGGACAAATAAAGTATTTGTTCATAAGGCAGCAGCAGGAAGTTAAAATTGACAGAGAACAGGATAAGAACTGCAAAGCTGAACTGTCATGAAAAAAAGAGGCAAACTTTGTATCCCTGGGAGAGGTTTTCACACAGGTGAAAACAAGAGGGGGCCGAAGTCAGAGGGGAGGATTACACAACAAATTTAACAAAAGATAAAGACTGAGACTGAACTCAGTTACAACACAGCTCTCAAAAAGTGCTTTATGTGTACATATCACAGCAAATGTCATCATCCATAGTAAGTATGGATTTCACGTGAAGGGATGAGAAAAGAGCTTCAGAAGGCTGTATGTCTCTTGCTTCCAGGCCTGCAACCCATAAACAGTTACACTGATGCCTTCTAAATCTCCACTCTACTATCAGCTCAGCACTACGGCATGTAAATTCATATTCCCCAGTACTGGTTACTAGCAAGCCACAATTGCTATCAGTAGCATAAAACAAGATTAATATGATTCTCAAGAAAATCCAGAATAGAGATTACTGAAAAGGACTAGAACAGACCTTACAGTAACAAGTCCAAATTTCAGAATAGGATATCCTCTGCACAGAAGGCATCATTCCACTGGGCATATTAAACAGATAGGTAAAAAAGCTATGTAGAGTCCACTTCAGCAATGCAGTGATGCCACAGTGATGGGAATGCATTCATTACAGTCCAGCTAACAGTACAAAGGAGCTGTCAAAAAATGTAAATTTGAAATTAACAAAAGCCAGTAAATATGCATCAATCTCTTTTTAATTTAGTCCACGTTAACATATTCTGGCTAAATATAACTGTAACTTCCTTTGCTCAGTGTTTATTATTTTTTTATCTGCCTTGAAATGGAAACTGTCTTTGCTTCAACAAATGCATGCAGAAATAAAAATGCATGCTGAAAGGCTGAGAAACTGGCTTGAGAAACAAACTTGATCTTTCCTTTGCCAGTTACTAGAAGAACTGATTGCAAGGCAAAACTCAACAAACATTGAACTTTTGTACTATGTATACATGTGTATATATATATATAAGCCTTATACAATGCAATAACATCAGCTATCTGGATCCGAAACATGCCAATTTTCCAATTGTTTACAAAGAGTGAAGATCCGAGATCACTTTTTCAAAACAACGAATCTAAAATTGATGATTTGATAACGTGTCTCAGCTAAAGACACATCAGGAATCTGTCCTAAAGCCTTTGCTTTTCAGTACTCCTGCCAAATACCCATGACAAGACCATGTGACGAAAATGGTGTGTTCCCACCTGCTTCAACACACACTGTTAGCATCAACTCATAAAATGGAACAAGATAAAACTAGAAAGATTCCAATTCAAAGGTTTTATTGCATGACCTTCGTCTTTGATGAAATCAATAACTGCTTTTGTGCTAGCTGTGTTGCAAAAACTATTTTCTCTGTGTATCTTCAGTAAAAATCCAACTCCAAGCAGTGAACAAAGGTCACTAAGTCAAAACAGGTTAATAACTGATCAACTGATTCACTTCATTATTAAAAACATGAAAAAAATACATATCCACTTTCTCCATTTGCCACTATTTACATTACTTGTGGCACAGATATGGCAAGCAGAAAACCAGTCACTACTGTAGTATCCAATATGGGATTTCTGGGAGATAATTGTGAATGAAGATTTGGGAAGTACTTTACCCATGCTTGCTGCAAGCATGCTGATGGCTAAAAAGGCCAAATACAAACTGTTAGAAGAAATATACCAAAATTAGGTTTTGGTCTTTGGCAATAAAGATACAACCCTACCAGAGAATGTCCTTAGCATCACTTTGGAGACATACCTCAGAACTTTGATTAAAGGTTGCTTCCTCAGGATGGCAATTTACTTTTATTACGACAGACTGCTGCCAGTACCACCTTAGTTCTCTAAATGACAGTCCCATTTCCCTTGTTGTCTGCTCTTGCTCTGCTGCTATGCTCAGCAGAATTCTAAGCAATTCTAAAGTCAAACTTTCAATTACATTATTACATTTGGAACTACACAGATGTTCCCAATAGTAATACCTTTGTTACCCTTCAAGTATTAATTTACTTCAGAAGCCACGCCTCATGATGTCTTGAAATGTAAGTTAATATTCACCACCAATATAGATGTAACAACACAGCCTTTCACATTGACCATACAGATCGATCTGAAAAGTAACTAAGCTACCTCTGAAGCAGCTGTCCAAGTGCTCCCTTAATAGGGAATGAAACGAATAAGTGGTATACATTCCACAGCTTCCAATATGGAAGTTCCACCATTGCTCTTTCCTACTCTTACCACTGCAGACGCCTGGGCTACACAGAGATTTCATCTCCACAATAAAATGTGGAACTGACAGCTCCCAAATAAATCTCTCTGTTTAACCTGGGATATAATTCTGCATTATCAGCTGCATCACTGAGCTGAATTATATAAGGTGAATGCAAAACAGGATTAATGGCTATAAAATTAAGTCACAACTAAAGGAGTGGAAGTACTGTTGCTCATATTATATAAAACTAGACTGCACACATCTATTACTACTAAATAACAGAACTCCAGTCAGAAGGAAGGCAAGAAAAAAAAAGTATTTCTCTCTCTCGTTTCCCTGATGTTATGATTGCTTAAATCAATATTATCCTGGTATCCCCCAAGCTGAGTCAAAAAGGTTCATGCAATTACTTTACATAACCAACTTCAAATTAAATTACATAAAAGGTCATTTTTCCCATAACAGTCTCATTTGCATTTTGTCCTAGAAATGTGTTTCCTACTATCAATTACAGGAAAAAAGAACAAAACAAACAAGCCCTGCTTATGTGCCCCAGTCTGTTACTTAATACTTGAAGAGTGACTGTTTTCTGATTGGGAAGAATAAAAATTAAAAGCAAAATGGGTAAGATAGAAAGTGCAATGCATAATTCAGATCCACACCAATGCTGGCAATGTTTAATAATTCCCAGGTTCTGTTTTGGCTCAAGTTTTTCCCAATGGGTTTTAAAGTTGACCATTACAGATGGCATGTATATCAGGTAGGCTGAGGCAGAAAACAAAGTTAAATATTATTAAGGGTTTAATTTCTTGTGAAGTCAAGCAGAGCTCTGTTCCACCCAGATGGCCACAGTAAAAGAGACAATACTGTCTGCATAAGCAGTCTCAAACCATCCAGAATAATGAAGAACTATGTCTTAGAGAACTCACAATCACTTCTAAGATGGATGATACAATATACAGAAAGAAAACCTCTGCTATTTTGAACTAGAAAGGAATTAGTGACTGACCAAGAAACATTTTCACCTGCCTGAAAGAAGTATAGTCAATTGTTAAGTCAACTTTTTTACAATCCAGTAGCTTCATAAAATGAAGACAAAGATTAGATTCTAGTGAAGAGAAAATAAATAAAATTAACAGCAACCATCCTCCTCCTTCTAATAGAAACACAGACAGCAGAAGCTGCATTCCCCTCTCCAACTAATAGCAAAAGTTCCCAGAAATTTGAAAGTCATATCTGCAGTCCCAGTTCACCTGCAAAGCACTTTCACTCATAACAGAATCATGGAATGACTGAGATTGAAGGGATCTGGGGGAGGCCTCTAGTTTATTCAGTGTGTGTCCCCCTTTCCCACCAAGCAATCTCAACATCAAATTCAGAACAGGTTGCTCAGAGGTTTGTGTAGTCAGCTCTTGAAAATCTCCAAATTATGACCACTGACTCTTGCTCTGCTAGTCATTGAAAAGCCTGGCTTCATATTCCTGGGAATCTCCTCTGAGGTCCTAGAAAGTTGTCATTAAGTCCACCCTAAGCTTTCTTGTTTCCAGGCAAAACAAGTCTGGTTCTCCCAGGCTCTCCATTCCAGCACCAGCACCACCCTTATGGCTCACCAGTAGACTTTCTTTTTTTTGTTGTTGTTGTTCATTGCCATCTTTCTTACAAGCATGAGGGGGTTAAAACTGGACACAGTATTCCAGAGGTGCTTTAATAAGTGCTGAATTGAGCAAAGTAATCATTTCCTCCAACACATATAATTATGGCAAACACAGCGCATCTAAAAGCCTTCACCTCATACACAGTTTCTGCAGCCAATGCAGCATTTCAGGAGAGAGGTGCTTCCTCTTTTTTCCTTTCTCTATAGGAAATAGAAAGTATTAACTCAAAGGATCATTCATCAGAATTCTGTTCTTCCTCTCTCTCCAAGTGACGTCAACATGCTAGAAGAGGGAAAGTAAACAACTCTTTTTTGCCCCACTTATTTTGCTATGACATCATGATAATCTCTTGGAAAATGCCCCATTTTTCATTTGCACGTGATGTATCTCCCAAATATACTGACCATATATCTCATACATCATTTAATAACCAGAAAGCCTGAAACATTAAAAAGAAAAATCTCAATATTAAAAAAGATACTCAGGAAAGCAGACTGTGAAACAGACTGACCTGCAAAGAATAATCTGATGAACAGGGTACTAAACTAAGGATCCATGGGTTTAATTTGTTCTTTGTCAAAGGCTCCTCCTGGATCTTTGAGAAAACAGAGATAGTTTCTGTGCCTATAAAATAGGGATAATAGGTAGTATGGTTCCTTTCTCACCTGGCATGTTAGGAAGTATAGAAACTTCCCAGGTTGTTTGGAAGATGTAAAAGGATGGTGTGCCTGACTCCTGCAGGCTTGGCAAACAATTTTGTTCTGCAAGCAAAGTTTTTGGAGGCCACTATAAGACAGATGTATTTGTGTCACCAGACCTAACCAATGTTGCTGCACCCACCCTTACATCCATACTCCTCCCAAATCATGGATGTGTGCTCAGAGAAATAACCCTCTGCAGCTAATGTACTGCCACACAGCACTGTAGCCATGCATCCCTCACATAGGCAACAGAAGGGTATGACACCACCTGCCTTCCCACATTAATCGTACTTTGCAAAAGGCTAGTTTCCACACAGCTATTATTTTAAAATAACTTGCAATAAAAAACCTGGGGGTTTTAATGAATGTTTAGAGGGAAAAGTTAAACTCTAATAATGAACATTACTAAGCACTCCCATTCTAGAGGAAATTTGAAGTGGGTATTGCAGGTTAGTGGAAAAGCAGCCAAGATACTTCTAGTGATTCATTTTTTATCTTACTGTAAAAGTCTTCTAATAAAGGATTTATAATGGAACCCTTGAAAATGAGACTGGAAAAAAAAGCATCTCTTGTTTTACTCTTAAGTAAGACTAAAGTTAGTATTTATATTTGAAGAAAAATGCACATAAGAAATGGGACAGTTCTTCATGCAGTCACTAGAGAGAACACAGCTCACATTCATTACTCGTCATCACTGTAGACCAACAGTGCCAGTTGTGCAATTTACGAAAGAAACACACTGGATTGTGCTCAAGCATTAATATAGCAAAAATCTCTATTGAAATAGTTTTATTTCTTACATTTTCCAAATTTAAAACACTTCTGGCATAGATTCCTACTGTTAACAGTACATATTTCAAGGTATTTCCGAATCTACATTGGTTATGCATTGCTCTAATTTTACAGATTACTCAGATCTTTTTCTAGAGCTATTAATAAACAATATATGAAGCTACTTAAATTTTCAAATCTTCCTAGCAGGTTTACCCTGGGTACTTATAAAGTTAGTTGAAGTGACTAAAGAACCTAGATGTAAGTTAATTTCTGCCTATGCTTCTCTTCCTATACATCTACCCATCATCTGCCCACCATCTCTGCTTGCCTTCAACAGCTCCCTTTTGAGTCTGTGGATTTGCAGAAATATTTTTCAGTGGGTACTTCAAAAAACTATGCTTGAATTCAACTCACCAATTTGTTCTTTTAAGCCAGAAGTCTTCAGTGCAAACTACATCATTAAAAGGGCTCTCAATTACTTTATTGATCTTTCAATCAGTATTCGTAAGTACTCTTGATTTGAAATACAATGCAATAATACATGCATTTTTTTATCATTAAGAACACTAATGTATGCTTGTGTTTGATACATGGAAGGAGATGAGCAAGACAATTCATACAGCAGGAAGAAAGTCTAGTCATTCACATATGCCATTCATTAGTTTCTATTATAAAGTGTCACAATATCTCTTCTTGGGTCTTCTGGTGTCTAGAGCAAAAGCATATCTTTAAGAATCTATTAATACAATACTACTGTTTGATTTATGTTTTTATTGTTCTTAGTTGAGTGCCACGTGAGGCTGCCTCCTCAAAACACAGTATGGACCTAACACCCTGCATCCTTGCCTTTTTCCTCTATTCCCCTCTCTCCATTCCTAGCCTGCCACTCACTTTGCACATCTGTTGAAGTTCACCAGATTCCTTCGTAAGTCAACACAAGAACTCATGAAAAACCTATCCCAATGAAAGCAGCAACAGTAAAAAAAGATGCAGTTTCTATGGAGGTTTAGAGAATTGAATCCACTCAGGAAAAGGACTGAAGAGTCCCAGAACATGAGATTGCGCACTAAAGTGTCAGGGAAGAGAGAGAGACCAGCTACATCAGCACTATGCCTTCAGAGCAGATGATCAGAATACCCTCGAGTCTGCTGGATGGAAGCCAACTGAGTTACCTGAGGATTAGTTAAGCACACCTTAGCAAAGATGACAAAGGAACTATTCAGCTTGAACCATCGCAAGCTTCCTGCCACTCAAGGTGGCTAATGCCTGTTGCTGTGGTCTCAGTCAGGAGCCAATAACAAGCTAAATGCATTAATCCCATGTGTAAGACTGTATTACACACAGAGTTGTCAATTACATCATGATATAAAGTAGTTCTGGTGCAAAGAATAGTCATCCACAAACTCACACACTGAGTCCCGAGGTAAGAAAAATCTGTTCTGCTTCTTAATGAGACTAGAATTGGGCAAAGTGCCAGCCATGTCCAGTGACTGCCAATCTGGCATTGCTGTCTCCAAAGTGGGATGAGAACTCTGCCACACTGGATTAATGATGAATGGAGGAAAAAAAGATCTCCATGGGATTCATAAAGGATCCATGAATGATGAACTATAAACAGTGTCTATTTTCTTTTTTTTTTTTTAATAAGAAAGATGTTCTGCCTGACGAATGCCAGCTGAGGTGAGAGACCTGTACGGAAGGACGGAGTTTCCGACCACATAGGTCAAGAAACATCTAGAGCAGATTAGCTAAGGCAGAAGACAACATTTTAACATTTGATCCTTGTGAAATGAAGCCAGTCTATCCGTTTACTTATATTTATACCAGTGTTAAACATTTTTGAAACTGAGTACTTTGGGAGGTTGTAAAGAAATGTTTGCATTTGTGTTTATGTTAACCTAGTGTACAAGTTAAAAATATCAAGGTGATGCCCAGTACTGTGTGTAATGAATAATGACCAGGTTACTAAAGTACTCTGATAAAATGCCAGATGTTCCAGACAATGCTACAGCGAAAACAAAGGGTGCCAATTCTGAAGATGCTGCACAAACTCATTGAAAAAGCGACAGTACTCACTAAGAAGAAATCTTACCTGACTATAGTTAACAGTAGAAGCACTGTCTGTAATAAAGCACAATAGCATGGCAGAACTGAATTGATGTCTATTTTACATATTTCTTATCACCTACAAATTGTTTTTCTTGACTTTGGGTGTATTTCATTATCTTACTAGGAGTATGTATTTTGCCTTCTTGAAAACAAAGTAATTAACTATTTCAACTATGTTATGCATTATTTAAAAACTCTGTGTGTATGCATAGATACATTTGAGGAAAAAGTAAAGATTGATTTGCTAACATATCAGTCTAAAAATATACACTAATCAGAAATACCACTCAAGAAAAAAAGAAACATTTGCAAATGGAACAAACCTTTAAAACCGTCAGGATACACTTCAGGAAGGAATTTAGTGCTGATGTCTCCTTGAACAAAGCGTGGATGGATGATCACTTCTCGTAATAAAGAAATATTGTGAGACACACCTGGAAAGAAAGGCAAATCAATACAAAAATCCGGTAACACATTCATCACAAATTACATTAGGAAACAACTCATAAAAATATGAACTTTTATCACTGTGGAAGAAATAGTTGTTCACAACTTTGATAGCATAGTACAGATGTAATCAATGCAGATTTACTAGTTTTGTTTCACTCCTGCCTCAGGGCACCTCTTTTTAAACACTCAGTTTAATCAAAGTAAACAATCTAAATTATCACCTCATAAAGCCTAATTCAAACACCTAAGACAGTCAAGGACAACAAGCACAACCAAGAGACTTTAGTTCAGTGCTAGAAGTTGTAGGCAAGACTAGAGCCATCCACTTGAAATGACAGAGTAGTCATGACAGTAAGTATTAGCTCAGTTCCAACAAACCTGGTATGGAAGAAATGCACCATGCTACACCCCAATAGCAGTAATGAAATACAGTAAGAAGTTTTACCACTTACATACGATTTTACAACATTTTTATCTTTTTTAACTCAGACTCCTGTGCAACTTACAAAACAAAGAAATATATGGATTTCTCTATACGTACCTTTACCCAACCTTGCCTGGTCAATTCTTTTTCATTGAATAACCTCTGTGTAACTAACTTAGTGCTAAAACTGTACTTTGTCAGAAGTACCTGTGGTTTAGCCCTGAATATGATGGCCATTAAAAGTCATTTCACTGTAATATTCAATACAAGGAAGTCTTTATAGGAGGTGGGAGAGTAAATGTGGTGAAAAGAAATAAAAATTCCTGGGGAAAAAAAGCCCTAGATCATTAAATTATCTCCTCCTACGTGCAAACAATTTTCAAAAAGAAGATAGTTTCTCTTTTGAGAGAAGCACACAGGAAAGGAAAGTTTAGGACAACACAGATAAGAAAACCACCATCTTTACCTCCACTCTCTTCTCAACTTCAGAAAGAGATCAAACAGAAAATCTGAAGAGCCATGAGAGTTCAATGCTGACATGACTACATAGAATAACATTGGCTCATAAACATGAATATTTCTTAAGAGAAGCTGAAAGAGACATGCAGTCCAGGAACCCTGCATGTGTGGCTGCAGGTGTTGATCTATTCCAGGTATGGACAAATGAGGAAGCTGCTGTGGGAAAGAGGTTAACCAACCTCAGCCATGCACATTCTCACCCCTCAGGAAATACCAAGTAATTCACAATCTTCAGTGTCAGAGGAACAGGTAATTCCAAATCACATTGGGTTTGCCAGGTCACAAACTTTGGCTTTAGCTGCACACCATGCAGGAGAAAATGCAGGACACATCACAAAGTAGTTGATCTTGTAAAACTTCGTCTGTGCATCCATATCTCTTGTTAAGCACAAAATTCTGAATTTCAACTTTAGATAAGCTTATTTACAAGTTATTATGATTGTGATGACATGAATATGATTAGTGATGACGTGACTCAAAGTTATTTGCATTTTTCTTTCTAATAGCTCTAGTTTAAAATAATATTGAATATGAATTTGTTGTAATGTCAGGTATTTCAACTGTAAATTATTTGGATGTTTTCCCTTATTGAGATCTCACCAAAGCAAAGACACTAGCAGCACAGCAAATGTAAAGTACTGTGGCTATGGAAGGAAATTTTTTTGCAATTCTACTTCTTTTTGTTTTGTGTTTTTCCTTTTTAGAAGCATGAGCAACATTCTTGTTATTTTATATGCAGACCAGTTCAAACAGTTTCAAAGCTTTTTTTCCCATCTAGTCTGCTGCTGGTGTGAATTTTCAACCTCTATGTGTGGCCGGCACTGAAATCACTTTCAACACACCAAGTCAGCCTCATTGAAACAAGAAGTCACAGCTTTAAAGACTAGTTCATGAGCCATTAAGCAGCACATTACACAACCAGTTCAGTGATGACAGGATAAAAATTTGTCCATTTGATTAAAAGAAGATCAGCCTCCTTTTGTTGCCTGCAACGTAAATAATCATTCACATACTCCAATTTCATAAACACTGAACAGAATCCACACTGCATCTTCACTAAACAAAAAAAATAAAAATCTTATGCTAAATGACTGTAACTTGTAAACAAAGCATATGTGTCTTTGGCTGCTACAAATTCCCCCCAAAATTTCCAATTTGAAGAGTAAATTGAAATATCACAGAGACTTCATCGATTAAGCACAGCTTCAGGACTATAACTCAAAAATAAAGAGGAGCTCTGCAACACTGCCCAACTTTGAATGCAGGATTTAAACACACTACAATGTGTAACCAGATCATTTCACATTTTTCTTTCCTAAACTGCTATAGGATCCCTGGTGAGATGATGGCTGATGACAGATGACAGAGCTTGGTGTCTCAACTGACTGCCCCAAAAGAGTTAAAATAAAAAAAAAATACTATGAGTATTCTTAATTATTTCCAACTCACATGCATCAAAAAGAAAAAAAAAATCAGAGGCTTCTGTAATGTTTTAAGCTCCAAAATTTCTTTAATAAGTTCAATAGAGCAGACAGGCCTAGGTGCTTGTGAAGCAATATGACATGTATTTTACATACGCAAATTAAAAATTTAATACACAAGTTTCCCTTTAAAGTACCATGAAAAGCTATCTTTATCAGTTCCCTGTGATCATTATGTGAGCAATGTCTGCATGGTTGATCTGCTTCTCAAGACTGAGTTGATACCTTAGTGATGTTCCAAATCATATGGCTTTTTTTTTTTTTAAAAAGAGTACCAGTGTAAACCCTCAGAAGTCTAGAAGTTTTAGATTTGCAATTTAGCGTGACCTCTGTCAAAGTTCATAAGGTCTCCATCTGTGTGTAAGTAACTGCTAGGCTACAGAAATATGGACCCCTAGAGCAGCTTGCTCCTGACTACCTGCTGCTTCCAAAACAATGGCCAGACATTAGCCTCACACTCTCACAGGATCAAACAGAGGCTAACAGGCAGTGCTTATTTCATGCAAAGTTAGATACTAAACTGAAGTATATTGTATTTATGTTGCAGTGGTTTTCAGGGAATTTTTCTTTTTCTTGACCAGGTCTACATTCTGACAGGAAGAAAAATCGTATTTGTTAGCCTGACAAGCCATGACATTTTCAACAAACAAACAAAATCCTAAACTATATCAATTTATTTCCCCCCAGAAAACAAAATTTCACTTCAGCACCATTTTTTTACATTGTTAAGACTGATGTAGAACTGCAGTTACGTTATATTCCTCTTTCTTCTAAGTCAAAATATAATAAAAAATAATAATCACTGTTCCTTGTACCTCTATGGTCTCATTTCACTTGGCTGTATTCTTCATACAACATGACATCAGTAGAAGCTGTTTAAGATATACCTCTTGGCTTTCAATTTTTACACACCGTTTTCAGGATATATTCGTAAAAGAGAGCAGATTAGCATTTAACTTCTGAAAATCTAATGAAATTTTTAAAAACTACATATTTGTATGTTTTATATAGAACATGTATGCTGAGGTTCCATTAATTTTCCAGTTAAATTGTAGTTATTGCTGATAAATACAGGAGCACACTAAATAATCACACTGTTCACCAGAGCTTATTAGCAACCACTGTTTGAAGAAGCCCTCATTAAAAAAAAAAATAAATTTAGAGTCAGAAGAAATTACTCCTCATACTGCCTGTCTCTGTCTTGCCTCCTTCCCTTCCTCATTCTCTGTCTTAAAAGCTCTGCTAAGTATACCAGGTTTTTCATTAGCTTACAAAATGTAGCCTAACTCCTAACCTGTCCTCACAAGAAAACACAAAGTTCACAATAAAATCCATTTTATAAGAAAGCAGTAATTTTATAGTAGGTTTATTAAAGGGATATCACACTACACTTTTATTCACTAAAAATCAAAAGTTGGAATGCCAAGGCACAAAACCATAAGCAATGTTTTCACTATAAATATTTGCTGACACTAAACATATTCAGTGTTGATTAGCCTTTTTACAGTATTAAGCTTCTGTCATCTTGATGCCTGCAAACACAAATCTGCATTTATCCATGTAAACTTAATTGGAGTCCTACATGCCCCTCTGTAGATAAGCAGTTGAATAGACTTAACTTGCTGATAATTTCAAATTGTGCTAAGTGGAACAGAAGTAACTTTATCTGCATACTTACTGATTGCAAAACTAACATGTGGAGTACAGTACTAGAGGTTTCCTTTTCAAAAAAACAGCAAAACTAAATTATCACCCAAGAATTTAAATACTAAGAATAAATGTGACAAAGCTTGGGAGGCATCTTATTTCTATAACAAAATATGAAAAAATATTAACCGAGCTCTGTACTGAGCATTACGAAACACTGATTACTGTCCACTTGAAACAAGAACCTTATCCAATTTGCACAGACTATGAAAACACCACTTCCAACACATGAACTTCTGAAGTTCATTGTTACTAACCAGCTAGTCCCCACATTTGCAATTCCAAGTCTTTAAAATATTCCCCAGAACCTCAACATTCAACTGTTAATTGCCTTTCAAAGCTTGTGTTTTGCTGCAATTCACTTCAGAGCAGGCTATCTGCATATAAAGTCACATCCCAAAAGCAAGAAAAAATGGTTTTTTAGCTTTGTAAGTTTCATATACAAATATCCACATAACATTCTCACATCAAATCATTACATCACTGACCCTCAGAGCTGAATATGTATTTCAATTAAAACAACAATTCTTTCAGATATTCAAGTCCAGAGCTCAGAGAACTCATAGATCAGAATAAAGGGGAGAAGAAGAGGGGGTAAAAGCATAATATATGGTAATGTCAAATTGAAAAAAAAAAATCAAACAAACTAAATTTTGTACCACATGTAGTTCTGAACTTCTTAATAAGAGTAAGCAAACCATTATTTAGAGGCTTAGCAAACACTTATGAATGTTTGAATCAGCAGAATAATTGGAAGCAGAAGTTAAGCAGGCTTTGTCAAGAACAAGTGAAGGAAAATGAAAGGCCATTCTGCAATCATCCCCTCCTCAGCCATCCCCTTACTCTAAAGACAGAGAAAAGAACACTAGGACAACTTTACATCAAAGTGCTGTATCTAGAAAAGACAGCGCATCTCTTTCAACGCCTCCCCAGCTTGGCACATTGCAATTGTTGTTTTTTACTGCAGCAACTCTTTTTGTTCCCTTCATAGAAAGGGAGAAAAAAACTCAAACAAAAACTTACCTGACCATAAAGATACCTTATTTTGTTTCCTATGCTGCACTAATAAGATTGCCTTCCTCTTTTAACGGATCAGTCTGTCCTTCCCTTTTTCTTTTCTATAATACAGTAGTCCTACGGACTTCCTAAACTTCATGCCATAACACTCTACTGACAAGCTGCCATTCCCACTCCCTCCCTTGTGTCTGGCTTAAGAAAAGGAGAGGAGAAACAGGAGCAGTATCTTCCCTCATGCCAGCATCTGAACTCCAAGCTGATGTCAGTAAGCATCCTGAAACAGTCCTTTCTAGTGATTTTTACCTAAGTTTGCTTCTCCCCCTTCTCCAGTGTTGGTTTCCACACTGATATATTTGGAAACCTGCTGATCCCTGTTGCAACGAGTGAGAACAAAAATACTCTTGCAGAACTACCAGTCTACCAGTTGTATAACCTGTTGCAGCACTTTTCAAGAGCACAACCAGAAAAAACAGGGCTCATTTCATCCCTTTTTAAGAACAAACACTAGATGTAGTTTTTTGCAGAAACATAGGCTTACACACAAAGATTGTTTTGTTCACAATACCAATGAGCACACTTGCATATTTGTGTGGGATCAGAATACAAGAGTCTAAAAGTTACAAGCATAGTGCCATTGAAAAGAACCTTTTAAGTTAAAACAAAATCCTTCAGTAATTTATAATGCTTGGATCTAAATTAAAGTTTACTGTGAAAAGTTTTGTACCTGAAATTATATTATTTGAAATATATGATAAAATAACAAAATTAAAGTTGAGGGTTTTCCTGTGCTCTAGGATGACCCTGCTTGAGCAGGCAGGTGGGGCCACATGACCCAGTGTGGTCCCTTCCAACCTGACCCACTCTGTGATTCTTAGAAAGCCAAGGCCTTCTCAGAACACGAAGTACAGCACACTTTTTCCTCCCAATCAGTGTGTCTACAGTTGCCAAAATGCAAGCCAACAGTTTCTTGCTGCCACTGTTCTGGCAGGTTTCCACTGATATTAGAGAGTTAACTTCTATATTCCCCTTCTCCTCAGACATTCACCACAGTCATTTACCACTTTTCTCTTTTCTATTCTGTGTTTGTTCTTTTACCCTATGTTGGAAGCTTCTCCACTCCCAGCTGGTGGCTCCCTTATTTCTACTCCTTCATGCTCTATCTGCTGCCTACGCTTTCTTAAGATGCTCCTTTTTCCACTCTTCTTTCTCTCAAATGGACTACTACATTCCTCTCTCCACACAGCAAGCAGGAACTCAACAGCGAACTGGTGACTTTACACAAAGACTGTTAATTTCATGTTACTGCTTTACATTTGAATGCACAGGGAAGACAAAAAGCAGGCAGAGGTCAAAGTAAAAATTGCAGTAATCTCTGCACTCAAGGATATGAGTTACCTGCCCGATCAGATCTCTGGTGAATCAATAATCCGTTCTACTTGCTGCATAAATATAATAATTTTTAATTGAAATAGATAAAAACAACATTCGTACACGGACTTTCCAGAATTTCATATTGGATTTTATATATACCTTTAAATTAACACATTATGTAGCATCAGAAATTACAGGACAAGCACAAGACAAAATTTTAGAAAAACTGAGAAGGAAATCATGCTTACACACACAGTAGATAGACTGAGAGGCATTCTTTCAATATCCTACTTCTTTTGTTCAAATTAAATAGAAAAGCAAAACAAAACAAAGTTTCTGAGAAAAGTATCATAAAATAAGAGAAAGATTAACTACTAACTACAGTCCATGCTCACAGGAAACAATTCATACCTCATCCTGATGAGCAACAGTGCCTCTGTGCTTGACTGGCATCTCGAACTTTTGAGTATTCACAAATTCTCCAGTAACCACTGGACAAAACAAAACGTGTATTTCTGGAGACAAATCTAGGTTGGACCCTTAACAAGAAACATCCCTGAACTATAACAGAAGACCTTGAGATAAAAATGTTACCTGCTTAGAACCTTTCTAACTCAGAAGTCTCACCTGAGATTTTGAATTCAGATCAATTCTCGGTGGAGGAGTCAGTTCCTCTCAGAATAATTTAGACTGTATAGAACCTCAAGAGACTGTTTAATCCAATCCACAACTCAAAGAAGCACTATCCTAGACCTTCATCTACTCTCATTAATAACAATGGAGCTATCACACAGGAAAAAAGATGGTGATTACATTCCCATGACCACATTGAATCTATCTTGACTCAATCTTGAGCTAGTCACATTTTTAGAATCTACCAATGAACAGAATGCATTATTTCTTATTTCAGTGTGTACAAGTTGTCACCAGCCCAAAACAGTAAAAAATGTTAAGGCAACAGGCATTCGCTCCAAGAGGACATTTGTGTTCTAGGAACTGGATAAAAACCACTGATTTCAGGTCAGCAGGTCAGCAAGCAACCATCAAAACAGTAGTGACTAAAAGTCCTTACCAACTTTGGCTACTTTGAACTGACGACACAGAAGTGATGGGGAAGATTCCATCCTCCATTAGCAGTCCCTAAGCTACCCATTCAATGGTCCTTGACCTCTTAACCAATCACCTTATCCCGTTGCCACCCTATGTGAGTGAACAAGCATCTCTGTTTACAGAAACTGTAATCCTTGGGAATTTAAATCTAAAATTCTCACAGTGTATATTACCAGTACAACTGACACCGGCTTCAGCTAGTAGTGCTTAACAAAAATGCTTTGCAACTCAGAAGAGACTCATAACTCACAGGGTAAAAACACACTGTCTCTAAAACACAAGGAAAACATAAATGCTGCTTCACAGGAAATCAGAGGGGTAAGGGGGCTGTGTTCAGAAACAGGAATCTGGAGCACACTATTCAGGAAGACTACAGTAATCTGGAGTCATGTACAAGCTCATTATTTGAACATAAAAAAAAGTAACTTTAAAACTAGGTAAAAAACTATTCCATGTCTTTTACTACTAACAAAAACTCTATTATGGACAAAACTTCATATAAGGCACTTTACATAAGACCAAGATGGTTTAATATTGTGTTATGTACCACCTAACATTTAAAGTAAACACACGCACAATTGTTTTAGGAAAAAAAAAAAAAGGAGGAGTTCTGCACATGTCAATGCAGTTTAAAACATTACAGATTGGACAGTTTCTACTAACTACCCTACCAAGAATCACTCACACTAGGCAAGAGATATTTGAAATGGAACATTTATAGATATTGAAGTAAGCACTGAAAAGAAACTACCAGCTGTATAAAACTACACAAAAATCCTGTTGGTTTTCAAATGGAAACCACTGGACACTGCAACTAAAAATGTGTCCTGGAAATTCATCTACTTTTGAAACCTGTGGTATATTTAATTTTGTGTTTGTAGCACTTTAAAACAGAGAACTTCCCCCCCAGTGGTTCATTCATTATCTCTTTCAATGGTTTTAATAGATGAAGGCTTTTTCACATAGAAATGCTACAGAGATACCATGTATAACCACGTAAATGCATCCATACATACTAATAAAAAGACTAAAAATCTCAAGAAGACAAATTAGTAGTACTTTTCAGGTGTAAGGTGTCATGTCCTTTAGAGGCATTTATATGTATGTGGAACTGTTATTAAATACATACACATCTGTGTAAAACACCTAAGCACAAATTATCAGGTTCCATTACACATTATAGCACATAACAAAAGATGATGTTCCTCACACACTTGCAATATTCTCATTAAATATAATACCTCTAAGCATCACTTGCTATTAATACAACTGAGTGCAAATACAGAGTCTGTCTCCATTAAAAACAACATCAACAAAAAACAACACCAAAAAATCCCCTCACATCAGTCAACTATAGTGGTATAAATTTTTCTGTCATGTAAATTTACTCAGCTGTTATACAGCAGGGGATTACATCAGTACATTGTACTGCAATAGTCTAATGGGTCAAGTTGCACCAATATAAATCCACTTTAGAGTCAGCAGTTTGTTTACAATGGCTAATCTTACTACGTATCTAGCTAACTGTGGCAGAAAGACGTTCGTCTTCCCCTAGACAGATAAATCTTTCAGGTATGACCCAGTATCTGCAGCATTCAGCAGCCATCATTAAGCCAAACCAAATTTTACAGAAACTTTACAGAAATTTTTACCTCTCTTATCCTGAGTTGTCCTTCCTATTTTCAATAAAACACAGTAAAGATTTCTCCCACACAAACCATGACTTCCCTCACTAAAACTTAAGAGAGTGAAAATAGTTAGGGTTGATTCACTTCTGCTGCTTCGAAATGCTGGAAGAAAGGTACATCTCCTATGCAGTCAGTCAGCCAGGGCTGAAACACATGCTGATCCACAGACTACATTTGTATTTGCCCAAACCTAAACAATTACCTTGAAAATAAGAAAAATATATACATATACAATCAAATACTGCATTGTGATAACTACAATCAATTTATTAAACTCATATAAAATGGCAATACTTTAAATTTCTGACAGTGCAGTGGCCTTTCTTTTCCCCCTCTACAACATAAAATCAATTATTTGCTACGATTCAGTGAAAAGTATGAGTTTAAGGAAATTATTTAAATATTTCTCTCATAATATTCAAGGAAAAAAACTGAGCTAAAAATCAAGTCTCTTTAGATTTGATGTATCTTCTCAGCTTAATTAACACAAGCTTTTCCTGGTTTAATTTGCACTTAAGAAGCAGGAACTTTACTCAATTTGCTAATTACTACATTTTCAAGCTGTTTTCTTGAAATAGATGACAGCCTATCACACTAGGAATCCAAATTTCTCTAGTTACCTCGAATTACGTAATTGTCCAAAGCCTCTTCCATTCTTTTCAGTGCTTCAGCTCTATTAGAGCCATAGGTAATCAGCTAAAGGGAAAAAAAAGGCATTTACATTACCTAGAAATTAAATGTTTGTCTCTAGAATTTGAATAGCATTTAAGAATGCAAAGAGTTTGTAGAACTTCTACAGTTGCAAAACATTGCTTGCACATTACTGTATCTGTGCTTCAGGGGCTCCCTGAAACGTCAAGAAAAGACTAAGGTCTCTTAACCTATTCACTGAAAGAAGGCCAGTAAAACTTCAAGCATCTAAGCAAGCTCTCAGAAAATCAGAGCAGAGGTTCAATACCTAAGTTGACTCTCCTGACTCCTAATGCCCAACCAACCTCAAAGATGTAATTTTTTTTGACAACTGGACTCTGACTGTAACGTCATTATTTTAATTTTACCAATACGTTACTGATGAATAAGAACTAATACTAAGAGACACTACCAAGCATTTCTTTCAATGCTTCTTTTTGGAAGCCAGAATTATTGACATTTTCATCCTGACTAGACTATGTTAACAAAGATAGATTGGCAGCATCTAAATCAGGCAGTAACGGCTGGTGTTTAACTCCAATCTTTTCAATAATTACAAACTGCAAGACAAACAATTACAGTGCCAAAAGGTAGAAAGAATTTTATTTTGAAGTGACACTAAACTGCCTCCACTCCACATCTTCCTTCACTTCTTTTATATTGTCTTGAGGCATGTTATGCCTAGGCACCTTCAAAATATTGATTTACCAATCCTTTAACATGCTCTCACTTAAAAGATCCATGTATAAAATGAGCGGTTCATACCTTTAGAATTTTGAAAAACAATAATCAACTCACTTTTGAGATCATGGGATCATAATAAATGCTAATATCACTTCCTTGTTGTATGCCACTGTCAACACGTACCTTAAAAAAGAAGGTAAAAATAATTACATATTGGTGGGAAAAAAATTTCAACATAAGGATCAAATCTACCCATCAGCCTTAAAACATAACACCCACAAAGCTCACAGCGTACATTTTTCCCCTCTGGAAGAACTAAAATAACTATTTGTTTTCAGAGAATCTGGGAGGAGGGAAAGGAAGCTTTTTCCTCCACCAGGAAAAACAATTGCAAGTTATTCTGTCCTTTAGAAGACACTTGACTTCAATCTTCAGTTGATAGTCAAAATTCTCTCTTGTTCTCTAGATTGCACGGTAAACACACTAAATTTGATCTAACAGTTTAGGCTGTGTTACACATTAGCTTCAACTCCAAGCACATCCAATTCTGATTAAATCCCTGTAATAAAATACAGTTGTCATTATTTTTCTGACTGACAGCTGGCATGAAGGATGACCCTTATAATCACACCCTTTCTGCATCTACATGTAATCACATTCCTCATGTTCCACTACAGCTCTTCCAAGAGCTTCAGTAGGCATAGAAGTAGAGAGCATTCAGCAGGAACTTTGGAGTTCTGCTTTATCAGCTCCCTAGGAATACTGAACCTGTCGTTTTCATGTCTGTAACACTTTCCTTCTCTGCCTCACCCTCTCAACTGTAAAACATTTTTTTTTCTGTTGCTGCTATTCCCCCAAGGCTTTAATATTTACACAGCTTTTTCCATGGCTTTGCTTTGTAAGGACACAGCCCCAATTAAAGCTCTGATTCTGCAATATTCATGGAAAAAAATAACACAAGTTCAAAAATTTCTTTTGAAGAGGCTGATTGCTGTTAACCAGCCAACAAGTTAGTTAGTATATTGCTGATTCTTGTTTTCATCTCTCAGTTTGATTTCATCACTGTAACAATGAGGTTAGCCATATAAAACTTAACAAATGAGCAATTTCTGGGGAATAAATATTTATTAAATTGCTGCTTTTGACCACTGGAATCTGAAACATTTATTAAAAAATAATCAAAATAACTCAAGAGTGATAAACGCATTCTGGGGATCATCAAGATGGAGGGCTTAATCAAAGCTGTGGAACCAGCAGGGCTCTGATACACTGCATTGTAAAAGGAGTGGGAAAGAGGGTCCTGGAATCTCACTTCAATCTTCACCTGTGGGAAGGAACCTTTCTAATAAACAGCAGCTCATCTGTCTGCAGCAAGGCAGGAAAAGGTCAACGCAACGGCTGTTAGGCCTTTAATATTTTAATTTAGGCAATTATCAAGGGACCACATGTAGAACCTCTTGTCTACAGAATCCACATGAGGGCATGATGATGACTTTATTATCCAAGTGACATAAAAAGATACCCTAGCAGGTGTACTCACTTTCTTCAGCAAGAAACACTGTCTGAGTAGTTTTTAGGACATTATCTCTACTTTAAGAAGAAATCTGCTTATTCACGTATTTGTGTTTACATATTTATATATAATTTCTTCTATATTTATGATTACTTGTTTAGCATATTTATTCATACATAAAGGTGGTACTGCTTCTGTACCACTTCAACCACATCTTATCTGAATGTGCATTATCTAATGCTCAACTGGGCTCCCCACCACCTACATCAGGTACAATTAACATTAGCTACTTATGAGAAGGTAGTTCAGACATGTCAATATTACAGAAAAAAGATGTAATGTATGACTCAGATTCCTTTCTTCCCACTGCTAAACCATCCTTCCTCACGGAATGGCTGCTTATGTATAAAGTCAATGCATATGTTCTCACATTTAAATCAGAAAGAATTAATTTACCTACACAGATCCAGATAAATCCTTTGCCCATGATTTTTTTTTAATACTCAATACATACATATATAAGTGAAAAGGTATGACATATATACTCCATACGTATTTGAATTATACTGTGAATTTTGTATCCAAAGTAATACCTATAAAGTAATTACACACAAGTATTCAGGGGTGCATATTACATATGCATACATGTGCATGTAAGTATTGACACATGTTTATCATCTTTAGACAACTAAAAACATATGAAAGGTGTGTAATTCAGACCCACAATAAACAGGTTAGTCTGATCAAAGTTAACGCAAGACTTCTGATTCAGCCAACTATATGCTCTACCCGGCTCTGTTTCTATTCATGTACAACACATACCCATACCCATAACCACTACATAATTCACATTTTTCCTTAAGTATAATATCCTAAAAAATTAAAAGGCTACACTGAGATTTTAAAATTCTTTATAAACTACTGCATAATTTCGTTTAAAAAAAAATCTGGAGTCCTCTGCAGCTTAATTTTCATAAAATAAACCCAAGATGACTGAAAAAAACAACAGCAGAAAAGAAATACATTTATACCATCTTCAGTTCTCCCTGTGGTGCTTACATTTTCAGAGCCTGGTAACAGTAGGTGATTTTATAAACTATGTGGTGTGACAGAACTTAATGAATATCGGATAAAAAAGAAACCCTAATTCAACTGATACTCACTATAATGTGCTGAACTTTATAAACAATAGCAATATTAGACCTCCAGCATTTACTTCTGCTTAACATATTTCCTTTCTTTTACTCAGTATTTAAAAATATCAAGTAAATGCTAGGGTTCAAGGTACTGCTCTACCCTAGAGCTCATTGATACTACAGCCCCAAAACTTTGTTTCTGCATTATCCTTAGGTGTTATTACAGTAGGACATCTGTAAAATGAAAGACAAAAAATGCTTAAGAGGTTAAAAAAAAAAAAAAAGCACAATCTATGTCTCAGTTCTGCAATGAACTATTAGTACATCAAATTCCACTTAAGCACACATAGAGATACTAGTATTTCTCAATTTTTTGCTGTATCTGAGTCTAAGAACTTTTTCTTTCTGGTAAGTCATTAAAACACAAGGCTGCTGATCATAGTGGCAAAGAGCGATGCTGGAGCTCTCCAGATATGGATGTACATGTTGTGTAGGAGCACTGAACATGAAAGCTCACGGTCATAGTACAGCGGTTTGTTTGTGGTCACCCATCTTAAGCTTCATTATCAAAGATGAAAAACACTTGGTGTTTATGAGTACCATGTTCTGAGGAAATTAAAGACTACATACACAAAAATGGTCAGCCTATTACTCTCTGTGGTTAAGTAAAAGCCCTCATACAGCCATGCACACCAGTTCCACCAGCATGAGCAGCTGACACATAGGCACAGGGCTAACTTGAGACACAGACAAAATGAACTGCGAATACATTTCGCAATACACTACTCATAAGCTGAACTCACTGTGATACACTACAAGTCTCTGCTAATTTTTCTTAGAGCCAAATTGTTGGCAATTCTAAAATCTAAAATGCAGAAAGCAAACAATGTGGCACAATGGGCCTGTAAAACTGAACTTTTTTAGTCATATTAATTTTGTTCTTAGCAGCATGACATTCTCAGGAGAGAAATTAGTTTCACAGTGGCAGAATTATATGTATTAAGACAACAAATTGTGAGTATCTACATAAAACTAGTTGCTCTACTTTTAATACAACAGTGGAAGAGGAAGAGAGGAGCCTAGACACTCCATATGAGCTCCTCAAACCATTGCTCTGAAGCCTCCAGTGTCATTAAAATCTCTTTCTTTGGTACCACGACGGACCACGTGAAGCAATCAGGCATCTCCCACCCTTCATTTTCAATTCACCTCTCCCCCTAAGCACAACTCCCAGCCCACCCCATCTACCTGACAAGTGACAGCCCAATCTGATTAAATGCTTGCAAGGGAGGGGACTCATGGGCCTCCATGACAGGCCAAAAGTGATCACCATGGAGATACATAATTACAGCTGTCAACGCATCTACTGTCCTGCTGGCATCAATTTGATTGCTCCCAGCAATAATGATAGACAAAGCTTAGTGTGCACTCTCCTACACCCAATCACTTTATCTATTCCGTGGTCCATTTAGCTGACATGCAACATTCACACAAGCAAATAACAGCAGTAAGCAGAACATTTAAGGCATTTTAATTGTTTTTTCTTTGTATGGATGGCTTACAAGCGCAAATGTTATTACATAAAACTCCTGCTGCAGCATTAATTGAAGAAAGATTTGGTGGGACAAAGACTGTAGGGGGTATAGTTTGTCCATTATCACTTGTACTTTCAACAGGTCTCACGTTTAGAAAATTGCAAATTGCAAAAACTTGCAAGGGCAAAATGTTTGACATCCTGTTAGCTATTACAACATGGTGAAAACTTCTAACAACCATTCATTATACATTCTTATTAAATACACTCTTTATTTCATTAAAAAGAAGTTTAGATACATCCAATGATACCTTTTTCCCTCATCTCCTAAGAGCACATAATGCCTTTTAGATCTTCACAATTTTTTTCTGTTTTCAGGCTTTGAACACAGCATGAAGCCTTAAAGACCAGAAAGGGTCAGGTCCCTTTGGAAAGTACATGGGCAAAAACAATTTAGAAAGCAAAATAAATCATATATCCAATAACATCTCCACATTTAAGATTCCTCCTGTAATCCTTCACTATTTTTCGTGCAAGCAATCAAACCGAATAATTGTATTCACAGATGGTACCATCTCATCATTCCAATAACTGACACAGTGTCATGTATATGTGCACTTATAACTTAGACTACCTCAATTTTACAGAAAGATAGTGTCCTTGCTCTTTGCACATAGCAGAAAACGTCGTTTGTCAAACAGCCATTCCATTTAGTTAGCCTGTATCCTGAAACACATAATAACCACCCCAAGAAACTCATCTTTAAAGTCTACAAAGCTAAACAAAAAGGACTGGCAGTTTGTCACCAGTGTCACCAGCTCCTCATCCTTAGAGAGCTGACTCAGCATTTTCACTGTTCTTTCCAATGATCACAGTATTTTTACAAAAGCTGTGTTTGAAAAACTTTAGCTGAAAGTCATAGAACAAATTTTTTTCAACATATAATGGTTTCTTGTTATTCCCTATTTGAATACTTTTGACCCAGTTTGGAACTGCACATTTTTAAGTAGTTTTCCAGGTTGCACAAACCAGTAGTGCCATATCCTATCCCCTCTCTAGTAAAAAGCTGGAAAAAGAGCCCGATTTACAAAGCTGCTAAGTATTTATAGTCTCTGTCTATAAGACAGAAACTCAGCACCTATGAAAACCAGAACCAAGTTACTTACACTTGGCACGTGCAACGGTTCCTGATACTGAGACAGTTTACCGATGGATGGCAGGCCAAAAGATTTGTAGGGGTCCTGAAAAAAGAATTCAACAGGAGAAAGCATTAAGCTTTTACAGATGTGGAACAGATACTGTTCAAAAGCTTGAAGTCTAACAGAAAATGCTACTGGAATGACTTTGTTTTCTTCCCCAGAATTACTTGTGTTGAAGAATATTTCTTCATCCATCTGCTCCTGCAACCCCAAACAGAGAAATGGAAGCACATAAACTATCTTGCATCACCAGGAAAGAAGTGCTCTGCACACAGCTATAGTACACCACCAAAACAAAAAATGAAAATATGACACTTTCATTAGCTACATTGTGCCTTGGAAGAAGGATGGGAAAGTATTAAGAAGGGTGGGACTGAGAAGAGAAGATAAGAAAAGAATTTCAGAGATAAAAAGGGCCATTAGAAATTCAATTATCTTAAGAAATCAAACTGATCTTTATGCCTTTGGAAATCTCCTACATAATGCAACACTAATATAAACTTAATAGGACAACAAATAAATATACAGTCTACAAAATAACCAAATTCATAGCCAAGTAGTTGGGATTCATTACTTCTAAATGTGAAGGGATCCAAGCTGAACAAAAATAAAAAAGATCCAAGCATCAGTTCCTCCACAGTAAAGCCTACTACTACTCAGAATAGCTTCCATGCCAACCACAGGACAAATATTTATTCTTTATCAAACTAGTTTGTACAACTTGTGATCAGTAGAGCAAGATGAAGATTACATGTGTGTCATGAAGGGGGGAAAAAAAGTAAAACAAGATGCTCTAGATCACAAAACTCACAATAGTTAAGCAAGGGAAAAAATGCCTCAAGATGCTGAATTATTTTTGAAAAGCACAGTTACCTAAAACATTCCTGGAACTAAATTAAGAAAACTAGGCATTATTTTCCAGTCCCCATCCCTGGAAATGTTCACAGCCAGGCAGGATGGGGCTTTGAGCAACATGGTCCAGTGGAGGATGTGCCTGCCCACAGTAAGAGGGGTGATCTTAAAGGTCTCTTCTAACCCAAACTACCCAGTGATTTTATGATTTTTTTTCTGCTTAACAAATCTTGATTTTTCATGTATCAAAAATGACAGCAAAAAGACATTACCTTGAAATGTCCTAAACATGCTTCAAAATGAGTTTTAAGTTTTCATAAGATTTTCTAAGGTGAGAGAGTCATACCAAAATTATAAAGTTATTGCCTTGGAATGCCCCTTGAAAATTTGTCCTGTAACCTGTGGTTTCAGAAGATGTGCAACTTGCTTTTCAACAACCTTTCAAAAAGCTTTAGTAAAACAATAAAAATTCTGTCAGACATTGAATTTCAACTGCCTCTTTAAGTCAACAAGTTTCAGATTTCAATCAAAAGATTTTACAAACCTGGAAACGGTAGTTAATCATCGTGAATAACTCCAGCAACATCATGAAATGTGAACACACTGTACAAGTTTATTTCTAATGACATTTGCTTACGTATCTCTTTTACTACCTTCAATTTTTATTATCAGAAAAAAGCTATGTAGAAATACACACCATATTTTTAATTAAAAAATAAGAATTCTACAATTCTACAAAACTACATTAACCATTCATGCTACATGCTTTAAATCATGACTTTCGTATGATATTCCTTGACTTCACCTTGGCATCTCTCCACACCTGGGTATTATTACGCCACAATTCAACCACCTACCCTCCTCCCCATTACCACTCATTTACCTCAGCATAAACTCGACATTCAACCGCCCAGCCGTTGATGGGAATATCAGCCTGTTTGTGCCTGAGAGGGTAACCCTTAGCAACACGGATCATTTCTTGGACTAAGTCCAGGCCGGTAATGCATTCTGTGACGGGATGTTCAACCTGCAAGGTCAAGAACTGTCAGTCAGTAGGTATCAAAAAACAACAACAACAAAAAAAAAAAAGCCTCTCTGTAAACAAACACAGATAAGCAAGAAATTTGACCAGGCAAAGAACACACAAAGAATATGTTTCTGTTTTGATCTTTTTCCCAAAAAAGAAAATGCGCTTAAACTCCAACAACCATCATCTTCTCAGGGGGCGGGGGGGGTGGGGAAAGAAAAATTAGCAGACTACAATAACTAGGAGCAGCATACAAAAGGAAAACTAGACAGGTCACCTAGAAGAATTTGGGGGGTTGCAGGGTTTTGGGTTGGGTGAGGTTTTTTTATTTATTTTAAAAATTCAAATGTACCTGGTGATAATGAGTTAATTTTTCTTTGTTTGGAAGCTGTTCTCATTCAATTTTGTTTTGAAGATACTCGCACCGTAGCCATAAATGTATTTTAAATTAAAATCTCAAAGTAGCTAATAATCAACCCGTTCTGCTACACTTAACATGGCACATAGAGGAGCCACTTACAATTTTCCATAGAACTAGCCTACCCTAAATCTCACCATTCGCCTGCTTTCACTAACCTGTCCTGACAAGCAACCAGATTAGCGTAATCTTGCATCAGCGCAGTGTAGCAGAAATGAGCAGATGGATCCTTCAATTTTTTTTCCCCCTGCAGACTTATCTGTTTAGTGCTTAGCATGCACAATAGCTGGGCTGGACCAGCAGAGTCGCTCTGCGCTCTCAGCAAATTGCCGCTAACGGCTTTGGATGATGCTACCCTGGGAATACCCGTCGCTCACGCTCACCCAGGATGTGCGTACAAGCATGCACACATGTGTGTGCATATGCACATACACGCATCCTTCTTCCTTCAAATGGGAATATAAACGCGTTAACACTTAAAAACCTCTAACTAGGCATACGACAGAAAAAAAGCATCCTAGGATAGGAGGGCACATCCTATAGATCAAGTAAAAGGTAGGCATGCTAAAAGCATGTTCTTCATACAGACACAGCTGTAAGACTTTCTGCAAAGAAATTATGAAAGACCTACCATTTTTATTCTAAAATGTTTGTGCTCCAAGGGCCAAAATGCCTCAAGAAAAGTCAGTTCCCAAATCTTTCTCTATCATGAGATGTCATACTATGTACCGGACACAGAAAAAGGTCACTGACCAGAGGTCTTGTCTTTCTTCCTTCAAGTATACTAGTATTAAGGAAAACATTTAGTCATTATAATAATATTGTGGCTTATCAGAACAAGTAGATGCTTTGGTCTTTAAGAAAAAAAGCTTTGTAAAATAAACAGATGGCATCCATAATTAGCCCTATGTGTGCCGTGAGTTTGCTTAGAGTTTCAACAACATTTTAAGACATTTTGACATAGTTCTAATGACAAATCATCACTGAAACAAGCACCTATTCTTTGAAGGACAAAAGTGACATTGAAATGGGAATCTGATTATACAGTTTAAGGATATACCTTTGGGATTCAATCTTGATTCTACCTAACACATGATACTCTCCAGCACGTCAAGCTTAATAACAGTATTTTGAGAATCTATGAAACATCTCAGTGTATATCCTGCAGTGTTAAATTGAAGCAATTCAATTTCTATTAAGACTTGAAGTTCCCATTAAAACTCCCTAAGTTTTAATAGAAAGTTACTTACCACACATTCAAATTTGGACAACTGACCTTACTTTCACATTATGAAATTTAAGCTTTAACAAATTACCTTTGAGTTGAGAACAGGTTTGGAATTTTAACATTCCAGATAATTAAAATACTTTTTATTTTTCCAAAGACATTTGCATTATTTAGTTATACTGTCATTTTTCTTGGATAGCAATTGACATTCCAGATTCAATAGCTTCATTGTTGTTTTCAGCTCTGTTGTTGATGATCAAAATAAGAAGGAATGTTTCTGGAAAGAAAAATATTTTTGTTGTTTGGTTCTTACGACTCACAAACATTTATTTAATCCATTCTTCAATACAGATCTTTGACTTGGTCAATATTTTCTTCTCTTTCTTCAAAATACTCCCTTTGTGTCTCCACACAAAACAGCATTCAGAAAACATGTATAGGAAAATCTTTTGAGGGTTGTTTTTCTTTTTTTAGGGGTGTGGAGAAGTTGGTCTGCTTTCTTTTAGGACTGTGTTTCAACTAGTGCTGTTTAGGCATAACGTAGACAGTTCCAATCACATCACTAACTTGGGTCTACCAAATACATTTTAAATGCATTTTAGTATTCATTAAGACCATCAGATGACCAAAATGGGGTAGAAAAGAGCTTTAAACTTGTAATCCTGGTTGGCTTATTTGTAAACTTTAACCTTGCAGTGAGGTGCACAACTCCAACTGCGATTCTTTCACTATTTGCAGTTTTCTTTCGGCAAGAGGAGGGCAGGTGTGGGTCAGTATTTTCAGCATTCTTCAGAACAGGCTTTGGCACACAGTACAAAAGGACACTAACAAAGCAGCAATGCTGTATCTTGGTTCAACAAACATCCTGCAATGAGGTTTTGGCATTGCAAGAATCCACCCACAGAGGGATACAGGCAGGATCTAAAATTAAAGCCCTAATCTTTTACAAAGCAAGGAAGGACAGCTGTAGGTAAAGTGAATATATTAAACCCCTCTTCTACTTCCACTCTCAAAAAACGTATGTACAAGACATCAGCATTCCCTGCCTAAGAAAGCTCTGCAGCTGTCTCAGCTATTTGATTAAAGCAATTGTATCTGTTGTAAAATCACCCTTAAAAGCTAGGCTTCAACTATGTTCCTCTTTTACTTTTCAGCTTTCTTTTTCAGGTGCCATTCTTACTTTGCCTGCCTGTTCTATTTTCTTCTATTCATTTTATGCCATGCCCCTTCTCCATCAACAGCCTTTACTTGCCACTTGGACTCTCAGTCACGTAGTAAATTTTTAAAGAGATAAATGCAAGTATGCTTACAAAAAGAGCTGAATCACACTTAGTTGACCAACTACTTTGGCCAAACTCAATTTTGCACTCAGCCGATCCAAGATGTTGCCAGTAAAGACCCAGCCAATAAGGTAAGATCCAATGGTTATATGAAAGTGGCTAAATTCACACATTGTCACTGTTCTCAGCACAAAGGCCAAAACCAGATATGTCTGCAGCAAGCAATCTACAGATCATAGCTCTAATCGAGGAAGTTGTACTTTATTCTCACCAGGACAAGCAGAAAAACTGATCAGCAATAACTCTCAATTAATTAGCTGCTGAAAGTAACATCTTTACTATCAGTTCCTTTACTTATACCAAATCTGGTCATAAATAATTTATAACAAGTCATCATTTCAATACACTTAAGCACGATACCTACCTCCTTTAAAAAGTCTTACTCCCCACTTTCTGTGATACACACACACACACACCACTTTTTCTGTAAAGTGTCACTTATATTTCTGCTTTCAACTCCACCTGCTATGGCCAGCAATAGCCATACAGGGTAAAGGGAAAGTGCTGCCCCTTCATACAGGATCTACTCTTCAGACATGTCACAGCAAACAGATTTCCTGTGAGCATTGCAAGTTGCTTTGCTTCACTAACCTCTTCCTATTTATACAGCAAGACACATTAGTGGCAAAGTCTGTTAGAAAATAATAACCAAGCCCCAGTTTATACATGGTGAAGCAGGTACAAAAAAGAAGCGGAAACCTACCAACAAGAGGTCCAGTTAGCATCGGTCACCAGAACAGTATGGAAAGGCTGCTAATTCCCCTCCTGTTCTGTGACTGCCAGTGGTCTTAAAGCTTTACCACAGTGGAGTTCATCCACAGCTAAAAAAACAGGGACGCAATTTTTATGGACAGTTGGAGCTAAGAGTTAAATTAGCGATGACTGCTCCCGCTATATTCAGGTGAATCATTTTGGGACACATTTTCCTTAAGACTATCAAGGTACTCAGATCTAATAGCAAACACTTCTGGACACTCTCACAGACTGCTCTTGCCGATGTGTGTGTAAGGCATCATGTTACTCACACACCAGTTGGAGCATTCAAGCCCACCACATCAGCCAAGAAAATCTAAATTTCAGTAAACTTAAAACTATAGTCTATGTCACTCGTACTACTGTAAGTCCCTAGATGGTGTCATATACCTCTTTACATTCCGATAAATAATCTCAAAACTAACTTTCAACATACACCTCAGTTTCCAGGAAATGTGATTCACCTGGAGTCCCACCGGCTTTGCTGCTGCTGCCAAATCCAGTATCAATTGACCCAAACTCACCAACTTACAGATGCTTCTCAACCCCCTGTATTTCAGAAAGCCTGGTTTCTATTTCAGAGAACTGAACACCAACAGAGGTGCACACATGTTCTGCTCTTCAGGCATGCCAGCTTCCTGACTACTATGAGAAGGAGCGCTCTGGGGTCACATCTTTCTGCAAAGTAGTTCACATGTACATGGGGTTCAGCAGCACACAGCAAAAAAAAGCTTTTCATAAAGGCTGCTAAAAAACAGACAATGGTTGGATTAATGTACAGAAGGAATGGAAAGCACACAGGAACATGTAACCAGCAAACTCCTATACTGTCCTCTTCTGTAGACATAGTATACAACAACACTTGCTGTTTGTTTTCTTAATCATTATTACGTGATCAAACAGCCAAAGACAACCAGAACTACAAAAATTTCCACCAGCTAGAATCTTTGGGTAGATTTCTTTCCTATTTCCCAAGTAAGATGTAGAATTAAAAACTAATTCACAGGCATTTGGTACCAACTACTTTTTTAATCAGAGTATTAACTTTGAAAAAATATTTAACCTATTTCTTCATAGGAAGTTAACAAAGTCTTATACTCCAATAACCCTTGATGCTGTTTTTTCAGTTTTCCTTTGCAAGGGTTTGTTTCCAAATTGTATGGGACAGGTGCAGCTTATGAGCTTATGTAGCCTATAAATTCTGAATCTGCCTTTTCTGTGTTTTAAACAAATAGTACCTCATTTAGGTCAACAAGTAAATTACCTCACCATTTCAACATAACTTTCTCAATTAACATCCTGCACTTCAAAAAAAAATCTCTTGCAATTCAGTAATTCTACACAATTTCCTTTCCACTACCGACTCCATGTAAGAATATAAAGAAACTTGCCTCCACAAAACTTAAAATTTCTTTCCCAAAGATGCAATTCCTGCTTTCACTGTATTTAGCAGCTGTGTTAAAATGCCTCCTCACAGCACTTCAGTCAAGGTGGCTCTGGTCACACTTCAGCTATTCTTGGGTTTGCTTTACATCAAATTCATCAAAGCAAAGAAACTAATGTACCCCCTTTGAATAATGACCTTTTTATTTCTTATTAAAAATGGAAGGGAGTCTTCTCTTTCCCTACTTTTTTTGATAGTATTTTATGACAGTTACATGGCAATGTTGTCTCTAAGATATCACTCCATAACCTGACAGCACTGTTAATGGCATCTTTCAGATTCAATTACTTACATAAACAATGTTGTTCTCTTCTGTCAACAACAATTAGCAATGCTTTTCTATAGTTCTCGTTTGGGAAGCCTGAAAAGCAGACAACCAGTAGCTACATAATGGAAGTTGCATTAGGAGGCAAGAATGTGGCAAAAATCTGGTTAACTGTTGTCGGCTGACCCTCTTGTGTGAAACAGTGTTGTTTGGCAGCAAAATCACCTTTTCTTTGGGTTCTAAAAATGGCCATGAACAGCTGGTATAGACTGTGTGCAGAATGGATTCTGGTGGGCTTAGGGGATTGGTAATGGGATAAGAGACCTTTCACCTTTAGGTCAGTAGTTCAAATTCAGTCCAGGTTAGCAGCAATTGAAAGTCTTTACCATCTGACACTGTTCGTTAGCCTATTTAAAATGACTGAAGCTAAGTGTCACAGTAAAACCAGATAACACTATTAAGAAATATGAAGAGCCTCAGTAAACAGGTGAAACAGTTGCTGGAAACTTTACTTCAAAATCTCGCTATTTAGATACTGTAGAAACCTTCTCCCCTCTAACTCCTGACATCCCCTTTCACTGCTCCCATACTCCTGCCAACCCATCATCATTCATCCTCCAGGCTGTGACACACACCAAGATAGCTTGTTGTGCCATGGGTCTGCTACGGATACTGAAGTCACCACCTCTCTGTGGTTTTAGCTGGCAGTCCAGACTCAGCTCTTTCCTTGCTATCTGTATTTTGCTGCTACTGTTTGCATAGCATAGCTGCAAATTTTCCAGCACCTCTCTCCTTCACTGAGGAAATATGTAGCAGGTGACTCTTGATACACAACAGAATACAGATATCATTAAGAGGCTGGAGAAAAGGAGTTTATACACAGTGGAGCTCCAAACAATTAGCAACAGGATTTCTATGTACTTTTAGACCTTTGCCAAGCATGCTTTTTATACTTCCATGAGTGGACAAACGGGAAGCAGAAAGAGACATGTTGCATGTGAAAATCCTTCCCCTGTCTTTTAGACTAGGCACAACCCATTTTGTACAAAGACGAAGCTCTAGAATATATAATTTTCCAGGGGTTGGTGAAATCTGATGAAAACCCTGGAAGTAGTAAACAAAAATCTTAACACTGGGCAATGTTTAATGGGTGTATGGGAGATTATTTGCCTTCTCTTTATGCTTAGAATCAAGTTACTTTAAAAGAACATAAACGTTAATATAAAATAAACACTCTCAGGATAATTAACTATCAACTAAAAACATAAGTATGCCATTTGCTTCCAATAAGTCTTTTACAAACATGCCAGATTATTCTACAAAATTTTTATTCCCTAAAATGTTATGACAAAAATATGCAAACTGTCACATGAAGAGAAAACACTCTGCTACTCAAATTACCATATTTCTCAACTCCAGTCTAAGCAAATGATCTTTTCAATTACATTAAGAAAATTCAGGCATGTTTTGAGGAGGAAAACTTGTTATTTAAATCGCACAACTCTTGGGGGAGGCAGAAAATTGAGAACAGACCTGAGACACAAATATACAAACTATATTCAGGGTAAGTACTCTCATCACACCACTCATTGTACATGCTTCATTTATTCTTTAGCCAACGAGAGATGCTTCTCTTTTTAAGGTACTAAAAAGATTTGCAATATGGGATATTTTCCCTTTGCTGTCACTAACTGATTCACACATAGGAAGGTTGGCCACACCATACACACATGTATTAACAGATATCCTTTAAGTACAGGCCAAAGATTCCCTTCCTATAAAGTCCAAGAGTGACATTTGCAACCTTCCAGTGAAGAGCTGAAGAAATTTTTCTGGTGAAATCCAGCGCTTCTGATGGTAACTTGATGAAGAGATTTTGACACAACTTGGAAGCTAGAAAGACTAGCAGTTTAAGGGGCCAAATTTTTTATTTATTGCAAAGTTCTTGTCTAGTTGTTTTGGACTATGACTGCCCTTGATTAGGCTGATTAGGCTTGATGACAACTATGTAACACAAAACACATCACAGTGTGAGCAGCTATAGAAAACCCCCATATATTCAATATCTGTTCTGCCTCAATTTTAACAGTGAACAGTGGCTTTCTGCCTGAAAACCACTCCAAAAGTGCCCTAAATGACAGCATACAGAAGTTCTCTGGTAGCTGCTAGGGCAGACATCCCTACATACTCTTGCAGAAAGAAAGAATAACAAGTTTTGCTATGCAATTATCTAATCTCATGCCTCATACTTATCAGTAAGCATCTGAAAGATGACAGAAAAGCAGATGCAACAAAAAAAACACATTGCCAACAGCAAAGAATAAGTCATTCTAGCTGAATCACTTAGAGGGAGTAAAACATCTGTAACAAATTTGTGTAGCATACAAGAGACAGTGGAGCTGATTCACCAAGTTTTTTCCCTTTCCAATCTAATATAGTATTGCAAAACCATTTAAAACAAATATTAAATAAAATATAAACTTCCTGCAAAGTGCTATTTATACCTTTTTTGCATGACTATATAATACAAAAGGTATATTCCCAAACAGTTCCCCAAAATGACAGCCAAGTAACAATACAACTCTTGGTTAATGCAAAATAATTTATCAGAAACCCTGAAAAGCATCTGGACAGATACACCAAAGTGAGGGAGGGGAGAAATCAGCAGGCAGTACAAAGTATGGCCACAGATTAGTTAGCAAGTATATTCTGAAGTCTGTATCTCAAGTCAAAATTCTACAGTGATCTGATCAGAGATTGCTGAAACATTGTAACAGACACAGAAAATTGCATCGTATTCTGATAATACTCACAAGTAGCTGTGTCTAATGCACACTGACACAGACTTCAAGAGCATCATTTATGTAGAAGACACCCACCATTTTAGAAAGTTCTTTCAGCTGTGGAGTGTTCAGCAAGAACAAGGTAAGTCCTTCTGTTAGCTACTGATCACAGGAGATGAAAAAGGAAAAAAAAAGTCTGAAGCCATGCAGGGGCATCCAGAGACTACACTGGTTTTGAAGCTAAATCTGGACAAGCTTCATTAGAGTTTCTATGTTTGGCTCTTAATAGAAGGGAGCAAGTATGATGTTAGCTGCGTAACTTAGATGAACAGAAAGTAAAAAGCTTGAAACCTGGGAGAAGTGACAGATCAATCAATAAGATTGGGGAAAATCAGAGAAAATTACTACTCTCCAGACTCCAGCTGAAATGTTAATTAGAGACAATGCACAGTCAGGGTAGAGGAATTAGACAATATCTAAACAAGCAGGCTAACTTAAGATTCTTTAGGAGTTTGAAAGAATAAGTTTGTTATTATAGGGGATTGTCAAATTGCTTAGACTATATTTCAAAAGAAGTCTTTAAAGTCCTTAAAGATGGAATTGTGAAAGCTTTCTTAGTACATATGTGGAGACATCTACAATTAAGCAAGTTAGAGGTTTGGACTAAGAACACTTACTACTGGACACTGCAGGGGGAAGACAGCACAAGACAGCAAAGGAAATGTTAAAAAAAAAACCACAAAAGGGAGTCCAAGGATACTCCATCACTAATTCCATTTAGAAACCAATGGACAATGTACTACAGCAAGGAAATGAGTTTGAAATTGTGGTGGGTTGTGCAGAAAACAGTAAATTAATTCACTTCTATGTAAACAAGAACATGGAGTTACTAAAAAACACTGGTTTGAAAACTACGAGACTGGGAAAAGTGTAAAGAATATGACCAAAGAAATAGAATTCTTCATAGTATTTTAATAAATTATACATTGACATTAAACTCCACCCTCTTTAACTGAATCTAAGGCAGAGCTGACAACATGTAGCACAGAAGACTGCAACATTCCCAAATTCTCTCCAACTTCTTAAACCAAAGCAAAAATTTATCTAAATCATAAATTTACCCAGTTATTATATAAAGTCATGCAAAGATATCAGAATTATGAGGATCTCTTAACACTCTATGACTGCCCACATGGACAAGCAGCAGGCATATGTCCTTAATGAAATGCAGCAAAAACAGAATGAGAAGCTAATCAAATGTTGCTTGATTTCACATCTCAGTCTTTTGGGTGTTATTTAAAGTGAGAAAAGAAGGATAAAGACAATGGAATGTGCCCTTTTCCTTCACTTATGTCTACAAACGCATCATAACAGTCAAATAAAAGGTAGGGGAGGCTTTCTATAAAACACTCTCCATTCACTTGTAGTGTACATTACAACAGCTACTACTGACTACATGAGCTGTTACAAAAATCCTACACCATGTCAGCAAGATTTTTACAGAATTGCATTCCAGTCACAATTTCAATCATATGTAGATTGCTAGTGTTTTTATTGCTGATATACACATATAGTTTCAATCACTCTCATAGAGACACTCAGCAAGTGATCATCAAAGTATAAAAATAAGAAAGAAACTTCAGGGACCAGCGGAGAGAAGTCTCAGAGCACAGTGCCTAACCACTTACTGTGAACTCACAGTAGCACTTAACAATGACCTCTTGCAAGGTCTTTAGGTCAAGTGTAACAAAGAGCAAAAGCTCTGAACACTAACTTGAGTGCTGTGCAAGGGCTCACTGCTGCAGTGTCTTGTACAGACAGCCTTATTTGAGTGAGTACATCTTTTAAGTTCAGTGGGAAGTGCATCAAGATACTTATGTTTAAATCTTTGCAGGAGCAGACCCCTAAGTATGGGAGGAGGTTATGGTCTGTTTATTTAAATAACATTTTTCTGAATCTCAGGAGTTGTTTTTCTTACCTGAAGTCTAGTATTCATTTCCAAGAAGTAGAAATTCTTACTGGAGTCCACAAGGAATTCTACTGTTCCAGCAGAGGAATACTTAACTGCTTTGGCAAGAGCTACTGCTTGTTCCCCCATTGCTCTTCGAGTTTCAGGGTCTAGAAAAGTGCTACAATACAGAAACAATGCCTTTCTTTAGTTAAAAAAAAATAATTATTATTCAATCACTTAATCTTCTGCTTAAACTATGGTCAAAAGAAGACAGCATCAAGTTATGCAAACATGTCAACTGTACATCTTTATAGTTTTATTACCCCTAAGCGGATATACTGCATGCTTTACAATTACTGTTAACGTACAGGAAATTCAGGATAAATAACGATATTCGGTATAATATAAAGTGAAAGAACACAACTCTGAGAACAAGATCTATAATAATTCAAATTAAATGACAAAAAAACATACAAATCCGTGCCATTTCAGAATGCACATGTATTTGCAAAAGAAACTAAAAACTCCATCCAATGGAAATATGAATGCCAAAATGCAAAACAGGAGGCCTAAGGGGTATTTTTCTGAGTCTGAAATAAAACAGTGTAGCCATTTAATCAATTTTCTATGCAATAAAGAAGTTTTGGAAATCAATGAAGCATTTATCCAGGCTTCTTATGCACGTAAGATCGCAATGAAGAATATTTGAGCATTCATAATATTCAATTTGAACAACATCAACACTATCATGACTTGAACCTTCATATCCTCTATTTACTCTTTTAGCTTCACTTGTAAGCTGAAGATTAGTTATCCATGTTAATTGCAGTTCATTCTTTTCCACAAATCCTGGACACAGTGAAGGGCACCCACAGAGCAGCTCAACTGTTACCCTGGGAGCCACTGTGAACACTGCCCAAAAGCCAAGCAAACAACTAGTGAAACTAGGAGACAGTGGAATCCTTTTCTTTACTGGAAAAGTGCTATTTCACACCTCAGTCCCTCCAGTGCCCACACAAGCAGATTCTGATGGACCATAAGGCAGGCATTTCCAGAATTTAGGAAAAAATTTCTTTCTTGGTAAACAATGGGACCAATGGGAAAAGGAAGTCAAGACTCATTCCAAGAAAGCTATCAGATTCTACATCAAATGAAAGGGAAGATCAGAAGATGTCAAAATCATGTCATACCTATCAAGAATAGGCACTGGTAAAAGAGTTTTATAATATTTCTTATTTTGATTCAGTAAGAATATAATGCATTACACAAAATCAGCAATTTATAATTCAATGTCGGCTTTCTGCAGGGCTTTGATTGTGAAAGGTCAATGAGTGGCTTATGAAGAACAGAACCTTCTCAATATCTGCTTCATGCTCTATTTCTAGAATAACCATTATTACTTCACATACAGATGAAAGACAGTTACTCCCCTTTATTACAGTGGTGTCTTCCCTACACTTGTTAAATGTAGGTCTGAGATTTCACTGTTCACCTCCTGCTGTAGCCAAAGAATGGAACACAGGTGTCACATTGCTAAACTTGATCTCTGCCACACAGTTAAGCTTTACACTCTAAAAATGACTGGATCATCCCTACCATCCACTGGGTTAATTAACCAGTTTTCATATTCCCTTCCGCTGCTTTACCTTTCATATACATTGTTTCTCCCTTTTTTAACAATGTACCTTTTACAACCAAAACAACTCTTCTCCAATCTAATTAGGAACGACTTGAAAACAGCATTTTAAACCTGACTTCAAATCTTTTGCTCACGCATACACTTCTTTTTCTTTTGACAGCTCCTATGGCAAGACTAAGGGTACAAAATAAAAAGCATTCACAAGATAAAAGCATCAAAAAGAAAAATAAGACCTTACACTTCACTCATAAGAGCTTCATCAAGCTATTGTAAAATTGATCAAAGGCAATGCAATTGGTTCATGACATTGTTTCTACAGCCAGAGAGATGAACCACATGTGCATAAAAATGCTAAAAAGCATTTGAAAACACAGTTTTGTCCCCACATCTAAACAGTGCGCACCTATGAATCATGTACACAGTCACAAACAGAACAGGCTCATGTTTCTCTTGAGCAAAAATCCTTCAAGGATTTCTAGACAGAGTGATAGGAAATGTAGAGTCTGATACACATACACGCAGCACAACTCGAAGGAGAACTTGTATATAGAGTCTAATTCAACAATGTACCCTTCTGCTAAGTTTCTGCCTACATACGTTCATTCAAATTGTCAGTGGCTTCAAGTAGCATCTCAGCAGTTAATCTGCAGTATGATCCTGAAGTACTTGGCATCATATTGAGATCTTTCAGAGCGAGTTTAGTGCTTTGCAGTCACTGCCTATGCATCTTCTAAGGACAGAAAAACTCCTGAGAGAAGCCAACAACCATGCATGCAAAGGACATAAAAAACTCAGATGTTTCTGTCAGAAGCAGAATTAAAAACAAGCATTTAGTACTTTGAACATCTTTCAATTAAAAAAAGATATCACAAAATTAACATCTAGGATAGATAAGGCAATCTCAACACTGAGTGTATGCAGCTAGGAATAAAAATTTAAAAAAAAAAAAAAACCACAGCATAATAGATTAGTTATTTCCTGCCCGAGATTAAATTAAAAATGTTGGGTAATTGTTGAGAGACTATCCTAAAACCATCTTACTCTGAAAATCTTGGATGCTAAGGTTTAACCTAAAGGACATGAAATCAATGTAGAAAAGTAGAGAAAAAAAATAGAGACAGCTAGCAATTTCTAAGGACTTGCTCACTGTGAATGCTAATTGGGACCTTGCATGAGTGCAATGGCAGAACACTGTTCCACCATTCCTTGTCCAAGGCAGGCCTGAAAATGTAGAGAGAATGTTTAACACCCAGCATCCTGAAGCTCAGCATTTTGACATATGATGGTTTTTGATTATACTTCAAAATCTGTATTCAGTTTTGGGCCCCTCACTTCAAGAAGGACACCAAGGTGTTGGAGCATGTCCAGAGAAGGGCAATGAAATTAGTGAAGGTTCTGGAACACAAGTCTTATGAGGAGCTGCTGAGGGAGCTGGGGTTATTTAGTCTGAACAAAATGAGGCTCAGTGGAGACCCTATTACTGTCTACAACTATCTGAAAGGAGGTTGTAGCAAGATGGAGGTCATCCTCTTCTCCCAGGCAACCAGAAACAGGACAAGAGGAAACAGCCTCAGGTTGTACAAGAGGAGGTTTAAACCGGCGGCTAGGAAAATTTTCTTCACAGGCAGGGTTGTCAAGCCTGGGAAGTGGTGGAGTCACCATCACTGAAGGTGTTTTAAAGACATGTAGATGATGTGCTTAGGGACTTGGTTTAGTGGTGGACTTGGCAGTATTACATTTACAGTTGGACTCAACAATCTTAAGGGTCTTCTCTGACCTAAAAGGTCCTATGATTCTAAGTGTTATTCCATGAAGGATCAATCATTTACTGTCCTCTACTACTATAGCAAAGGATAGCAGTAGATGATCACAGTGAGTTGAAGAGCCTTTGCGTGGCACTTCTCCATAACAACATTCCAGAACCTTAATTTTGGGCATCAAATAGTACAGATAGCCAAGTACCTCTGAATAAATGAATATTCCTTCACCCAAGAGGTGAGGCAAATTTAAAGGGCTTTAAGAAGCTTCTGACAGGTTCAGAAATGGTTAGACACATGCTCTCAAAGTGAAGTTTTAGAGCACTCCTTTGAGTTACTCCTCCAGTTATTGAATAGCATGTCAGTTAATACTTTTGTGCATTTACTTTTGATTGATCCTAAGGGATCAATGCATTTCCTGATAAGCTTATAAACCTTGTTCCTCCAGATGGGAAACAACCTCTTTTTAATCACTCTAGCAAACAGGAAAATACAGCCACACCTTGCACTTTTTCTCTGCTAAAGTACACTGTCTCGTGGCAACTGTCTCTGGAAATGAACAGGGAAGAGTTCAGGTGGCAGAGGAACAAAAACTGAACTAAGGAACAATGAATTATTAAATGTTACACCTCTCTTTAAATGTCAGCCTCTGTGGTGTAGTGAGAATATCCAAAAATGTGTGAAACCAGAAGCAAATAAAATTATAGTACATCACTGGAAGCTTTGTGCATCACTAACTTTGCCCAGCACAAACTAAAAAAACAGCGATGATTTGGATGTGTCTTATTGAATGTGCTTTCCAGAACAGAGTAGGACAACTGACTATGTTAAAAGGATATAAGGAAAGCTTGGTGGTCTCCTAGATGAACCTGTGGGATTCACCACTGTAAACACCAGGGATACCTTGAATACTGTAACCCCATCACTGTGTGAACTAAAGGGGTTTGTTTCCTCATAAAAGAGAGGGGGGTTTTGTTTGTTTTTAACAAAAGACTGAATTTCCCTAGGAAAACTGGAGATTCAAACACAAAAAGATCCCATAAGGATAAATTTAACAGCTGCAGACTTGGCTTTTAAGAAAATCGTATACTGCCCTCAAAGCCAAAAGGCTCTCAGTCTCTTAAATTAGACACTTAGGAAAATGCCATCATTGGAATACAATAAACCAAAAAAGGTTTGAGATCAATGTCAAAAGCCCTAAATGGTACAAAAGACAAAAAACCACTTTAGCACATAACATCCTTATCTCCTGGGCTTCATGAAAGAAAAGGAAAAAAAAAAAGCTTCAACCTATCTCAGAGATCTTAATGGCAGGTACTATTTAGAATAGGGAAAAAAAAAAGGACAGTATATTTCCTCCACCCAGCTGTACAAGAAGAGATGTGTCCAGGAACCATTAATCAATCAGACCAACTGAAACAGCACAGCATTCACAAGAAGGGTTAACTTGAGCCCTTAGGGTCTCTATGGCGTCTCACAGAAGTTAGTGCCCTGCAAGTCTTGTAACCCTTTGAAAATTAATGGATTCTGCAGCCAACTGCAAGTGGCTGCAAGGCAGATAAGGCTTCCAAACCTGTCAACAGAAGTCTGGCAGAGTCTAAAACATTCAACAACAAAAAGGAAGAAGAGTTTTCACGCCAAATTTTGGAAGCTATTGACTTGCCCAAACTCTTTTGTAGACCTGTAAGAGGGGATGAGAAAACTTACTGGCAACTCCAACAGAGAAGCCAAAGAGAGTTAAAAGGCTGGTATTTCTGATGAAAGAAAACACTCTGATCACAGCTGGCCAGTGAGAGAAAGACATATTACCCGCCTTTAATTGACCGCAGGCATGGAGAATGAGCAGGCAGCAGTGACAGGCATCACCTTATGTGTACTCGTGAGGTAGAAGACATGCTTTGTTTAAGTGCTTAGGTGGGTATATGTATACGCACATGCACATTATAGCAGGACCTGAAGTATTCACTTTTCACAGAAGCATAGTAAGATCTTTACACAGAAGCAGCATAAGGCTTTCAAGAAATCCACAAGCACTACCACTAAGCATTTCTTAGCGGGTTTGTACCTTTAAACTTTGGTTTTCAAATTAAAATACAGGTCACACAGTGTCAGTCCTGCAGTTATGATCCAATATTAACTAATAAACCACCTCTAAATAAACAGCATTTGATGATGTACCTTTCCTCACATCCCAAACTGTTGCATGACACAGTTCTGTGCTATAAAAAAACATGGTGAACTCACTCCGGCTGGTGAACCCATTACACTGGGAATTCCCCCAGGCAATAGGACATACCCATGGGTGGCTTTCTGAAATCAGAAGTTCCTGCCATCCTTTTTATACACATATGCTCCGATGAATGCCATGCAACAGAAAACACAGCGAGACCATACCTTGCACAGCAGCAAGATATTTTAGCATCACATGAAACCAGTGAGATTGAGATCATTAGCACTTTTGAATTACTGGACACCTACAACTCTAGTTCACTACCATGAATGGTACTAAACCATTCCATTTTAAATAGAAATATACAGTATCTTGTGGCCCTCCCACAATTACTCTAACATAGTCAAATATCTGTATCTGTAGTAAAATTCATACCTATTTCATATTTTACTTTTATATCCAAAAGTGAACATCAAAGAAAAACATCTCAGATAGCTTTTTTAATGTATCTCATGCCACATATATTTGATTAGTAAGATCCACATCCATTTTATAAAAGATCATGAAAAAAATTAACTACACAATACCTGCTTTCTTGCAGAAAGACATTGTAAAGCAAAGCCAAAACATCCTCAAGAACAATATCAAAACTGCATTACAATCAAATGACTATGACAAACATTTATTTTCTTTGTTGTTTTTAATAGAATAAAATTTGCTTACATTTGTACAATAAATAGAATCAGCAGCTTTTCAAAAGTGCTTTCAATTATGATGAAGCTGCATCAATAATCTAGCATACATACCTTGGTGCTTCCTCCACAACTTTCTGATTTCTCCTTTGAATGGAGCATTCTCTTTCATTCAACCACAAGGCATTACCATGTTTATCTGCCAAAATCTGAAACAATAACACATCATTATTAACAAAGATATGCATGTGTACAGTCTTTTGACTTTATACTATTATACGGCATTTAGTCATTTGGGTTTTCCAATCTAAAATAGAGGTGGGGAAGAAAAGCTTACGTAGAAAATTAATTGTATATGAAATACTGGTAGAACACTCCTTCAAATTCTGGATAGGACTTGGGTCCTATCCAGAACCCTAATCTGAAATAAATAATCCTAATCTGAAATAAGATTAAAACTACCTCTTCAAGCATTCTAAATTTGTACTGCATTATGCAATTATACAAAAGCATATTGTTAGGGAAAATTTTGTGCCAACAAAGAAGAGAAAAATCCCAAAGGATACCAAATTTTGCTCCTGAATTACACAAAAAAGTTTTCAGAAAGAACGACTACTGCAGCTTTCTTAGTAGGCAAATCACAGTTCCCTGTCTTCAATGAATCAAAAAATCTTCAGAAACTTCACTATCTTTTATTAAGGAAAAGAAAATTGGCAATTTCCTCAGTACTTTCAATGAAAATTAAAGCAGTAGTTTTGAGAATTTTTTTTTAAATCAGGTATCAACTATGGTTGCAGCTTCAGTTCATGGAAAAGATAATGCAAAATCAAGTGCCTAGATCCAGCTACCTAAATTACACACTAGGAAAAAACCCCACAAGTTCAGCATAGAAGAACTCCCAACTGATTCCACAACTTCAGACTAGAGGGAGAAGTAAGAAAAGTAACTCTGACCCTTTATGACACTGATGGTATGGTGCAGCCATTTTCAATATCCAGATACTGGAGTTGAGGATTCAAGTAGAGTTCTTCCAGTCTTATGATGTTATACTCTACACTTATTCTTGGAACAATTTCTTTCATCACAGACCACACCTGCTCCCTTTTTTTCTTATAAAATTTTCCCTCTAACCCATTTTTTTTCATCTATCTTCCTGCTCTGATCTGCGGGAACCCTTGCCAATATTCATGCTTCATTCCTTAATAGCACAGTTCTACACTGAAAACCAACAAGATAAAACAAGGAGACAATCTTACTCAAACTGTGTGAACTCAACCATATCTACTCATATTTGTGACAATGAATGTGTATTATTTATTATTCCTTTTAGCACCACAGAGTGAGTATGGCACTAGGAAAGATGAATTCCTGCATGTATGACACCAATGGCTGCTGAGGCGTGAATAATCTGGGTAGATGTGACTGAAAATGAGGCAGCAAACTCATGAAGACAACTCACGTGTGCTGTGCAGCATCAGATCCAGGATGCTCCGCACCCTGGAGGATCAGATGTATTTTTTTCCCCATGAAATTCTGTTATGCTCCCAAAAATTTATGGAGATTTCTAGTGGGAAAAAAAAAAAGCCCCTTCCAAGAGGTCTGGATGATTGACAACTTCAGAATTTTCTGAACTACAGCATGTCCCAGAACCCTCTTCCCTGAGCAGGGGAAGGTTTAGCAGCAGCAGCACCAGGGTGCTCCAGCCAGCTGCTAGATTTCCTAACATGAGACTCAGAACCAAGACAACACAAACAAAAAAAACCCTACACCCAGATACTTCCTACCCAGCTCTTCACCCATGCAATCCAGATGAATGGAGCTCTACAGAAACTCATTTGGGAGGTCCAAAGACTTTTTTGACTGGGTCTTGGTGGGCTTTTTCTTCAATATTAAAATAGTACGCCTACAGAGCATAGCATGGGACTCAATGGAAAAATATCACTGCCCTGTAAAGTAGAATGATTCCCTGTGAGCACTTCTGTTTCATTGTCAGCCTGCAACTTTCCACAGAATTCAGCTTCACCAAAACAAACAATCAAAAGAGTCCTGGAATATTTCAACAAAAATGAGTTCCTGTACTTCTCTCCTATCTCTCTCTGTACTTTTCTGAAGACGATAAAATTTCTCAATTCAAGTAGTAAATATTTTCTTTCACTTCAGGACATTTCTCGTATCCTACTACATTTCAGCAACTTGGATCTTAAATGTTTTTCAATTATTAGTTAATATGGTTCAAAGAGACATGCATGAACATCTACGGTCAGATGGTAATTATAAATAGAATAAGCCAACACCATCTAGCATTAATCCTTTATTTTAATTCCAGGTCCCCTGTTTTCCTTATCAGAAACTAATCATAGAACAATTGTTTTTCAGAATATATTTGCAGAATACTGAAAACATCGTCTCTGAGATGACAAGATTCCAGTACAGATCTCACTAAAAATGCATGTCACAGCTACAGCTTTTTTTACATATCCAAATATTTCTAAAAGAATGTCCTGTTTTGTGGGATTAGATGATTATGACATTAGTATACACTATGTACATATATATGTCAAAATAGATAAATATTATGTAGCAGAATCTCTCCTACATGATTCAGCTAAATTCTGTTTCCAGTTGTAGGATTGCTATTTAGCCAAGTAATAGATATTCCATGTACTCTTACTTTAAACTCAGGTCCTTTTCATCAGATACTTCGGGAGAAAAAGACTTCAAATCAGTTCAAGCATAAAGTCTATTTGGACTCTATTTTCCTGTTAATTGTTTTAGTTTTTTCTTATGTTTTACAAAGTGATTGTTTTATAGCTAGACACAGGAAACTCCTTATTTAACAATTTTAAGTACCAATGCTTTGGAGAAATATGAGAATGCTAAAAAAAAAAATCTATTTAAAAGCTACTGCTAAAGTAATAAATATTTGGCATCTGGTCGCAAATTGTTTGTATATTCAGCAGTTTGAAAATGAACCAAGGTCAACGTCCTAAAGCTGATTGGAACGTGAGGTTAAAATTATATGCTATGATATTGTTAAAAGGTACCATCAAAGTGTTTCTGTAAGGAAAATAACATTCACTGTACACTTATTATAAATACAACTATAAATTATTAATAGCAAAGACATTTTGTTTACTCTAAGTGAAATTATTTAACAGTTCTTAAATACAGTACTACCTAATTTTTTGAGGTAACCCTTTTTAAACCCAAAGGAATTGAGACAATGTGGAATCAGCCCATAACTCATGGCAGCATGGAGGAATCAATCTCACCTAACTTTAGTCATTGAAGAATCAGTAGGAACCTGCTGAAGTTCCCAGATCTGCAAGCACTGAAGGAAACATCTTTAAGATGTACTGATTTGCATACACACACACATACAAAAAGACATAGGTAGTTAAATATTATCAGCCATAGCAAGAGAATACAGAAGGATGTTCTAGCAATCTGACCTCTTTTCTAGCGAGTATCAATACCTTTCCATGCACCTCCAAAAGAGAGTAAGGTGGGGTTTAAGTTTCATTTTTAGTTTCTTCCTTTAGCTGTTTGCAAACTGTTTCTTTATTTCACTATTTCTTCTTCTTCACTTCTCCCCTTCTACTGCTCTCTGCTAAGTCCCCATCTGGAGTACTACATCCAGCTCTGAAGTCCTCAGTACAGGAAAGACACTGACCAGTCGGAGCAGGTCCAGAGGAGGGCCACAAAATGATCAGAGGGACTAAACACCTCTCCTATGAGGAAAGGCTGAGGGAATAGGGGTTGTTCAGTCTGGAAAAAAGAAGGTTCCAGGGAAACTCAACTGTAGCCTTAGACGGGGCTGATAAGAAAGAGACAAACATTTATCAGAGCCTGCAGTGACAGGACAAGGGGTAATGGCTTTAAACTACAAGACAATAAATTTAGACTAGATATAAGGAAGATTTTTTTTTTTAGAGCAACCTGATCTAGTTGAAGATGTCCCTGTCCATGGCAGGGTGCTTGGACTAGATCATCTTTAAAGGTCCCTTCCAACCCAAACTATTCTACAATTCTATGAAATGAAATAAGTTAGCCTATGTACATAAAGTAAACAAAAACATAGAAAGTATCAGGCTGAGGGCACATATGTGGCAGACTAAAAAATGTTAAATATTTCTCTCTTACAAATTGTTCCACACTATCAAATCTACTGTTTCACTCAGTTATTGAGCTACTTCAGGCTCTCACTATAGCAAAAAAAAAAAAAAACCCACAGCTTTTGTCTTGTCAGGAAATATTATCTCAAAACTACCAACAAACACAATTCAGTTGCCTACATAAGATGAAACAAATCGTGTATTCTGAAATCATAGTTTTGTTAAAGAGTGTCTGAAAGAATCAACTTTTGTTCTGCATTAGCATATCTGATTTAACACTAAATCCAATATAATACATAAATGATCACAATTCAGAAGTTAAAGAGAACACAACAGATTTTGAACCACATACTGCCCAAAATGGGACACAAATACTCTGAGTTTGCAGGGAGCATTAAACACTTCAGAAATGAACCCAAAATACTGACAAAACCACCTAGACTTTTCAAGAAAAATGTTAAGAATGGCAGTGCTTGAAATCCTGCATCCTCTGCTGCACTGAAGCACTCCAATAGGATCCAGAGTTCAAGCTCCAGCCCTCAGGACAGATGCCTATAGCTTTTTTTTAGTCCCCCAACAAACTGAACACAGTTCACAGTCTTCCTGCTACAGAAAGGCTACAGAATAAAAACAGGAAGGCTGTATCGTACATGATAGCCATGTAGTTTCAGCAATGACCCAAGACACAGGAAAACACAAGACTCTAGGCCTTTTTTAGTGGAGTGTTTGAAATGTTTTGAACTTTGATTCATTTACAAGTTCAAACCTTATTAAATAAACACATAATAATTAATAGTAGTCTTAGTAATAATAATACAAACCTGGATTTCTATGTGACGAGGGTTATCAATGAACTTTTCTATCAGCAAGCGATCATCACCAAAACTTGAAGCAGCTTCTTGAGATGAAAACCTAAAGCCTTCCCTTAAATAAGGAACAAAAAAGAAAAAATCTGTATTTAAAAAATTAAGTCAGGTCCTGAAGTATACCAGAAGGAACATTTATTCATTTCAGTCATCTGGCAGTCTTCATCAATTAACACACACACACATCCAAAAACCAAGTTTTACTATTTGCATTTGATTTTGTAACAAGTATCCCTTTTACTTTGTTTTTCTTACAAAGATCAAAAAAACCCAAAACAACAAACCCAAAACAAAACATTCTGAAAGCACAGAAAATTTGTGTGTTTAACAAGTCTAAGTATAACAATTATTCATTTTCTTTGCTAGTATTTTCTTCTGCTAAAGTGATACAGCAATACAATTTTAGGACCCAGTAATTACAAAGCACTTGCTATACAGAAGTAAAGATGAAGCTCGCCATTACTTAAGGCACACAGCCCTCTTAATACTCAAGAATAGCAGAGGTTAGTTACACATTAGAGAACTGCAAACAGTATTTCAAACATTGAAAATCCTATCAATTGAACACACAATCTAAAGATGCAATACTTCACTTTATTGAGCATACCAGCTTCACTACAAGTTCTTCCCTCCATTAAGGTATAAATGAGTGCTATATGAAGATTCCATCTGCTTCCCTCTGTTTTCTCTTTTACATATGTAATTAGTCAAACAGGATACTGTAGTTACTAACTTTTTTTTTAATTATAAAGAATACTATTTTGGGTCATAACCTGAGAAAAAACTTCATGGACAGCTTTCTCAGTGTGAAACAAAACATAATGCAGGGACCCAAAGGCTTCACTGAAATTTTCTACAGACTCTGTAATTAGCATATTAGTTCCATTCATGTTGATACATATGAAAAGTTTGGGCTAAATTTCTGCAGGAAACACAGCCTCCCTGACATTTGGGCCCAGAATAAGAACTGCAGTACAACTGAGTTGAAGTTTCCATGCTTTCCATCTCTTGAATCTAGTTAAATTCCGCAAACAAAACCCAGACAAAAGAAACACAAAATAGGTAAACTTACAGTAGAAAGACGTGTGTATTTAAAAGTATATCTTCACCTTCTTTCAAAATTGTGCAATAACACATGATATAATTTTCAGAGACTATACTCAAAGTACAACTTTCCTAAATTTATGTTTAGCTCCAATATATCGAATTACTTAATAAAGAGAAAAATGGACATTAAAATTTGCAATTCTGTACACTACCTGATCTATCCAAAAAACTAAAGTGCTGTAACAAACAGCCATACACAGTGTTTCTTACAGAAACAGATTCACAGCTATTTTAACTCCTATATCAAAGGCACTGTTTTGTTTTGCAAACATTCTGGTGTCACACAGTTTTATGCACAATTATTCACAACTGACTTTTTCTTTCGCTGAAGTATGTGCTAATTAGAAATCTAAACTGCAATACTTGTTAAAGAATGCAGGTACCTAATTATCTAATCCATACATCTGTAAATGTTTTTAAATTATATATAACAGGAACAAATATCTCAGGTATTCTGACCTTGTCTACATCTTACAAAACCATGCAATTACATTTATCCAGTGATAAAAACCAATATATGTACACTTCACTTTCCTTAGAAACCATACTAACCAAATGGTTCTGAGTCTCTTTATGAATATTAAAAATAACTCAATACATACCTAGCCATTAAGGCTAGAAGATAATTTGTCTTTTAAGTCCCACTGCAATGAAGGCACAGCACAACTGTACTGATATGTGTAACCATGTCCAAAACTTTCCTGCCCATGCTAACCCCAGAGAAGAGGGGCATGGGAACTTGGGACAGGGAAACATGAGCTTAATGTCTAGGCCAGGTACAGTGTACCATACAAGCAACACACTGTCTGCAGCCTAATCAAGCCCTGATGTTTGACAAGACACAGTCATTCACGCTGATGTGCCTCCCCTATGCAAAGACCATCACTGATACTATGACTCAAAGTAAACAGGAACTCTGGTCAGAGGGTTCCCGAGCACGGGTTCTGCATAGACCCACACTTCAAACACTACTAATATGGCCATCTTCAGTCTTTCAGTGCAGCCACCTGCACTAAACCAAGGGGCAGAAAGAGAGGAGGACGGGCTGTCCATTAGGCACTCCTGGGCACCCCACACTACAGGCACACTAGCTGAGCTGGTATGCAAGCAGCACAGCAAACAGCAGCAGCACGGGAGCTTTGGCAGGAGTCAGTTTTGGTAGTTTCTGGTGAGGTGGTGGTAGAGTGGTAGAGGTAGTTTTGACAGCAGGGTTGACTTCAGGTTTTTCTTAGGTTCTCACTAACTTTTAGTGGCAGATTTTTTTTTTTCTATATGCAGATTTGCTGCTTTCAGGTGCTTCCACTACCTTCTGCTAGCAGTTTCTTAATCAGGTTGGGGGATGAAAGGCCACGACAGCCTGTGCTTAAGGCTAGCAGGGAACACCACTGCCTCTCCTCAGGGAGGCAGCAAGGGTGGGGAGGGGTAAAAAGAAAAAATTTTTTTAAAAAATCAAGATGCCCACCTCAAGCTGCTGTACATAAAAGCACATGGCCAAGGAAACAAACAGGAGCCAGAGCCAGCATGTAGACACAGAACTGCAACATCCTGAGAATAGCTAACACAGTCACACAACTGCAGTGCTGCAAATGAATAGCCACCCAACTACTAACACAAGCAGTAAGAAAGGGCATGTCAAATATATGGAACTCTTCTGCAGAAAGGACAAGGTAGGAGTTTGAAGGTCTGGAATAAGGAAGAGGCCAGTAAAGGTAATACTGCAGCAGAAATTTCCTCAACAGTTCACGTGCTCAAGCTGACAAACAGGTCCAATTCTTCTTTAAGCAAATTAAAGCATTCAAGGTTGAGTGTTTGTGTGGTTTTGGAGCTGTGGGTTAGAGGAGGTGGGGGGTTGGCTTGTTCATGGTTTGAGGGTGGGGAGGTGGTCTGTTTGGTTGTTCAGGGGTTTTTAACAGGAAACTAACCTCCCTGTCATCGGTTGGATCAGGAACACAGAAGACCACAAGCAGGGAGGTTTCTGATGAATGTTGGGGACAACTTCAACTCAGGCATTAGATGGGCTAAGGAAGAGGAATTACCAGTAGCAGAAGAGCAAACTACATGGGACGAAAACTGGCGCTATATTACTGTACTGGAATGTACCGTCACCAGTCTGTGGATCATGCTAAAACAGATATACATCAATATATTCAAGGGCAAAGCAGCACTTCAGAGACCTAGGCAGTCTCTCACACAGGAATGAGCTCACAAATATGTCATGGATTTCCATAAGAACAGAAGGAGAGTCCTGTCCCCAGCACAGAATAATCACCCCTGCATTGCTACAGGCTGTGGAACTGACTGGCTGCTTCGGTTTACTTGGGTGTCCTGCCAGATAAGAGGCTATAATGCAAGCACGCAGCGCACCTGGTAGCAATGAAGGCCAATGAAACAGTGGGCTGCATCAGCTGCAGCAGACCAACAGCAGCAATTGTTCTCCTTTATTCAGCACCTGTTAGACCTGTTCAGTACCCATTCGGATCTGCTGCACCCATTTTTGGACACATCTAGTACTCAAAGATGTTAATAAGCTCAAGTAAGATGGTCACAGCTAGGTTTGTGAAACCTGAAACACAGCGACGCTTTAGCGGACATCTAATAGCAGCCTTTCAGGGGAATTTTCAAAAACAATGAAGCCAACCTCTTTATTGCAATGCATAGCAGAAGAATGAGACAGTGGTCATGAAATGACATGGGAATTTTCCAACTGAATGTGAGGAAAAAAAACACTGGAAAGAATGGAGAAGCAGAGCAGGCTGTTTAGGGAGGCTGCATAATCTCTGCCAGACTCAATGGACAAAGCTCTAGGTAGTAAGCTTCAAACTGACTGCTGATACTATTAAGAGGATGAAGCTTGATGAGATGACATCCCTAGATCCCTTCAAACATGCATGATTCTATAAGGGGAAAACCAGGACGTCTCTAAGGTTCCCCTCCCTCCAGACAGTACATTTACTCACAGAGAAGTCTGAGTTGTACAAAAGCAATACTGATCTTGCCACAAGCCTTCCTGTGGTTGTCTGAAAGTAAGACAGCCATGCCAACTTTCTGCCTCCAGCTCTGAGATCAGCATTGCTGCTTTAATTAAAACAACAGCTTTCTTTGGAGGCAGCCAGGCGCTAACAGAAGACTGCAGCCATTATGCAATATTTCAAGTATCAGTAAATAGTAAAATAACATAGCTTTTTCTTGTCAAGGTCATCTAGTTAAAAATAGAAGTTTGATAACTATTAGTACAGTACAGATCTCTAAAACCATGAGTGGCAAGTTAAGCAACCAATAAATATTTAAATGTTGTTTGATATTACACACATAACCAACATCTGTTGATTCAGCCTGAATAGAAATTAAAAAAAAACCCAAACCTGGAATTATCTAGTCACAACATTTTACACACACTTACATGAGTAGCTGGCATGGAAATCCATGTTTAAAAAAAAATTTTTAGGAAACACCATTCTTCACTCATCCAATTGATTCCTTCCCCTTACCTGAACAGCACACACCTGTGGAGAACAGACCAAGAATGCCAAACCCATACATCCCATTTTTGCACAGCAGTTTGAGATGCCAAATGCTTTAGGAAGACAAAACCTTAATGTACAGGCTTGTAATAGGTAATGCTGTGCAATTGTTTAATGTATTGTCCTCTCACATATATTTCCTTTACTTCAGGAGGCGGGGGATTCAAGATGATTTGTTATATTATTCCACCTCGTTATTAACTTCTTTGAGTTTCACTGCTCATTTCGTCAGAGCCATTGGAAGATTACATCATCAGGGGGGAAAAAAAACACACACAACATCCCCCATTTCAACTGATATTTCTAAAGAAACACGGGAAACTGTAGAAAATTCTTGCAGACTACAAAAACTCCCACACATCCTGCTATACCACCCCAGTGAAAAGCAAAAGCTGTGGAACAGCAGAAGTAAACACAGCATGGTACCACAGAACCACAGAAGAGAAATTTTAAGATGTTCTTGGAATTTGAGAGCAATATTTGACTTACATTCATAAAATTGGTATAAGCACCAAGAAAGAATTTAAGCAACAGACCAATTTACATTTTCCTGTTATTATAAGTTAAAAGGCAAATCTTTCATCTCTCTAAATATGTGTTGGTGGAAGCTGCCTTAATGAAAGATTTTTAACTATCTAAAAAATCCAAAAGTATGTTTCAAACAAGGAAAAGGTTTCTCACCCAGAGGGTGATTGGTCACTGGAAAAGGTTCCCCAGGGAAGTGGTCACAGCACTTCAGACTTCAAGAAGTGTTTGGACAACACTCCCAGACACGTGGTGTGTTTCTTGGGATTGTCCTATGCAGGGAGAGGAGTTGGACTCAATGATCCTCGTGGGTCTCTTCCAACTCAGGGTATTGTATGATTCTATATGGAAGCTTTTTGTTTTCAAATGGTATTTTAAATTAATCCCATGAGACAAAGCCAAAACAAGTTTACAAATCAAAACATTACCAACAGTTTGTCACACTCACCTTGCATCTATGAACTCTGAAATGCAAAAGGCCATTCAGATACTGGCTTTTCAGAGTCTGCCTATAGCTGAAAATTGGTTTATTTTCAGGATTACATGGATCTGGATGCAAGACTATACATGAGATCAACAACTTTTCATGCAATATTAAAACTATAGATACACTGTTTTGTCACTAACAACTTGGGTCACCTTCAAAACACTCAGTCAGATGTTCTTCAGACACATAAAAAGCAACATTCTTAGTTCCATAATACAACTAATGGACATGTACAACAAATGGTTTATGATCTCACAGATATTTCCTCAGCACAGACTGGAAGAGAAACCCAAATGCTCTACTTCATAATTAAGTGCAAAGTAAATATGTTTGTCTTCAAGTTCTCTTAAATCTCACTTTTATCCTTCTGCAACAAGTATTTTGTCAACTTTATTTTGCCTATCCATAAATGTTAAAATAAGCATTTCTCCTTGATACAGCATCAGTAAACAGTGTTGATCCATTACTTCTAAGTGTTCCTTCTCTTTGTACCTTTTAGACACTATTCTAATACTACATTATAAAGACAAGGTTTGCATAACTAACCAAGAGGATTATTATAAGAACTCCACTGGTAACTAATGAGCTGAATGATACTTCAGAATGCTATTGGACTCAACAAACTTTGGGGGCCCCTTATAATTCAGGATATTCTATGATTCAAAGGCTTTCCACAAACAAGACAAGCAACTCAAATTATCATCATTAAATAGCATTGAGTCAAAGTAATACCACTAAATTAATTTAGTGATATTCAAATGTACATAAAAGAATATCCCTAGCTAGTTGCTATTGATACCCATCAGCTCTACCAGGTGACTTCCACAATTTTTCTCCAAGACAAATTGTCAACTATGATTTTAGAAACACTTTATAACAGTTACTTTAATCAAGCTCCCCTGCTCCCTTCTGAACAAAACAAGAAACTAATTTTGTTCTTTCAAGTCCAACAGATGCAATTACTGCCTGAATAAGATAAAGGCAGTAATTTTGGATTCTAAAGTAGTAAGAACGAAGGATCCCTGTAAGAAAGCAAGTTGTTCTAGATCTTCATTCTGATGCACAAAACCTTCTCTTCCTACTTAGATTTGAAAACAAATTGACTGGAGGTAGCAAGGTATAAATAAGCCCATCATGTCTTCTTTAAATCTAAAATTTAACTATTAGACATTCGTTGCTCTTTTATCCAGCTTTTAGGTTTTGATAAACAAAAATTTAATAGGGGACAGAAAAATGACAGGGAAATCTTGCAGATGACTAAATTAAACTAATGAAAATTTCAGTTGTACTTTGAGTTGATTCCAGTACATGTGCCGCTCTCTCTGTGCATAAAGGAAAACATTAAGGTCATTTTGGATCAAATAGGCTTTTTTCATTACAAGTCTTTGAAAAAATAGAAAATACATTTTTCCATAAGATCAGTAGCACATGGAGTTGAGAATGGATTGTAAAACTTTGAAATCAACAACAAAGCATCATGAATTGTTCAGGATTCAGACAGCCACTAAGAGATATGACAATGTCTGTGTGTTTAAACAAATGTTGTTTCAAAACAGACAAAAGCACAATGGTTTGCTGAGACAAATATTTTAAACACAGAAGTATGCAATTTATTAGAGCACATTCTGGTAACACCGTATGTTTCCACACATGAATTATCAGTCTCATCAACTTTAACAGAACTAATGGCATGCATTAATGTTTGCAAATCAGGGCCAATAAATATTCTCCCTAACAGAGACAATTAATAAATCAGCATTCTGAAAGGCATACAGCAACATGTTCTTTACACTCTAAATTTACAGTCTCACATTGGACTAAAGGAAGCTGTAAGTGTTGGGGTTTTATTCAAATTAATGGACCATGTTTTGTAATGTTTATGCAAGAATTAATTTGAAATAGGCACACGCAAACTTCTGAAGTATACTACTCGCTATGTGAAAGAGAGGAAACCAAACAATACCCAATTTCTCTGTCTAACATTTCATATCTGCTTAACTGTCAGCTCACAGTAGCTTAATGGGACTTTGGTAACTGCAGCATTCATCAAGGCAAGCTTTTGGACAGCATCTCACCTGGTCTCTTCATCATCCCAAGCGATTCTCATGCCTTTCCCACCACCACCTGCTGAGGCCTTGATCATGACAGGGTAGCCTAACAGCGGGGAACAATTAGACAGAAGTTCAAACTTTGTTCAGTTGGTCAGAGGAACATGACAACTGACCACATGTCCAATAAAGCCAGTAGACAATAACTTCGTTTATTAAAACACTTTGTTTGGAGGGAGAACAGAGGAGAAATTTTTCTTTTCAAAACTTAGCTGTCAATGCAGTAATTTCTAAAGCCAAGAAAGGTTGTCTTCTCTAATTCATTTAGACCAAAAAAACCCACTGAATTAATTATTCCCAAGAAACAAAGTGATTTATGAATAAAGCATTTGACCTTTTTACACTCACGTCTCTTAGAACAACATTTTGTTCCTTTGCTGCTACTGAAATAAAGCTGTGACAAAATTTTTCAAAAAAATTAATAGCAAAAATAATCAGATCTTCATAAATTAACAGTCAAGTGATTGAGAAAGCAAATCTACCTTATCAACATTTCTGGTGCAGTATGTTTAAATAACAGAGCACTTCATGAGCAATGATGCTTGAATATTATGAAATTGAATCAGAAAATAGATGATTACTTTTTTTTTCCAATAAAAAATTATTTTCCCCAAACAGACAAGCAGTAAGAAAAAAAATAAGCAGTAAATCTGACAGCATTGTACATTGCTGGCAATATTTGACTCTGAGAACAAGACACCATAATATGGATATGAATATGAGCCAGTGCCTTAGTCTTCTGAAAGACAGAAAACTACAGTGACAAAATACACACTTTAAAAGAAGATTTGGAAATATTAATGATTATTTATCTTTCAGTAGAATCTTTTCATATAAAGCAACTTCCTGAAACAATTTCTTCATATCAGAGAACTCCACCTTTCTCCGCATGAACATACAGAAAACTGAAAAATCAAGGATCTGATTAAAAAGTTTTTGATGTTTCTAAGACACCAGAAAATTCTTCATGCCTTTGGTCTTCAGTATTTTTAATCAAAGTCACATTAAGGCAAATATTAGACCAGCTGATATCATCTGGCAAGAAGAGTCTATTAGTCCTTGCAAACTGAAGATACAGTCTGTAAAAGGCTTTGATCTGGGGACTGAAAGACACATTTGACTGTGGTTCCTACAAGTGGTCCAGTCTGCTATCATATTCATATGTGTGACTGATGTTTACAGTTCCTTTCTGGAATGTAAATCTAGTCGTGCTCTGTCAAATGACAGCAATACAATACACCCATCTCCTCCTCAAAGTCATCTACCTGAAAGGAGGTTCAGGAGATGATAATTAAAACCAGCAAGATCTGGAAAAGCTTTTTCTTAAAAAGACTGAAATGGACACCAAAAAAAAAAAAAAGGCATGACAAGCTTAAGAAACAGTAATGCTGATTGGAAGACAGAAAAGTAGCAAGGGTACAAGAAAACATTAAAATAGCAAGGAAACGGAAAAAAAAAAATCAGTGAAATAGTTTACAACATAATACTGTGAAAACTCATGCTGTAATGCATTCATGTGGCTAAAAGCTGCAGAGAGGTAATAATTAAGCGTATGTAGAGCACCAACCAACTTCCTATAGGCATGGATGACCAAAAGGCTACAAATCTTCATGCTTTGAAGTCTCAAGTGATCTCTAGTTACTAGGTATAAGGGTAAGAACAAACAGAGCCATGCAAATAACCTTTCTGGACTCTCTCTTACATTTTCATATGAAATCTGATGCTGCCCATAGATGGGTATCAGGTAAGTCACAGAGTAAGAATGAGTTTGATCCAGAACTATTAAGTGTTTTCAAGGCCTCTACAATCCCAGAGATTAAAGTGTAAAGGCAAAACAATACCACATTGCATGCAGCAACAGTGAAGTTCAATTCATTTTCATGAAATGCAGCATATATTATTATATATACTGGGGTAACACTAGCAAATGTAAACCTCTGGCAACATTTTCACCATCTGGAGACTCTCTCCGACCTAAGAGGCTACAAGACTGAAATTTTGAAACAAGGATTTTTTAAGCCTTATTATGGCAAACTCACTACAGCAATTCCCATCATCTAATCTTAGTCAGTGTTACATGTACTTGAAAAAAAATCATCATCAGTTATGCTAACAATTTCAGTCTAACAATAACAGTCTCTTGAATGGTTTGCTGATTTTAATTCTGTATGCAGTCTAGTCCTAATTTACTGTTCTTTAGTTTCAAAAGCAAAATAGACATGTTGACAGTGAGCCTTGGTGAGGTCTTTATGTACTACAAAATGTAGTTCATATAATACATGGCTAAAGTATCAGATAGAATACATGCATTATTAGTATAATTCATCAAGAGTAGGACCACTGTGCTTCCCCTCCCTCCCAACTTTTATGTATAGTGATTATATATCGACCGCATTTGTACATAAGGCAGCTAAAGATTCCAGAGTGCCACAATATAATTAAAAGCAAAATAGAATTTTTAAAAAAAATCCAAGTACGGCTTGTTTTGAAAAGATACATATAGCTTTTTAGGTTGAAACGAAAAAATTGCAACCCCGACATGTTAGGATGTAAATTAGCCAGCCCCCTGAAAAAGGGTACTTGAGCTTTTGCTCAAATATGCCTTTACATACTCCTTGCTCTCAGCAGCACTGAACTAAGCTGAAGAGCAACCCTTTAGCCAATACCAAAGATTGAAAGCCAGGCTTTGCAAAATTTCAGTTTTGCATAAGTATTGAGTACAGGATGCTGGGATCAAGATGCATTACTCATCACTCTCCTAACCACTTTTGTACTATTCAGCAGCAACCAAAACTGATTAAGCATGTTCCCATGGATTGGTTGGATTAGTTGTGGGAAGGGAGAGGCATGCAAACAATTTTTAACAGCATTTATAAGTACCCACAACAGCAGCAGTGACAAGTCTCACACAAAGCAGACACATTTTTGAGTAGGTGCTAGGTTTTCAATCCTTCCTTCAAATTAGATGACAATTCACAAGAAACTAAAATTGCATGCAAGACTAAATTTTACTCTCATTCTATAGTTTTACATTCTTGTGATGCATCTGAAGGATGGGCCTAGAAATCTCAGAAGGCAAGAAGCTGTCTAATTTGAAGATCACACTTTTGCTGTTAAATAGAAGAATCTAAATGATAAGAAAAGGAGTGAAAAACCTTCTGGTGTCCCACAGCTGTTAGTTCCCCCCTCTTTTTGCCACCATGGTTTTAGATGCCATTTAACCATTTTTATAAAGTTGCAGGTAGTAGACCACTGAACACATTGTGCAGTATCGGTTTGAGCAATATTGCATGTACCGATATCAGATTCTTTCCACTATCCATTATTGAAAAGCTAGCGCTAACTAAACCCATGTCAAATGAAACATGACAAAAAACATGGTTTTCACTTCAGTTTTTTACAGACTTTCATTTAGTTTAACTGATTGCATTCCATAGCTGTTCAATCCTTTCAAACAGAGGAATAAAACTTCCTGGAGTTTCAAGAAGCCAACAGTTCTTAATGCACAACTTTACAAACAGACTTAAAAACAACATGGGGAAAAAAGCCAATGTAATTGAGCACTACCAAAAGGATCACAAGAGAACAGCCTGCACCAAAAAAACAGAAAAGGGAGACTGTAGAATGGAGCCTAGATGGCAATTTGTGCTTGAACTTCTTCCAATTCCTGATTTAGCCTAATATCTCTGACACATTCTGTCTTGAAAACTCAAGAAAGCACATCTCAAATCAAGGGCAAAAGTAAGGTTTTACTACCATACCTAGAGAATTGATATCCATAGATAATAGTCACTGAAACAGGTAAAGACAGGATTCTCAATCCTGTAGTGTCATGCTTAACTATTACTGGATCTTTGGCCTGAACATAGCAGTAAAAAAGTACAGGCAGCAAAACAGCTTTACACAGTGTTTTACTCTTTTAAGTGCTGACCCACAGCTGTTATCTCAGACACCAAGACTCTGGATAAGTGAAATTAAAAACAATATGAAAGTATTCTACTGCATATCAAGTGCTTTATACACGAAGACAAATGCATTATATACACAAGAGACTATAATTTCATCCTATTTTAGATCCTTTGAAATTAAAATCACTGTTTTATTCTGATCAGTGGTCACAATTAAACAGAAGCTTAACCAAACTAATCAACTGGTTGAAACATGAAGAAAAAGCTAGAAAGGACATTTTTCTTTTAGTACATGGCATCATAGTCCAAACCTCTTTTGTATCAAAACAGTTTCATGATTTTTCCATCTAGATAAAGCAGTCTGTAATTGACTTTAATATTACAGATTTAAGACTGCCTTGATATAATGACCTCCAAAGTGCTACGGATATCAAAGACAGGAACTAGTCAACAGACCAGAAGAAGTAAATTAAACAAGAATAATTTTAAAGGGTGTCTAGAAAGCCACTGCATGCCTTCAAACTTACATTCATCAAAACTGCTTTAAAAATATTTGCAAGAAGTCTTTAAAACAGAAGAGCAAGACACAGTATTGAACAGAAACTGAACTGAAATAAAGTCATAGTATTTTATTAATAAGAAGTCATATACCTTCATTCAAGAGTAAACCCAATTTATTTACAGTTCTCTTCTGAACGTTCCAATTTGGTTGATAACCTCTTCCTTTTGTTTCTGCCCCCACGACAGTGATCAGAGGTCACCTGATTTCCCAACAAGGATGCAAAGGCTAACCCACAGAAACACTGTGTCAGCCTAGAAGTCAGACAAGCCTACACTGAGGGGCTTCAGGGCAGTTAGCCAGTGCAGGGTAAAAGCTTCAACTTAACTTCTAACCAGTGTAACATCTTCCCACTTTGAGTTCCTCTGCAGCAGTGCAAGTCCCACTTTCTATTTGACACATAAGGCACAGGCAGAGCTTTTGACACAGGTGAAATGTATTCACAGCTAGATCAGCAAGAGAAGCTTCAAACTCAATACCTCCTTTGAATTATGTACCTGTGATAAACCTAAATACTTTCTAATGGTTACTATTTCTAAGTGAAAACGAAAGAAAAATCCCAAGCAAAATCAGAAAAAAATCTTACTGCCTTAGATTCTTCTTCTAGAAAGCATTTAAGAACATGTGTAATTTCAAGCATATGGTTTAGTATTTTCCCTAATATAAGCTTTAGTAAATAAAAGCCGGAACTCATTAAACACATATTACACTTAACCTTCATCAAAATGAGTCCCGACAGTTTGCTGGTTGCTCTTTTCACCATTCTGTAAGATATTCAGAAGCTGAATAGTGACTTTATTCCAGTAAGCACAGAAAAAAGGCTGATGCTCTGGATGATATTCAAGCTAACTGCAGTCCACAAACTGATGAAGAATGAAGATCATAACATCACTGGTGTCAGCCTCCATATAAAGCAAAATATAGCATGCATAACTTCTGACTATCATGTCCAATTGCAGATATACGTCGAAATAATTCCCTCAGTGAGCTACTCATTACAGCATATTACATGCCTTCCACAAATCGTGGCTGCACTTGTCCTGTAAAGTCCAGTTCGAAAAGCTCAAATGTGATGTTTTAAGAGACAGGGCGTTAATGCCTGGATTCTTCCACCCCCACAGGCAACATGGAACTTAAAAACTATTAAAACATTATTTGTTCTATAGGGATTACTTATTACACATTCAATTTAGTCAACCATGTCTGCTGAGAGGCACACAAATCCCACCATAGCTAATTTAAGAACTTACCAATTTCCCTTGCAATTCTGACAGCTTCATCTGCATCCTGTAAAAGCAGGAAATGAGACCCAACGTTAATCCCATCAGCCATTGCACTATGTCCTGAGGGCACTCATATATTGCACTACTGTCTCCTCCGATTCATTTAATGTTTGATTTTACAACCTTCTGACCCTTTTCAGCCAGAGGAATGTAAAATTAATACCATAAGTGGAATGTAAATTCTACCTCATCATTAGTATACTGAGAAACTCAAAGCAACAAGGAATCAGCTGACAGGAAACACAACCAGGATCACAAAATAATTTTCTGCAGTTGTAGGAATTTAATGCTAGAATTTCGGAGTTTACAATCAATAGTGGACCATAAATCAGATCGTTAAAGTTTGTCCACTACCAGTTTATTTCTGTCCTCACAGATATTTCTGGTGTTTTCCTGGTTGCTGTCAGTAGGGGGAGTTGATTCTCTATTGTTTGGGAGTAATTCAAGTACAGAAAAGAAATCTTGCACAGCTTCTTTAAAGACAAATGGGTTTTGTTTACTGAAGAAAGAACACATGCATTTCAATTTTGCAACTTTTGCATTCCGAAGACAGGCTAAACCTTATATGCATCATTTTAAACTGCATCTGAAAGCAGAGGATTCCCATAATTGTTTCCATTTAAGAGTTGGCACATTACTAGTAGACAACTTTAAAAATCCTTTTGTTGATGCCACCTATTGCTTCAGCTGTCTCTTACTATAGCCTGGTACAGAAAAAGTACTGGGAAAATCAGAGAATAAAAAATAAAGTGCATGAGTGGCTTACTTTTCAATAACCAAATCACTTCTCCTGCAAGTAGCTAATTCTGTTTTCTTCCACTGATAACAAGATATTCCATTATAAAAAACTACAAAGAAAATGGGTTAAATTACAGTGGTATGGGTTAAGTTTGAAAATTCCATCCAAATTTGCTAATATTTACACTATCCCATGACATGCATTAAAAAATTTGTATGGAAGGCAGTAATGTCTGGAAATCACCAGCTGTTAAGTGTGTCTGAAACTAGGGGGGCTAGCTTATGAACATTAAACTGAAACCTGATATTTTTAAAGCTTTCAAGGCAATCCGTTTTAAAAGCACCCAGGTCAGAACTTTAAAAAAAATACATAAGAAATGTTCATACCTGGTTCATTTATGTCCGATAATAAAACAAAATCCTCTTTAAAAGTCTTCAGTACCTAGTAACAGCCCCATGAAGAATAAGGGGGCTGGCAGGGGAAGTTGTCAGAAAATTTAATTTCCTTTCATTAGCTAGTCTGCTCCACAAATCGGTGCTTGTTAAGTTCAAAGCAGTCCTGAAAGCAACATCAGTTTTAAGTCTTTTTACTTCAGTCACATCTGTTAATGAGATTTTTCCAAATAACAATTGTTTTTAAGTCAAGAGATAAATCTAAGGGGAGGAAAAAAAGAAAAGAAAAAAAACTCCTCCCCCCTACCCCCCAAGAAAAAAACTCAGGGTTTACTGTTTTATTACACCTTGCTGCTTTCCATGACCCTGCACTCTCCAAATTTCAGCTAAAAGGGATAAAATGCATGAAAAGGATCATTTAAGAACGTTAGTGGTTTCCACACATTGAGTTTGAAGGTTCTTTGTTCCTGCCCGTGACAGTTATGCGAGAATACTTCCCCTTAATAGCCTCTCTGTCAGGAAGTGTTAAACCTGCCAAATGCAGACAATTAGAGCCTCTTGAACAAAATGCAGGAAGAGTGATGACTGATGAAGAGCCACGATTATAGTTGAGAAGGAAACTTTTACATTTCTTTTCTCTTGCAAATTCACCCATATATTTGCAAAATAGAATTAAGAGGGAGGGAAGCAAACAGGGTGATTTTTGTCACTTAGTTACCTGCAAACAAGTGGCTAACTGATACACTGCAGTCTACAGGAAGACAAGCTGCAAATCATTATAGGGGAACTTTTCGCTGCCACTTTATTTTTATACATGTATACTACAACTTTAAGTAATAAGCGGCATCGTATCAGCAGGACTAATTGTCTCAGTTCTGGCTTGAAAAGACTCTAGTCATCTGCCCAGCAGAGATATTAATTTACACTGTTTCAACATCTGTTTCTTTTACAGTTCTAACATATTAAAATCCAAAACTACGATATGAAAAAAAATAAACATCAATGCATACTTAAAATTTTTAGCCTTCGAAGAGCATTTCTGAACGAGAAAACCAAAATATACTGTGCTTTTAAGACAAAAGCTAATCAACAAAATAATAAACAACTGACATATGGAAGTCTCTGGTAAGTATTTTGATCTTTTTCCCTAGGAAACTATGTTTTAATATCATGAATTTCACTTGCAGATTACATGAACAGTTTGAGTACTCAGAAAGTCAGTCTAAAACAATTGTTTTAGACTTTTGGTGCAGAGAACTTATGATACACGTTTGCCCAAGGGGAGCAAAAAATGAATGCTATGACACTGCCTAACACACAAGTCCATATGTGCAAAATATACAAAACCACAGTGGTACTAGAAGCATTTTGAATTATTTTTTAAAAGCTAAAGTCCTCAATGATTTACTGCTGTTTCCTCCAAAAACACATTAGCTACACTACCATTTTCCCAAAATAAATTGGGGACTGTAAAGAAATATATCATTTTAGCACCAACTTTTATTGTACAAATAAAAATGTTCAAGTAATGGTAGAAGTTTATAAAAATCCTAAGAGTTATAAAATGATGTCACAGCAGTTTTACAAATAGGTGATTCCACTGAGTTAAGGAGACATAAAATACTCATTCAGCATAAGAATTCCTAACTTCCTAATTTCAAGTACATGCCTCTGAGCCAGGTACCAGCAGGTGGAGACAGAAAAGCAAAACTGTCTTGAGCAGAGGCCTGCCAGGATAAAGCCTTTTAAGAGACTCCTAGAACTGTAAAATATTGTATTCATTATGAAGAACTACATAATAGTTTTCATGGCTGAGGGTGTTGGCCTTTGAGAACCTCCAGTTCATGTCTCGTCTACAGCAACACAGCGATCATTCAATCCCAATGCCAAGATTCCAAAGCAAGAATTCAACCAAAACAGGTAACCAAAGCATAACTACAATAAATTCAGAGCTCTGCTGAAGACCTTTAATGTGTCTACTGACATCAGTAAAACTAAGTAGACACACAGAGACACTTCAGTGTCTAAATCCAGCTGTGTTTTACCAGCCACAAAACCACACTGTATGTGGTGAAACAACACAATAATCATTCTTCCCCTGCCATTGTTTTGCCAGTTTTTCACCACAGAATGTTCTTATACTCCTTACTCGGCATCTACTTTCTTCTTGTCACTTATTCCCCTTTACTTATTTACAGTCAATACATCATCTCAGCTCCAAATTTAGTAAAGCTCATGAGATTAATGCTAATTCTTTTGATTAAGACTGTTTACTACTACCTTTCCCAAAGAGGTTTTAGAAAACTAATTTTAGTTGCAGGTTTTGAAATTAATCACTTTTGAATGCTTTTATCGGCTCTCTAGCTAACAGCACGAGACTCAGGCTCCTTACATGTGTAGACTGAATAACCCTTGCCCCAGCCAACCAAGAAACTGAACCAGGGATGAGAAGAAAATTACTCTTCATCAAACTGCCCTCTCTACTCTCATTCCACACTTTGCATTCTCAGATTCATATTTGCCTGTATGAGTATAGTTAGTTGTGTCTGTTATGCCAAACATCCTCCTTCCAGGTCCTTTAAGTATACTGTTGAAGGGCTTGGTTCTCTTAGATTCAATTAAATTTCTACTCACTGGGAATTTTTCTGCATGTAGCTTCTCCAAGATGTTCTTACAAAAGCTTAGCAACTACAATGTCTCCTACGTTTAAATGCTAAGCAAGAGAGAAAAAACAACCTTTATTAATGAGGGACCTAAGTATGTGCAGTACTATTTAACAAGTGCAGGATAAAGACAACTCTTCTAGTAACAAATACTTTTGGTGCAGTCCGGAGTTGAATAACAGAGTACTACAAGTTAATACTCTGTGCTCGTTTTAACTATTCATCCACAAAGAATATGTGCAACAGATCTGTCTTAATTTCTGGCATTGTCAGAGGCATGACTGCAGTTTTCTTCCAGATTTACTAGACTCCACTTTAAAGATGAAGCCACCTCTAATCAACACAAGTGCCAAGCAGACATTTAACTCCTTCCTAAGGCCTTTAAAATTTTTATTTCTCAAGAAAAAGAGTCCCCAAAGATTTTGAAAGCCTTGTAACTGTGACCAAAGTTTCCCGAGAAGGGCAGAAATCCTGAACAGTCTCCAAGTCTGGTTGTGGTTGGCATCACACAGCCTTGCCCTTCCTATCTCAGTCTGAATTCGCCAAACAGTATATCAAGCTCTAATTAAAGATCAGGCAAGCTCTATGACCTAATTACTTGAGCACTCATTTGAGCAAAAGACATTATTGGTGGGAAGAAGATAAGAGGACAGAGGCATATATTTAGATAAATAGAAGTGTGTCAATATCAATTATCAGAAGCTTTTCAGCTCCTCTTTGTGATGTAAACTACAATGCTGGCAGTGTCTGTGGACTTTTCTTTTTCTTATTTGGTGGGTACACTGCAGGTTGGGTTTTATTTTAGTTATATATTCTTTTTCATCAACACTCTTCAGATAATTAGAACTGGTGCAAGTCTGAGGTATGTGAAACTGATATGATACGGACACTTTCGGATTAAGCAACTACTATGCAGTTCCTTTCTATAGCAGAGGACTGGAGTTGTCAACTCAATCATACATTCCAGTTCATTTGGTTTTAAGAGTATCGCTCCATATAGCCCATCGCCAGCCAGATCACTTACATTTCCTTTTCCTGTTAGGAACTTCAGATAATTGTCCAAAAACAGTGCCACTGAAGGTTTTGGAAATAACTGCGTAAAAGTAAGTAGATTGGTTTCACTCCTTCTATGTCTATCTGTTCATTAACCGTTATCCTATTTTGTCAGGTCGGTTTCTTTGTACTAGCAGGGTAACAGACCCTTACATAAGTTTTAACTTGATACAGTGACAAAACCAGCATCTTCAGTATTAGAGAAAGTTTTGTGCTGCTTAAATGATTAATTCAAACTTACCTCCTAATTAGATTTTTTTCTAGAAGTTATTTTTTAAGATTTCTAGAAGAATATACAGGATGTCAGACAGAACAGAGAACCTTATGCATAACAGCTTGGCTGCTGTTAAATGTAACATTACAAGTGCTAAAGGACCACATACACGAGGACTGCTAAAACACTCAACAAAAACTCGAAAGAGTACTGTGTTCACCTTGCCACAGCCAGACTTCAGCATGGTCACAAATGCCAGCCTAACACTCATTTGGAGCTCTCCAGAAAAGGAAGAAGTCTTTGCACTTCTACCTGTTGCAGCATATCCCGCTACCAGTCATGACACCACGCATTTCCATCACAGGTGCTGAAAAATTCTCTTGGGCATTTTGACCTCAGCTATTTTGTCATTTTATCATTCTCTCACAACAGCTAAGTTCTCCAAGCAGACTCATCGATAGAGATAATTTTGTAGAGGCTTAGCCCCTTAGTACTCTATTTGCCTTTCTCATTTAGTCATGTTTTTGGGTTGGGTTTTTCCCTCCTAACAGAGTTTAAAATCCAACTGAGCTAACACATTTTTTCATGCGTCTCAAACTTTCACTCACACTTTATTTAAAAAAAAAAAAAATCTAACTTGACATGTCAAGCATAAAAAAATTTCAACACAGAAGGGCAACAGTTTATAATACACCATAGTTTTAGGTGTATACAACAAAGGTTTTTAAAGAGAAAAGTATATTTTAACTACATTAACATAAACAATATAACAAGACACAGGAAATCTTGTAAAAGCCCAATACTTAATCACTATAGCAGAAAATAAATGAAAATGAAGACTGACTAACTTTACAAGCTATAAAGAAACAACCAAAGTATTTTTAGAGAACTATTGAAGATCATTCCTTCTAAAACCACAGGAAGAACACTAGCTGTAGATCCTGACAAAGAGCCACCAACTTCCCCCATCCTCACCCCTAGTTTTGCAATACATGGAAATCTGCACCACCAACACAGACCATAAAATGGAAACTTCACACAGTTTCACAAACTTGAGCGTTAACTCAGATCTGTCAAAATGTTCACCAACAAGACCCAAGAAATGTAAAGACGTACAGATAGTCAAACCCACACATGATATTTAATACATTTACCTGCCTTCACATTCAATTTAAACTATTTTTAGAGACTCCACTGAAGAACTTCTTAATACATCCTTTATTATCAAGGACTTTCTTTCCTTTCCCAAAGCTCTCTTGCTATCAAAAATCTGTACCCCATTTTTAATTACATCTCACTGAAAAAGATGATAGAATTATAATTAGATTCTGCATCAGACCTTCAAGAGGTGTACTTTGATTTAGACACTGTTCCTACAGTGGGCAGACAGTAATTAAATGATTTCTCACCTTGACTACTCCATCAAAGCCAGGGATCGTGTTGACCTTTGCATTCTTGGCTAACAATTTGCTTTCTATCTTGTCTCCCATAGCTTGAATAGCATGTGTGTCAGGTCCAATGAAGGTGACACCTTCAGATGCCTGCAAACACAATAAAGACAAAACTTCAGGAGACGAAAATAAAAATCAGCTTTTCTTTACACAGGTATTGCTATTCATATTTTTTCCCGTTTTGAACTAATGCAACAACATTTATAAGACAGTGATCTGTTTATATAACAACCTAGCAATATATACGCATTTCAGCCACTTCATTAAAAATGTGTATGACCTTGTGGAACTATGTATATACATAGATTCAAAGCCCCTGTAATTAGCATTTGTATAAATCAAAGCCAGGCCAGAAAAAAACAGCTGCAAGTGGAAGTACTCCAGCCTGAAAGTTAGAAATATCCCCTCAGAAGGCAGGACAGTTAACTCGCCCTTGAAACAGCCAAAAGTGACTTAAAAAGATGCCCTTGCTAAACTGTAATGCACTTTAAAATTCTATTTTGTATACATTCCTAGAAACAAACCTCAGTGAAACATCACAATGAAAATGCAGTATCTTACTCAACAGGTTTTAAGATCTTGAAAATAAGGTAATCAGATTCCTGATTCTTTCAGGAAACTCTTTTCCAATACTAATGTGAAAATAACATACTTAAATACTTCAACTTCACTACGTAGGTAGAACACTAAATTGCATTTTATTTCCTCCTGTTTCTCTATACCAACAATAGACTTCACTGAGGTGCTTCAGATACAGGCATTTTTTTCAAACCTCTTCAGGTCAATACTAAACTGAGTTAAAGGCGATTCTGTCAGAACTATTCCCTGAAAGTTAGCGATGCACCAGCAAGCATACTTGTTTCAGGCAACTAAACATCTTTTGTACGGCAGGATAAAAAAAAAAAAAAAAAAAACAACCAAACCAACCAACCAAAAACCCAAGCAAACAAAAACAAACAAACCCCAAACCAACCAAAAAAAAAAAAAGCCTTGCACAATTTTTCCAACTGTTGTATTGATTTTTACCCCCCAATTCTAAGACACCTGTAAAACACTTAAAGACCAAGTTGTTTCTTGACAATGTGCTATCAACAAGTATCAAAATGGCAGTCAAATTTCTTATATCACAATTTATGCCTTAATATTCTATCTTTCTGACATATCCTTGTGTTGCATATGTCATAAAGTTAGTCACTAAAAATAAATACCCAAAGCTTCAACAAATGACTTTTTGTGTGATGGTAGTATATGATCCAATCCCTGGACACAGGAATCACAAAAGCACAGAATATGCTGAGTTGGAAGGGACCCACAAGGATCACCAAGTCCAACCCCTACCCCTGCACAGAACCATTCCCAAGAGTCACACCATGTGCCTG
>WBMV01009147.1:50952-120608 GCA_013396655.1 Campylorhamphus procurvoides | reverse complement strand
AGCACTGAAAGCTTTACTGAAATCCAGAAAGATTACATCACGTGCCTTCCCTTGATCAACTAGGTAGGTTACCTTGCCATAGAAGGAAATTAGTTTGGATAAGCAGGACTTTCAGAAAGCTGTGCTGGCTGCGATCAGTGACTGACTTGTCTTTCAGATGTTTTTCAATACTTTGCAGAATAATCTTCTCCATAACTTTACCAGGCACTGAAGGGAGACTGACAGGCCTGTAGGTTCCAGAGTCCTCCTTGTCCTTCTTGAAAACTGAGACAACATTCACCAGCTTCCAGTCAGCTGGGACCTTTCCAGATTCCCAAGGCCACTCAAAAAAAAATCGAGAGAGGTTTTATGATTACATCAGCCAGCTTTTGGAGAATTCTGGGATGAATCTCATCAGGCCCCACAGAGTTGTAGGGATCCAGCTGGAGCAGCAGATCCCACACCATTTCAGGGTCCACTGGGAACTGATCATTCTCAGAGTCATGGTCCTCCAGCTCAGGGCACTGAGACCCCCTTGGTCCATCATCCGTGTTGATAGAGGCAAAGTGTTAAACACTTCTGCCTTGTCTCTGTTCCTGTTTGTGAGGTGACCAGCCTCATCCTGTAATGGGCTGATGATATTTCTATACTGTCTATTGCCATTAATGTATTTGAAAAAACTCCATTTGTTGTCCCCATATTTCTGGTCAGCTTCAACTCCAGTTGAGCTTTGGCTGAACGAGTTTTCTCCCTGCAGTGGCAAGCAGCATCTCTGAATTCTTCCCATGTCACTTAACCTTGCATACACCACTGGGCATACACCTTCCTTTTCTTGCCTTACTTCAATGAGAACATCCATGCTTAGACAAGCCAGCCTTCTGCCCTGTCTGCTTGACTTCTGACATTTGTGAATTGCCTACTCCTGTGCATAGAGGAGGTGATGTTTTTTAAATTTGGGAACAACATTCTCCTATCCATGATCTTATAAGAGCTGAGAGATCCCCGTGTGCTTGGGAGTCACCATTTTCATTGTCAGCAGCTTCCTAGCAGGAAGCGTATAACAGCAGAAGCTCTGTGTAGGCACCTTCCTATCATCCTAGCTAACAGGGTGCCAGAGATAACAGAGAAAAGATCAGGTAAGTATTACAGACACACTAGGAAGCTCAGTGCAAAGACACCCAAAACAAGTGCAGAACATCAGTTTTGCTACATCAAAGGACTGTTAGCTTCAATTCACAATGAACCATCTGGGGTTTTATCTCAGCCCACCGCTCCTCTACTACATTCAGCTTCTTAGCTCAGCAACTCAGTAATACTGATTTGATGAACAGATGTCTTACAAAGTTAAGAAGACTGCAATAGGAGGAAGAAAGAGATAGGAGAACCAAAATGAGGGTGCAGTTCTATAATTACTTAGTGTTCAAATCCTTTGGCACTGTAAGAAATTCACTTTTTCAAGGAGAAGGGAAACAAGAAGCAAAGAGTTGACACATGAAATGATAATGGCACAAAGTTTGGAACAGATTATGACCCGAAAATTGATACTTCATCCTCTTTTAACAAGAGACTTGAAAATAGGTGCTTGCATACACCTGTCCGTAGGGCAGAGTTCTCTTCTGTCATCAGACCGTATCTCAATCTCAAAAAGCTTTGTGGAAAAGGTTCACTTACATTCTTGACAATTGGAAATTACACTGTCCCCCTCTTATATCACTCCTTACCTGGAAACACCTTGTTTCTACAGTTTGTCATAACACTGGCATTTGCATCCTGCTCAATATCACATTAAACTCCACCATCTCTTGCTTCCTCTTCTCACTTTCTTCTTAAAGTCTACCATCAAAAACATGGACTATCCAGGGGTCCAGATCACAGGTCCGTAACTTTTGTTGCCCTAACAGACAATCCAAGGCTTCGAGCCTGCAGTCTATTTCCATACTCTTACAGTATTTTTCTCTCTGACTTTGTTCTGAGAGAAAATTTTTAAAAAAACTCCATTCAAACTAGAGGTCACAGGAGAGGATGGAAATTGCATTTGTGGCATCAGCAAGCATGTGCTTTTCCTGCAAAAGCCACACAGGGGACATTGTGCTTGACTTACTGTCTCACTGACCTGTGGCATGGACTTGCCAAGTGCCTAGTCCATTCTCTGCTCCTGTCCTAACAGGTAGCTGGATGAGAACAGCACCCTTCAGGAAAGATTCATGAACCACCTGAGAAGGAATGCTCCAGGACATTTCAAGAAATTCATCTCGGCATCCAGTATACTTGTTACATGAATTCCGGAGAGATGTAATATTCCACACGGATACTGCCAATGCTACTGTTTAAAGACTAAGTATCAGATGATATGCAGCAGATTCACTGCAAATATCACCTGGTGCAACCTGCATCTTTGTCTTTTTTTAATATATATTTTTCATAACCCAGAATTTACAAACTGCAGTTGTCTACACATGCACCTCTTGGCTTTAATTGCTTTGAACCTTTGTACCTTATACAGATCTGCTCTTGCTTTCACAGAGAACAAGGAGCAGCTTAGTACCACCAGCTATTCCCTGATATGGTCAGTCAATTAAGGCAGTCACCACAGCCAATTAGAGTTTCATTCAGTGTGATATCACAGGACACCTAAAACCATATAACTCTGCATGCTGCATCCATAAATTAAAAATTAGTTAACAAACCAAAGGGGTTCCACTAGTTTCCAGCCGTATTCTAGCCATCTCTTACAGAGAAAAGGTGTACATTCTCTGACATCACTTTAGTTAGGCACATAAAAAAAAGACTTTCTCAGTTCAATGCATCACTAAACAAATGCTTGCAAATCTTGTTACAATAATCTCAGTCCTCATCACTCAAAGATGTTCACTCAAGCCCTCTGCTAAAGCTTCTCCCCTTATCACCAAAAAAGTTCCCAACTTCTTCACTGCCAACAATCACAAAATGTACTAAGTGATCTGTTCAAAACTCTACTGCCCAATACTGAAAGGAGAAAAAACAGACCACAGAAAGAATGTGGTGGAAACATCTTCAGCTCCCACTTGACCATTAGCATCCTCAGTTTACCAAACACAAAAAATGGTGAAACTGTACCAGAAAAACTTCCAGTGTCTGATGACAGTCTGTCCACACACAGACTTGGTAGTGTCATAGCAAGTACTAGAACCTCTGTTGTACATACACGAACTTACACACTGCACATCAAACAAGCTCTTCCAAAAATTCTGTTACTCCTCCACATATTTGGCAGCCTTGAAGACTAATTAACTGATTGCAGGGAATATATAAAGTTTTGCCATAAACATGCACCAGCATTTTCTTCAGAAACATGCCTGTGATACCTGTGTATCGCAGCTCTACTTTGCATAGACAAAGGTACAGTCAAACAATATTTTATAAAAGAAAGTTAATTTTCAATTGTCTTAAGTAGTAGATATTGACATTTCCACAAAAAAAACCCTCTATTTTGATAGCAGTAACAACAGGTGCAATTGTCACGCCATAAGGATTGCGAGCAGTTCATTCTCTCTTCCTTGGTTTTGCCAGACAAAAGCCTTATTCGAAGCCCAGGGAATGCAGGTCTCCTAATACAGCAAAAACTAAATGCCAAAGTATGACACAAGGCACAGTTTAGAAAAACCATATGGGAAGTTCATGATTGAGCTATATGTGACCTTCAGTCTGTCAAACACATCTGACTGCTCTAGGAACAGTGAGCCAAACAGACCTATGCTAGTGTAAATCCCCATATTTCCAACATCTGGAAAAGACTCGTTCATTTGACAAATTCTTGTGGACCTGAGATAACTGGACACTGATTCTAGATGAGAAGATTCCTTTGCATCTCCTCCTGGAAATTATGAATGCAGATATTCACAACTACTACATTATACAGCCAGCAGTGGATTCAGACTCAGTGACAGTATAAGAAGAACGAAAGATAGAAGACACGAAGGAGGAAAAACTGCATAATAAACTTTTATAAAGACTAGCTCCTTGGCAATGTATACTCTTCTGTGGGCTTATAAATCTGTGGCAAACCAGTCATCTTACTGCCAGGCGTCCCAGAGCTGCAGGAAATGATTGAACAGTTCCAAACCAGAGTTAGACAAAACAAGCAATACTAAAACTTATCCTCTGCCATTTTTATGTTAGTAATGGACAACCAAACACACTTTTTAGTGTCCTCATTTGAGCCAAAATATCTGAATCTGCATGTGACATCAGCTTAACAGGAACAGCTTCTACCATCAAGGAGGTATGTCATGTACAAAAACATTATCAAGAATCTTGTGCTTTCTCTTCCAGGATCATTTGGTGAAGGGATTTTTCCATTCACAGCATGTTGATGTGCCAAAATGCCCTCCAAGTGCCCAGCTGCTTCCAGGTGTACAAGCCCACACAGAAGCAATGAAAATAACACAGGCTTTCTGCTTGTTTCTTCCCTCACACCTGAAACGGCTAGTTGTAGGAAAATGTTTCCAATCTCTGAAGAAGAAACAGCTGAGAGGATAGAGATCTCACTCAGGAGCAATTCTAACTGCTCTGCCTTATTGAAAATAAGCTTTCCTACGTAAACAGAGAGCTGGTTTTAAACAAACACATGAAATTTATAGGAAAACTCCAACGCTCTGTTGCACACTGGCACTGAATCATAAGTTCTCAAACTCAGAGTTACATATGATGTTTTCAAGAGTACCCAAACTCAGGGTCATAGTTAATGAAGACAGTAACAGTAATTTACTCCGGAGAAAAGGGCTTAATCCCAGCCCTATTGGTTGGGTATCCCTCTTCTCTAATGGCAGGCTTTAACACTTCAGTTGATCTAGCTGACCAACCTGGCAGACAATAACCTAGTTTTTTAGGGTGTTGCCCATCACTTCTGTGAGGTAATATGTGCTAAACAGAGAGAAGCTTAATGGGCACTGAAGGAAGGGCAACATGAGCTACTGGTGCGTGCAACTGGGAATCTTTTTTGGAGGGAAGGCACATCCTCCAATTCTCAGGTGCGCAGGCAGGGGGGCTGGCATGCTGCTGTATCCAGCTGCTCTTATGTTCAAGTCTGCATTACTGTTTTAAGGTTAAAACTGAGCATAATGCTTCTCTGAGGAGCGCTGTTTGAATCACAGAACAGCTAAAGTTTGAAGCATCAAGCTACTATTTGAACCAACTCTTTGACACATGGTGTCAAGTAGTGGAACAACTTAGGGGCAGAAGTAAAGCAGAAGCAAGATTCTGTGGCAGGGAGGCAACAGCAAGATCAGCAACTTAGAAGTTACCATATTTACTCCAGAATTTATTGGTGAAAAAGATTAAGAAGGAAGGTCCACAGATAAGAACTCTAGCAGAAACTTTTTCATAGGCCTGGTTATCAAGGGGTTTTGCATCAACCCTCAAGTTTTCTTCACCAGAAAATCTGAAAAAGGTTTCCATGAAATATAGACATGCAGCTGATGAATTCTCTCACCATTGTACTGCCCTTTTGACACACAACCAGTGAAGGAGGGAGACTCAAAGGGGAAAGGAACAGCAACATGTAGTCCAGGAATCACAAAGAGCATTCCAGAAAAATAGGGGTCTTCCACAAATACCATCTCCCATCCCATGAGCTCACAGCTCACCAGGACACAAGCCTGTATGTGCAGCTGCCTGCAGTCACATACAAAGCAGAGCACGTAATCAGCACAACTCAAGGATGACTGGAATAGCAAGCTGGCTAAAAAGCCTAAAGTCACATGGGCTGAATGCAGGCAGAAAAGCAGAGCTTGTAGCAAAAGGAAAGTCCAACAGAGGTACAAACAGCCTAGAAAAAAAACAAGCAGAACAGAAAAATCCAGATGAAACATTCAAATACAGACAAGATTCAGACAAGATACTAGGTGGGGGACAGAGGGAACCAAACCACACCAGCAGGCACACTGCTGAGAAAAGAGGGGACATAGCAAATCCCTTCAGAATACAGGAATTGTCCATTCAACACTGGGAAAGAATCCCTAAGGAAATATACTATAAGAATATATAACAAGAAGCATCCACTTAATAACCTAGGAAATACTCAACTGGTAAAATGCTCTGCAATAGGATATGGTGGACATGGAAGAACATCCTGAAGCTTTCTGCTAGATGCACAGAAACATCAGCTCAAATACCTGGGCCCTGTTGCTGCTATCCTGAAGGATCAGAATTAAGAACATATGCAGCAGTGGGCAATGATCTGTCCAGGCATCAACCTTCAAATTTAGTACCAAAAAACAGAAAATTTCATTCTATGCACACTTATTTTAAGTTGAGAAAAGCTTAAAGCAGTAACAAGCCTAGGCATTGTCATGGACCGCTGAAAGTAGTAACTCTGCCGCAGTTCAGTGAGAAAAGTTCGTCTGATCTTGTTTAGAATGAAATACGCAGAACTTCTGAAGACAAAGGATCTTCAAAATACACACACAAGAGAGAAAAGACAATACTGTACATTCCTTAGAACAAGTATTTTTACAAAATGAGTCATGATATGGAAAAGCAAATTATAACCTTCTGTGCAGGCTAACAGAATGAATACAGTGTGTGACATAAATAAATGGATAGATATGCTGGGGCAGGGGGAAGAGCTATAGCACCCTGTTGTCCTCTTATCATACACCTGCCTTTGGCTCATATAGTTATTTACTGTAGCTTTTGTTTTGTTTGAGGGTTTTGGAAGGAGATGTACTATTACATCACCTTGAGTTGTTGAAGTAGCAGTCAGGTAGACTGTGACAGCAACTAGCCTCGAAAGCAAAATGTAAATTGGCAACTGAAAAAGTGACAGTGCCCAATGCAACTTGCTAGATGAAGTAGGTGCTGACAAAGAACTGTGCTTCCCAGACTGCCAGACCTCATGGCTTGTTCCAAATCCTACTTCAAAATCAAAATTGTTACTTGACTCCAAAACACACTGCAATTTAGAGGTCAGAACTCACCAAACTATGTCACTACCTGTGACACTGTATTGTGCCATTTTAGATATCTGTACTCACTGTCTCAAACAGGAGTACATAATGTACAAGAAGTACTACATTAGGAGTGTTTCTTTTGAACAGAAAAAGCTAGCTGAATAAAAAAGGCTTACCTAAAATTGAACACAGCTGCAAGAAGTTTGTCTCACTTCTTAAAACTGAATTTAAAGAACACTAAAGCATTTTCAAAATCACTACCTTCAGTAAAATAACTGCTGGAGAGCAACACCCAAAAATTAAAACTAGCATATACTCATTTACTAGGAAATAAACCAGAGATACGAGATTCCGTGTTTAACCTTTGGCATGGGGAGGGAAGTGTGTTAATATACTCCCTTTAAGTCATCATTCTAAGAAATATTAATTGATTTAACCCTGGTGTAAATCTGTTAATACTGGTCTCCAAAGTATTATTAAACTATTCTGAGGCATGAAAATCCATTAATCAGTTACCAGTAAAGCCAGACAAATTTCTGAAGGATCAACTGAAAAAAGGTCTTATCCAAGCCCCAAATATGTCTTCTCTAAAGTAGGCTGGTAATAGCATGCAGGAACAGCATATAGCTATATATCGTATCTATATATAGGCATATTTACATTTTTTTGAATGTAGTGTATGTATATTCAAATAGTGGGGGTGGGGAGAACTCAATCTGTTAGACCAGTCTAAAGCTCAGCTTAAACAAAAGACACAGTTGCTGAACCAATATAAATACAATCTAAGGCTACATAACTTCACTGTCCCAAAAAAAGTGTGAACCTCAGAAAAGGTGCACAACCTCCTGCATAAACACCAGGGAGCGGCCAGAATAAAATCAAATGGTCAGCATCGCCTTAAGCACAAACGCTGCATGGAAAATAGCTTTTAATAAAATTTAAAGTCATCTAACCTTTAATTCCACAGAAATGATAAGTTTACAAAATCAAAACTAAGGATCAGGCTGATCTGTAGACATCTTCCTTAACAGGATACAAGTTGTGAACTCATCATAGAGCATATGTGCAAAGAGTAAGTGTGCTTGAATGGATTTAATTCTGCATTTCAGAATTAAACTCTCCCATTCACCAAACATTTCACAGTGTATATTATAACTTCTAAGTGGAAAAACTGGTTCCAGGTCTTATCTTTGCAGGTGAAAGAAGCACACAAGTAACTTTTTCCAAGGACTCAAAGCACAAGACACTGAGAACAAGTACCACCTCTGTGGCTCTACACTTAGAAGTTCTCACTTTGGATCTGATCTGTAAGATGAAATTCTAACTTGATAATATCCTTTTGAAACAATTTAAGACTTTAGATGTCTATATATTTTACATCTGTCCAGAACTTAAAGCAATATTGAATTATCTGAATTTAGAAGCATTTCTCAAATATAAAAGACTTGAATATACAGTGGTCTGCATGGCATGCCACTGATAATGATGAATTGCTTCACCATCTATGAAACATTACACACACACTACACAATGTGCAAGAACTTAGCCCTGATATGTTGTAAAAACCTTGAGTATTCAACTATACCAGTAGTAACAAATACCCAGAAAATTTAGGGAGAAAGAAGCAAAACTTAAGAATTTCCCCTGGATGGTTTCCATATTACTTTTCTTCACTTCGTGGCATTGAAACCACCCTTGCTTTTTACATGATAAAAGAAATCTGTGGAACTAATCCTAGAAACCTCTTTCTGTTTCCTTGCTTAACACCTCCAGGCGACAGAAAAGACAAAATGCTTCATTTGCATCCTTAAACATCAGAAACTGCGAATGAGCCTTTTCAGCTGCAAATGTTATTGCATCTACATTTCCAGAAGAGAAAGAAGGTTAAACAGCCTACTCAGGTTTATGTTAACTCATCTCTTTTTAGCACCGTGAACTGCACAAAGAGCAGAGAATGCGGAAGCTTAACAGCAGAACCTCTTTCTTCATTAAGTTCAATTAGATCCTGGCAATGGATATAGCTGCGGATTACACGAAGATAAAGAGAAGAAATCAGGTATGCACAAAGGAAATGGCAAACACTAACAAGTGTAATCTTAGTATTCCTGATCATCTATGCTTATGAAGACCATTTCATTTTTCATACAACACAAAACAGTTCTACCAGTTGCATGACCACACAAGATTTTGCCTGATGTAAAAGCAGTGTTTGTTTAATCATTAATTCAAACTTAGTTTAAAATGTAATGTGTCAGTGCTGCAACAAAGCCATCGTGAATATGTTAGTAAGGTAAGAAAGATTGCTTGCTTATCGACGAGTACTTCATCTTATTAATTAGATAATAAATTTGAGCCAAAAATAGCCAAACCTATTAACTACTTCACAATACAATTAAATACAATTTATTCTTCGAGAGTATTAGATCCTTGACTTTTTTTTTTAATTAAGCAACATACTTTTAATTTGTTTGGAGGAGGGGGAAGCACTTGGAATTACCATACTGAGTTCAGTAGACAAAGTTAGCCGCACTTCATTTTCTAGGCCATTTGGCTTTCAGTTTGGAGAAAGTCTTCAGCTTTGCAGGGAACGCTCAATGAGATGTTTAACACAAAATACACATTAGTCTAAATGAAAAACAGGCAGTCATGGAGAAAAAACAGGACTGAATGATGAGGGAGAAAAACAGCGGCATATCACTGTAGCCAAAACTGTACCTCACATTATCAAGGACTCAAGTTCCTGATACAGAAAATTTTGTAGGTATCAAACTCAAAGTTCAATAGGGAAGACAAACAGAATTAACAAACAGTTCAAAAATCCTGATGTTAGAGCAGATGAAGAAAATGCATAGGCACAAGACATATTCTTAATACTGCCCTATTATTTCTCCTGTACTGAAGCTGCATGTGAAGCTTTGAAAATGAATACAGAACACAACCATACAGCTCGATGAGTAAGTGCACTTGGCAATACCTTAGCTTGTGGTTTTCAGAAAGGAGAACAGGGGAAAAACAAACATGAGAATACATTTAGAAGTCAACAAGTAATGAAAAATCATCACTGTGTTATTGAGATGTTACACTGAGCTTGCAGTCAAAGGATATTAATTATATGCTTGCATGTTGAAAAAATCTGTCCAGTATTTTTCCAGACATTCTATAATGCTTTCGAAGTTAGGTGACCATGATTATATTTATACTGCATATTCAGAAACCAAATTAAAACTTATGGTGACTGCAAGCTCACACCACCCTAAATTTGCTGAAGATTTAGGCATAAGGAACCCTGGTATTCACAACCAGGAAGACAAATGACCCTAGAATTATCTTCCTAATAGCCATTCTAATAAATACATGGAAAAAGCATCGCTTCTCAAACATTGTAAAAGACAAAGACACTGAATAAGCAACACTCTCAATAAAAACAAGACTATTAAAACCCACTGCTCTGACCAAATTCTAACACTGATAACTCCATTCTGCTGACCTACACCGTCCTTTTCTCAGCTGGCTGGTGTACTTTAAAATCATCTCTGTCCTCTGAAGAAGACTACTAATTTCATTTCTGACAAATAGCTGCAATTGCTGATATCTAGACAAGTGTTAGTTCTTCAGTAGATGCAGTCATCCTCAAACATTTGATAAATACTGTTTTGAAGACACTCATAGAGTTTATAAAGATGCCAGAAATTACACTAGAAGATGCAGAGCAGAGCATCGAGATCACTTCAGAAAACTGGAAGCATCCACATCTCATTAGTAAACTGGAGTTATTTTTCCCACAAGAAGAAAGCCATTAAACAGCATTAATTTAATTTCTGACACTCAAAAACAACATTATATGATAAGCAGGCATATTTATGAAAAAATAAATATAACTGTCAGTTATATCAATAAACACTAGTTAACAGCTAAAGAAGCAGTAAATAAATCAGCAAGAAAAATATGCACGCGCACACATTTGTTTGTGGGTTTGTTTGTTCGTTCTCCATCACCACAACAAACCCGGTTTAATTCACTGAACCAACACACTGCCTTCTACCAAAGCTAGGATATACTGACCCTGCAGTTACTAAAAAAAACAAGTTAACTGTCACAGAGTAGCGACAAAAAAAGAAGCAGCCCCACCCCAGGGCCCAATTTCTGCCACCTCACACCCCAAGCAGCAGCTGTGCTGCCATCAGTTTGGGAACCATATGAGCTAAGAACAACTAAAAGGGCAGGGAGCGCTTAGAGGATTTTGAAAAGGCAGTTCCTGGAACAGACAATGACAATCATGACAATTGTCAACAAATACACTGTCACCAGACACATAACAGGGTGCATAAGGGAAAGCATGAAGAAAACATATAGGCAGGATAACTGAAAACTACATTTGTGGCAAGAGATGCCTGCGGCAGTCACATGCAAGCAAGAACTGTGAGTTACAGAGGTACTGTCATGGCAGTGGTGATAAGACGACTGACACATGAGGTAGCTGCCATCTAGAAAGGCAAGGGATACTGGAAGAAGGTGGACAAACAGGAATGAGTAGCACAGAGAGGCCGCGGACTCTCCATCCTTAAAGATATTCCAAACTCAACTGGATATGGCCTTAGCAACCTGTTCCAATTGATGCTGCTTCAAGACAGTAACTAAGTCTCCAAAGTTCCCTTCCTAACTCATTTACTCTATAGAGCTAAGAGAAGAATATCAGGAAGATTATTACCTCTGGTCAGGGGAGGAGGGTTACAGCAACCAACAGTAGACAGCAACCTGGCATAATTCGTGTTGAAAAGCAAGACAAGACCCTTGCAGGTTGTCTGAGATAAGGGGATATGAATCTTCCTACTGAATCTCACAACATTCATTTCTTTAAGAGAAAGCAGAGCCTTGCAATACTGATCTTTTTTCTCTACCAACTGGTGGTGCTGGTGTCTCTGGCCACTTCTTTCTACATCCGTACTGAAGCATGCTGTTCCTTTAGCTTTGCAGACAAGTGATACTTATTCAATCAGTGAAATAATTGTTTTTAAAAAATAAAAAAAAATCCAAAGGTTCCCGTCCCTGACATGCAAGCTCATCCAATTGTATTAGGTCACCACAGGATATGGAACAGTGCTTGGAAGACACAACTGGAGGGGCAAGCAGGGTTGAGAGGGATCTCCCTACATCAGCACTGGTATGGAGGAACCTGGAAAAAGCAGCTATGGTCTGAGGGAGGTAGGATGGTAAAGCAGTATTTCTATGATGTCCTCTCATGACTTGAGCAAGCACTAGTGTACATATGGGATAACAATATCAGACAACACAGTCACAGCAAAAGATACTATTTCACAGGATTTTGTTAAGCAGTGTCTTACCTCCTTCACTGCTTATCTGTAAAAGGATGCATGTAGTAGTATTACTAGTAGAGGATGTTCTTACTCAAATCTTACACACAGTTCCTTGGAGAAAACTGTGAATGAATTACACTGTAAAGAAAGATAACTAGCTCTTACAGCTGCCCACTGAGAGAGGTCCAATACACTGCATTTAAGTAAGTGAAAAAGTAATTTTTTATTTTTCCTTTGGAAAGCGTTCAAAGAAAATTCTATTTTTTTTCTGTATATTTTAACAGTCAGTGTACATAGCTCTCCTTCTGATTTCCACTTTTGCTCTACTTGCATGAAATTTACATTAGATATTATGGACAGAGATGTGTGTAATTCTATTGTCATCTTAAATGAGGATGTTAAAATAAAATTAAGAAAAAAGGTTCAGGTGCTTTTGTAACCAAACAAAATATAATAAAATTAGGAATAATATTTATAAGTAATAGGCCTTGTATATACAAATTTGGATTTTCCACCAAGCCCTGTTCTTACTTGCACATATTCCTGCATGAATCAAAAATGCAGATTTGGTCCTTTGGTTTTACTTTTACACTGAAAGCAAAGAATTACATGTGATCATAAACATCATTGATTATAATAAAAGTTTCAAACTACTGTCAAAGTATGCACACATTATACTTCTTGGCTAGTGTGAGCAAATAAGAGTGGAACTGGGCACATTTAAATCTATGGAACAAAACGTGATGGACAGGCAGTATTACATCATTCATAATGCTACAGCTTTGGGATAAAAATCTCTCACTATCCTGGTGTCAAAAATAAAACAAGTTGATAATATGTATCAAATATGAAGTATCAGAGAATTTACAGGCAACTTAAAATGAAGCAATCCTTGAGATCCCCTCGTGGCCCTGTTCCCTATGGACCGCAACTATTCAAAGCACAGGATAATGTATTATGACAAAAGTATCTACCATGTATTCCTGAATACCACCAACTCTGAATCTGAAAGATAAATTTCATCTGGTAGCTAAGGGTGGAACAGCTTTTTGGAACAGTCACAATCAAGTTCCTCCTTCCCCTTCCCAACAGATGGGCCTGAGAGCTGGACAGTCTGGCTTCACTCATGCTATAAAGTAATTAGACAAACAAATCTGGATCCTGTAAATAAGCATGTGCTTGAAATTAAGCAGGCTTAAACAGTTACAGAGCCTAAATGTCAAAATTTTAGCCTGCAGAGGAAGTCAGCCTACTAAATGATGGCAATCTTTCTGAAAAGTTGATATTTATTTCTTTCCAAAGGTCCCCACAGAAATGGGGATGGCAAGAGGGGAGTGAAACTTGGATAAGCAGAGGCTAGAAAACTACCAATTTTTTTTTATATATATATATATATATATTTCATTTTAATGCAAACTAATGTCTTATAAGTGCATAAGATAATAAATAAGACCATGGTACCCCAGAAAACATTTTCTACTTTAGTATTTCAGCTAAGTTATATGAAAATTGTGAAATGGAACAAGTTTCAGAAGTCCAAACTCCAGTTTATCCACTGGGATAGAATTACCTTGAAATTCCTAGCAAACCAGATTTTCACTTGCAAGTTGAATGCTGAAAAGATGTGCAACTGGATGTTCTTCAAAGCAACAGAAAAAAATCCTTAAAACTAAAGGCCAAAGATATTATCAGTAAAAAAAGCATCTATAAGTATATACAAAAGCCTACATTTTACCTCCTGAACTGAAGAAGACAGGCAAAGAGACAAGGAGAGATCATAACTGCATCTCTGCACAAATGCACACAGAATGAACGCAACATGCCAGAGAAACTCTACCTCTAAAGCCTGATTTTACACTCTCAAAAGTCCCTTCATCATCCTTTCGGTCATCTGCCAAAAATACAACAGGTAGCAGCAAGAGGCTTGTTCTGATGGGCTCAGCCTAAGAGGGAACAAATAGGAAATTTAATTGTCAATAGCCAGAAGTGCTGTACCATGACAACAAAGTCACTCTAGTGCCATTCTGCCCCAAAAAAAGCAGGGTCATGACTTCTAGGCTTTTAATTTTTCACACCTAGTCCATTGCATTTTGCCAGCTTCTTTCTGGATTACTTTTAAGCTTGCTCTAGATGACTACATAATTAGTAGTCCCAGCACAACGGAAAGGGCAGGAACACATGAATATTTTTGACCAAAACCACAATCTGAATAACATATTTATTAGTTGCTGTGTGTAAAATTGATGCTCATCATCTCTCCAACGGCTTAGAAATTCAAAAACAAACAAACAAACAAAAAAAAAACACAGCTAAATGAATACTGACAAAAGAACTGGAGATATCAGCTATGCAAAAAAATGAGCTACTGACAGAAAATACTCAGGTACAGAAAATGGCTCATGAACTAGAGCTGGTGCTTAAGACACACTTTTTTGGAAGAACAAAGATCCTGGCTCCCAAGATTTTCAATACAGGAAAGAAATGTGAAAATAAGGAACTCATTAATTCATGTCTGGAATAAGTAATGTTTTCCACGCTGAATATAAATACATTTCCAAAGAACTCAAAAATATCATGTATACAAAGTGGAAGTTTCAAAAATACAGAAATCAAGATCAGTACTGTCACACTCTTTTCCAGGCAACTACATCCTCAAATTTTAAGGGCTACAGTCCAGATACCAGGTCCCTAATCCTAATTTTTATGAATTAGTATCAAGAGCTTATCGTTTAAGAAAACAAAACACAAATTACATTAAGTAGTCTCTTAAACTTATATTGCACTATATATATGTAAGGTTAGAAAATTCTTGGCCTTTGTTGGTCACACTTTAAACAGGGCTAATGTTAAAATGTTGCTATTAGTGGAGGGCATGAGACTTTCCACTGCAGAAGCTTGACCAGTAACTGAAAAGAGGAGAGACGAATGCCCATACCTTTAAATCTTGCTTTACTCAGCCACAAGGACTGCTTGTATTTTGCCCTTTTCAAAGAATGGTAGGGATTGAGACTTTTTTGTGGTTGCAGGGATTAAGGTTTCCCATTTAGAGCCCTCGGCTTTTCTTCTCCATTTATTTTTTTAGCTTACTCCTTTTTATTTTTCTTCAGATGCTAACAGAATTGGAAGAAGGAGGAAAAGGCATAAATCAGATTTTCACTACACGTGTACATATGACATCAAGCACTACGGGGATCTGGTGAATATAAATAGGTTCTTTAGATTATGCTCTAATATAGATAAAGTCAACAGCAGACATTAGTGATACTGTCAGGTATACATTTACTATACTTTGCAATATCCACCATTACACTTAAAAAATTGAGTGCCATTTACTTGTTAAATGGTTAAAAAAGTGATTGAAGTTGTTTCCAGCTTTACTCTTACAAGCGAACTTTCTTCAGCTCCAACTGTCTTCACTGCTATTTATTCTTCAACATTAGATCAGAAAACACATAGCAACCTTTGTAGTAAGAGCAAATCTCTTCATTGCAGATGTCTAAATGGTTCACACAAGAGTTCTTGCTGTTCACAAAATTAAAACTACATTCATTTAGTATGCGAGCATATATATTTTTGAAGGTATTTTACACTTCTGCTGTCTTATAATGATTCTCTTGTTGGTCCATTTACCACACTTTTTCATTAACAGACTGATTACATTGGTGAAAGGACAGTTTCTGTCTTTCTTACTCATATAGAGTTTGTTCTGATCCACAACAGTTTTGGAACTCATGCTTTTAATCTCTGAAGAAAAACTAATTTGTCAATGCTTAATATATTAAATTTTCTTTTCTTGGTCTGAAAACATATACCATTTGCACATATAATGATATGCCTTTTTAATCCATACAGGAGCATATAGATCTTTCTGCATATTGTCTTATAGTCATTTTAATTTAAAAAAAAGAAATGGAGACTTAAGACCCTTAACTATTATATATAAACACTATTATCAATAAATGCTAGCTGCCTTAGTGATGGAAAGTTATAGTACATAAATAGGTCAGACCAGTTTTTAAATCACCATTATATATTTGAGCAGTTTCAAAACTGCCTGGATGATCACAGTGGATCCTTTTTTTAGGGAAGTGTCTCCATTACAGGCTCTCACAATGCAGAGAATGTAGCTGAATGCTAAATTCCTTTAAAACATCCAATTCAAAAAAGCAGCAAGACATACGAACTGTTTGATGCCTAATGGCATTTCCTTTCCTGCAAAGCATCTCAGTTGTTTTCTACTCATAAAAAAAAAAAAAAAAAAAACAAACACACAAACCCACAAACCTGCTCGAAAACTGACCTCAAAGTCATAAAGTCATTAGCTAAGAACTTTGTGACAATTTTAAGACTGAGGCTCAGGTTTTTGTACTTTGTAAGAGTACAGCATCCTGATCAATCTCAGTTTTGGCATAATTAACATAAAGTAACTACATTAAAGTGACACCCGTAGTTTTCACTGCAATCCTCAGAATACTTTTCAATGTGAGAAACTTCAGTCTTGTAACTGTTGCAAGACAGTAACAAAGGCCAAACTCCAGGCATCTGACTTACAGAAATACGAGATCAAATCATGAATTTTATATTCAAATAGGAGAATAAGCAATCAGAAGTTAAAACTCTTAATACTAACATTAATTATTTCACATCACTCATCTTATCACCAGTATTCAACCAGCACAGGAACAAAGGTTACACACTTTTATTCAACCGTGCTGTAATCATTACCTAAGTTCTTTTACCAGCCAGGTTCCATCTCCATTTCAACTCATTTAACTCATCCCTGCTGCAGGTTTTCAGTCCAAATATTTAAGGAAGGTTTGTCATTCCTAGAATGGAATCTAATCGTAAGATTTTATTTCACTCTAACAGAGCAAGATAAAAACATGCTACACTTAAAACTCCTTAAAAGGGAATAACATTTTCTCATTCCCAAAGGCTCTGTTTTCTTTCACTACTTTTCAAAGGCAGTTGCAATGCCTGCATTTTTATAGTACTATCAAGACTGATGTGCCATTACATGATATTGAGACTACCTGCCAGTATAAATATTTCATTCATGCAGTCACACATTCAGTAGGAAATCATTCCTGCACTGAATGATAATGCAGACTTTACCAAAATTAGCTGGACTGGAATCTTAATACACAGACAAGAAGCTTTGGGGGGACTGGGCTGGTGGGTTCCCTTCCCCCAGCCCCCAGTTCTTCTGTTGTTCTTTATCTGGTTTTTAAACTTTGTTCACAAATTTCCTAGTCTCCAGTTCTGTGGAACAGCAAATATGAGAACAGATTTGTTTATTCTCCTAGATCATACAATAGTCAGAAACCAGAAAAAAAAACTCTACCAGAAAACAGACTGAACGGGGAGAGGGAAAGACAACACTTGAGTTTAACTGCAAGAAGAATGCCTGATGTTCAAGTCCTCATGAACGAGTTTTACCACAGGAATGTGACAATGCTAAATGATTCAAAGTCATATAGACTTCAGTTCATGCATGAACATACTGCAGATATTTCATCATTACTTCTTCAATTTTAGGCTGTAATGGAAAATTCAAAGAAAAATAGTTCTGTAGTTTTCTTGTGCTTGGAGCTAAAACAACAGCCTGAATTATATTCAGAACATAATATGCAAATACTCAGTAATATACCCTTCCATGGATACAAAAATGCATGCTCAATTCTTTAAGCCAGGCCTTACAGGCCTTTTGGTACTGTGAGGTATGCAGTGTGTCCGATTTGCATCTGTTATTCTTTAAACAAAGCAAATGTTTTAACATTAAGTACTTTTACATTAGAAGAACAGATACTGAATTTAACATTTAAGTTACATTGAAAAGGAAAAGCACTCTCAAAAGCAACAGGCAAATTACCAGGAATAAGCAAAGCAAAAACACTCTAGGAAACCAAATACAAATTTATTTAAGAGAATCTTTAGCTTCTTGCCTTAGGGGTTGTTTGAACCTCCCATCCCCTTAATTGTGGAGGCTACTTAAGAAATTCTGTGTCAGTCAGGACCAACACTGAAATACTACTATAGTAGTCCACTTTCAAAATTCTTGAAAACCCATTTAAGGATACCAGTAGGGGGTAAATTAAAGCTGTATGCATTAGGAAACTAATAATTTGAAAAATGTACAGGGGCAATGAACCCTGAAGTTATCAGGCACTGAAATGACTGGAAAAGTGTTTTATATAGTTGCAAGTAACCAAATAAAAAGACGAAAAAGCTGCTGCTGCGAAGAAAAAAAAAAGTACTACTAAAATCTACTACACAACCTAACATCTGAAAGAAAATCTGGTAGATAAATTGCTAATTTCTTATCATACAGACATTTTGTTATGTAATATATACACTAGATGATATGTTTGGGAGGTAGAGCCAGTCTATATGGGAACAGAATGTAGAGTGCACTTTATTCACTCTTTGGAAATTCTGTTACTTGAATATACTTGGTCAAATTCTAAATCTCATTGGACTCAAGTCTTCCACTACAAAGATTTCTTGCACAAGACTTTCAGTATGTGCAAAATGTTAAAACTTCCACTGAAAAAAATCAAAGAACATCTGTAATTATGTTGAAATTGTTATTTATAATGAAGTGAAAACAAATTTCATACAGAAGCTGGAGGATTTCAATTAACAACTCTGAAAACAGAATTGAAGTAATATTGTATCATGCTAAGCATGATATATCCTAAATAATGCCTTTACTATTCTCATTAAGAAGTTACCCATATTTCAGTTTATAAGCCACTGAAAACCTCAATTTGCAGAATCTTTTAGGAAAAGTCTAGCTGTCAGATACTACGACAACTCATTACAATCAGAGTACACTTCACCCACTAGACATCAGACTATTGGAATTTGTTCCTTGTAGTTGGAAATAACTGAAAATAAGACCACTTAGCTCCTGAGCTCCCTGTGACTTGTAAATGAAAAGCCAAGACATTCTTACAAAAAGAAAAACGAAAAAGAGGAGACCATGCAAGGAAGAAGCAGGACATGATCATCTTCTGCTCAGTTCAAGAGCAACAAGATGTTTTGAAAATAAATGCATGAACATATATAAAACTCACAAATATGATAGACATGGGCAAAGTTTCCCAGATAATTTAAATATACATGTGCCCAATGCAAGGTTTGAATACTGTCTGAAGCCAAACATGAAGAATGAACACAAAGAAAATACTCAGCCTCCAAGAAAAGCAAAAGTCCCACAGAAACAACCAAGCAACTACATAATGCAGAGTTGTGTCACTGCTTATACACACACAAGACCCAAATGGAAGCGATTTTCATTTGGGCATATTTTATCTTTTGAGTAACCTGTTTTTAAAAAGCCCTATGTTATTCTAGTATTGTGGCTTCAAATTTAATACCACGAGATTAAGCCCAGCTTGCCAGCAAGATGCCTTGCCCAAAAGTCTGGACAGGGAACTTATTCTTTCTAAATTCTAGCCAGAGCAAATTAAACTTCACTTCTCTGTGCGGGATAGGCGGAAACACCACTCTGCAGCACACCTGCTGCCTGCCTTTGAAAAGTAAATTTTCACATTGGATTCCTGAGCAGCCCTTTCATGCTAAAGGCATGTTCTCCATAAACAGATGTAATGCACTTTCAGCTTTTGCACACACAACAGCACACATAGGATTGGGGTAGCCCACTACAGTTACTTACCAAAAGAAATCACAGTTCTATAATATGGCTGCTATAGGAATTACTTAACAACATTATTAAAATAGAACCCGTGAATAAAAGTAACAATCTTACAAAATCCAAGGGTTTCCATTTGGTACCACCTTAAAATACATTCTTTCTGCAAGTGGAATAAAAATACATACTGAAAATAAGAGATAGCAATATCCCTTGCATATGTTACTCTCTGGCTTCCTAAAAATATGCAGAAACTCCTGTATTCTTATTGTCCTTCCAAAGATTAAAATTTTTTAATCAAATTTTGGGATACAAAAGTTAACGCCTGAAGTACCACATATGCCACAGTACTTATTACTGCAAATGAGCAACTTGAAAAGTATCCTTTGAACATTGCAGTATGGGATGCGTGGGTGTTGAATTCACTAGATACCTTCTACCAAAAATCTCCTTAAAGACAGACATGGTTGTGGACTACCAATTTGGCCAACAAGAATCTGTCTCTTGCTCCATAGAAAGCCAATTCAAAGTTTAAACTAAGAGAACAACTCCCTCCCCCAAAAACAACCAACACATAGGAACATTTTACATTTTCAGATCCTGCTTCAAAAACCAAAGAATCACTCATCTACTCAGAGCTACCTTTGGTGGAGTAACAGCTTTCCCCTGGCATTCACAGCTACAAGCCATTCCTACTAAATCACATACAGGAAGCTACAAGCCACAATTCTTGCTCCATCAAGAAAAGGATCAAAGCACCAAAAAGTCACAAGAAGCAGAAAGCAAGTAGTTCACTTGCCTTCAGTAACTGCACATCCTGTTCACAAAGACATACGGTAGACACAGCCTTAGTGTACAACTTAATCTTACCTAAATGACTAGGGCAGAGGCACACACAGCCATGCTTTTTTTGTTAGCCATCAGGAACCACTTTCAGCCAGACAGTGGTAGGTCAGAGCTAGAGGACCTATTCAGTAGAGACTAAGCCCCCATCCCAGAAGCCGGCCCCTCCATAAACCTGCAAGATGGAATCTTAACTGAAACCCCTACCCCTCTCTGATCCAGTCAGAACCACAGTCCAATTCAACTGTAAGACAAATCTGCAAATACAACACCTGCTACCAAAAAAAGAAACTAAAACCATTCTAAGTTTAAAAGGCAAAATGTTCTCCCCACTTTTGTAAAAGCTCTACTCAGGCAACCTCTTGACTGCGTTAGTTTCAATGGCTCTTTTTCACACAAGTATCTCCAGATTTCTGAGAGTGTAAAGGACATGAAGTATCCTAACCACAAGGCAAAATATCTGACACACGTTTATTAATGAAAAAAAGCATAGTTTTCCTCAGGATTCTTTATAACGTGAAAAATGTCTTGTCCCATAACCAAAAATGTCTCTCTGGCAACACCTACAGACACCTTGCTAGTTAGCTCGTAAGCTAGTAGTTGTTGTCTAGTGACTGCCTCAATCGAGGTTCTGAATTACCCCTTCAGATACCTTTTACATGTCAGCACAGTGCTAAAGGCACCAGTCTTACCAGACAACCCAAACAGTAGCTGTTTTGCAAACTAACAATAGGAATTCCATATTTCACCAAGGCAGCTATGAAAATACTTCCAGCATGTGAAAAATATCCAAATGGCTCTACTTTCTGCAAACATGTTCATTTAAATATATGCACCTAATGTTCAGATAAGCTAATAAAAGGATTCACAAATTCTTTACACAATGAACTGGCAGGTTTTATTCACCAGAATGTTCTGGAATATCTTTTGCTGTTTTTTCCCCCATTCTAAATGTTTAATGCATTCCCCATCCTCAAACTGTATAATAAGTAGCTTGAATATAAACAGTGTTCACAATACCTTAAAGAGAGTGGGAAAGAGTAAGCACCAGCACTCTTTAGCAAGAGCTCTGAAGAACATGTCAGTATGATCCTTACAGGCATCTGGAATAAAAATGCTCAGTAGTCCGTGTACATATGTAAATTCAGCAATACCTATCCTTTTGGACAGATAATATATGCAGGCCTCTCTACAAAGGAAAGTATAATTTCACAGTATAAGTTTCCACATAGTGCTCTGAAAATAGAGCAGCTCAGAGAGTAGCAAGGATACATTTAGTTAATCATATGGTTTTATTACCAAACTAAGCTGTTGCTACATGAAAGCATCAATTTTCCCCAAAAGCTAGCAACCTTTGTCTCGCATCTCAGTTGCCAATCACAATGCTACTGCATCCCAACACACATATATTTGTTATTACTGCAGAGAACCACACACATCTTTAAGCCCAGTCAGTATCAGACAAGGCAGAGGAAAGAAAAAAGTATGAGTGCAAATATTCACTGAGCTGCTCATCATCACAACCTGACAGCAGGAAACTGCACAGCCCATAAGATCATTTGTCTCTAGGACTCACTGCTCAAGCATTACTTTCCTGTGCCACCTCTAAATAAGTAACCTAGTTGGGTTGTCCATCTAACACACTACCTTCTCATATTAATAAAAGGCCTGTTGATAATTTTTGAGGAAAATTACTATAAAGGCAGTTACAAAGAAAGAGGGGTTTGATGGTAAATCCTACCTGAACTAACCTTTCTAGACATCATCTTTACATGTTTCTGCTGCTCCATGCATTACTAATCAGTGACCCACTAGAAACTCCAGCACCCATTGAAAAGCCTGGCAGGGCATTTGGCTTTCAATTCTTCTACTCAGTTTATTCCCAACACAAGTATATTCATCAGGCTTAAAAACAACTCTTCAACAAGGGCAGCCACTCAGCAACGAAATGTAAATTACTGACATGCGCTAAAACCTGCAATTGCCACTGCTAATGAGCACATTAAAGGAGAAAAGCTCACTAGATATTACTGCAACCTTTTCACTTAACCCTCTGTATACTGAAAGCCATAATTTAGTATCAATTAAAGAACCCATCTCTAAACAGTGAGACACTGCTCAGCAGGTGTATGCTTCCTACACAGTCCTGATACAAAAATCAGAATGACGAGCAAATGTGTGTGCACTGATAACAGCTTTATTTTTAATCTAAGTTTCCTTAAACTTTTCAAGAGATCAGTAAAAAAAAGGTCACATATGACAACATAAATAAATTGCCAAGTTTACAAAACCAATAGTGTCAAATCTTGGTTGATCAAATAAAACAGGATTAGATACCAATAACCCCCAAGGTTAGGAACTCAACTTGTAGCGATTTTTCCCTTCCTATTATACGCACAGGGAGTTTAAGACCCTGAAAATAACCTTCTCCAAACAGCAATGACCTGCAGAGGTCACAGAAAACACCACCTTTTGCTCCATAGCGTCTGTGCAATAAAAGCCCTACCAAGTATAGTGTCACTCCAAGTTTCAAAGCTTTCAATAATTCAGACTAGCAATGTTGCAAGACGCTACTGTAAACTTATATGTTGGAAAAGGGGGAGAGACAATGTTTGGTGAAAACTATTACTTGTACTCCCTTTGTATTTTGAGGGATGAAAGAAATTATTTAAAGATTACTTGGTTAAGGTCTTTAAATGCTTCTATTAAATAACATTTTGGTAATATCTCAGGAACAGATGGCACTCAGAATTGACTTTTCAAAACGTAAATTAGGTACCTAAATTAAGTACCTAAATCCCTCTAGTAAGGCTTCTGTCAAATACTAGTTCAGCTGTAAGTTAAAGTTAATCAACTTCAGTTGCTTATTTTTTTCCTCATATCCCTATACTCCCATCTCCAGCTACCATCCCTTTGAGTTTACCTCCATTCCAGGTCAGGCAAAAAACTTAACTTGATTCTTACCAGAATCAGCTGTACTAGCTTAAAGACTAATAATGGGACGAGTTGGGAGCAGGGGGGCAGGGTGTACATGATATGTTTAAACAAAGATAATTTTAACAGAACAGATTTACAAACTGACAGTGACATACCACCATCATTACAGCGCATCCAAGGAGGGCAATAACCGCTCGTGGGGATAAGACAACAACAAGCTACTGAAAGCAGTGATCTCTTCAGGCAGCTTGGTCAGGAGTCAGAATAGCAGTCTGACCACAGGCTTAATATTCTGATCTTCAAGAGCTGAACATGAGTTGGCCTTCAGAAAGCAAGTGAGAAGCACATGCTAGGTTCTACTCAAAACTCATCACCTACCTTTAGGAAATCAGTATTTCTGTTAATTCAAAACTTCATTGCTGAAAACATTCTAACTGTAAAGTATTTTAATGACTTTCCCCATAAATACATGCATAACAACTCTAGCAGGAACTGCACTCACCAAAGCCTTTAACTGACAAAATCTGACAAACCAGGTAAGTTACTATTAAGTAGTGCTGATGTTGATACGTATTCATAGATTTTTTTTATTTGAGCAACTCTTCTGAGGAAAGGCTGAGAGAGTTGGGACTGTTCAGCCTGAAGAAGGCTCAGGGGGAGCTCATTGTACATAACTACCTGAAGGCAGGGTGAAAACAGGCCAGTGCCAAGCTTTGTTTAGTGGTGCCCAGTGACAGGATCAGAGGCAACAGGCAAAAGCTGAAACACAGAAGGTTCCATCTGAACATCTGGACTGTGAGGGTGATGAAGGGGAGAACAAAGCAGACGGTGAGGGTGGTCAAACACAGGCACAGGTTGCCCAGGGAGGTCGTGTAGTCTCTATTCGTGGACACAGTCAAAAGCCCACTAGACCAGCTGGTCCTGGCAACCAGCTCTGAGCATTCCTGCTTAAGCTGAGGGGTTGGAATAGATGACCTCCAGAGGTCCCTTCCCATCTCCAACTAACATTACCTATATAAAAAGAGAATTACATAGCACTATGTTTGCAAGCCTTCTGTTACTGCAATGAGGGGAAAAAACAAGTACATACAGTTGTCAATACAATTACAATTACGGGAACAGAACAGTTAAGTTTTTATTCTCACAACCAGACACAGCCATAGTGGAAAAAAGAGGACAGAACAAAGCATTTCAGAAGACACATGAAGGATTCCTGTGAGCCTGGAAATAAGTGCAATTGCAGTGACACTGAAAGCCAAGAAATAAAGAATTTTTATAAATTAGGAGTCCCTAAATCCATTTATCTGCAGAATCACACACCCTAATAAGTGTGCCAAAGTGCTGCTGTTGGAAGGCACCTCATAGGAAATATTAAATGATCTAGAATGGTCCAGATGGGAAAAAAATATCTCTAATATCTTCTTTAATCACATGTACAGCATTAAATCATTCCAGAAGTTGTGCAAGCCCACAGTTCATCCACCAAGAATCTCAAGTTGCTGGACACTGCTATTTAAATCAAGAGGTTTTGTGTTTGCATTTCTTCTACAGACAGTTGTACATGTTAAAGCTTTCAACCTAAGCCACTTTAAGAAAATATGTAGCTTTAAAAAACAAAAGTTAAAAATAAAGGCTTGCTCTAAGTGAAAAATGAATACAAATAGGTCAAGACTGCCAAGTTGCCTAATCAGGAAGGAGATCAAGAGAAAAACCATACTAAGTTTATGGAGTTTAGGCAAAATAACCAGAAGGAAGGAAAGTATTTTCATCATAAGTCACACAGATCTTTGACAAAACACCACCCTACATCTTTAAATACATGCATATAGGTTGCACATATGTATATCCACAAGATCTGCAGATATGCACCCTGAGACTTTTAAGTTTAGGCATAAGGCTGCCCTTGAAAGAAAGGCTCTTGCTGTATACAACAGTTGCTCAAAATAATTATTTGAAATTTGCAAGAGTAGAACTAGCATCAATTTGTTCTGCAGCATAGGTAATCTTACACAGGACACTGATCACATAACATAAGCCATCAAAAGTTTTTATCGAAGGTCTTTGAAGTTTTCTACAGTCAAGGAGTAATACAGTCTTCCTACTTCTATGCTAGGAAGTGCCTATACAGATAGTTCAGATGACTCAATTTCACTTTCCTAGCTCATACGGTCCTAGTCATGTCTGACAAATACTGCCCATGATTTAATACACACACTATTTGTCTCTTCCGTGGATTTTATGCAACCTGATACTGCAGAATTTTTTTTCTATGAAAAAGTTTAGTTATTAAATACAAGAAATACAAGTAACATTCAGAAGTATTCTGCCTCAGAACAGAGTAAGCATTCACCCATCAACATTATAGGCTCTGGGCTGCAAATTGGTGACCTGTTCACCTAGACAAGTACATTGCCTAACCCTTATTACCCTGTACAGACATAGCCTCCTGTCTCCAACAAACAAAGCGCCTTAAACCACCATAGGCAGTGGTGGTAAGCACTCTGCTGCTTTGGTAGGCAATGAAACTCTGTCCTGAAAGGTGTAATATAAGAAATCCACATTAAACACTCTGTCTTCCCTATTCCTTGAAAGATAAAACCTCTGCTGTAAGCAGCCTCTTGACACCAAGTTTCCAAAGTGCCTTTTTTCAACCACCTCTTTGCAATTTGGTAAGCACAAATGCTAACCAGTTACATGAGTTGCCACATAGAAAGCCAATGCATGTGGGAACAGCATGAAAACCACACCAAATGTTTCTCAAAAACGTAACATCCATTGAATCATGACAAAGGAACTTCACAATTTACTTACACATAACAAAGTCATGCACAACAATTGTAAAGAAACAATTCTGCCCAGTAAGTTTACATTTTAAATTATGAGACTCCCATAGTTAGTTGTGCATATGTCTGTAGATGCACTTGCACAAAGCAGATCAGACACCTGTCTCCTTACAGAAGATGACAAGTTGTTATTTGGTTTACCATTTCCTTCTCAAACTTAGCAGCCATTTACAAACATGTGATCAACCATTTCCATGCGCATTGTCTGCGCACTTATTTCAGACAATACCTTGTTGGGATTTTTAATTCCAGCAAGAATGTTAATCTAGCTTCAAAGGTAAAGAGAAATAGCACCGTCTGCTTTGTTCTCCCCTTCATCACACAGAACAGTAGTTGCTAAGGGCACAAAAGATCTATAAAACCACGTACCACAAAGAACACCAAAAATATTCATATCTTATTCCAAAATTGAATCCTTTTGTCCCACCATGTTTATGGCTTCTATTGCAAGGAGCAGATTTTGGGGGTAGTGGCTGGCTGTTTTTTGTCAAGAAACAGTGTCAGAATACTGTCAAACTCAAAAAAAGAATATTCCAGATAAAGATCACATTTGTAGTTTTAATTTTTTTTTTAATTTTGAGATTATTTTATGCACATATTGAATAATTCTCTGGGAGAAAATAGACCAAAATGCACCATCTTTCATGAAAGCAGGAACTCTATCATATATATATATACACATATCTGAGAAACTAAAATACTTTGAAGATTTATAATCTTGAAAACTGGTATCTTTTCACAGACTTTGCAAAGGAATAATTTTGCTGATTTTTCTTTTGTTTTTAACAGTAGATTCCCAAGGGACTTTCATGGCAGTCAGTAAACTGGAAGTTCATTTGTGTTTTTCTTTTAATTAAAAAGAAAACTGATCCCATTATGACCAATTGCAACACAGAGTCACTGTGGATCAAGGTTCAAGTTTATAATCACTACAAGGAAGCAAGAACACACATGCCCTCTACTACAGGAGTAAGACTCCTACTTGCTGCTGACATCAGCTAGACCATAAGAAGCAGCACTAACTCTGGAATAATGACTGTAAAACCCAGTCACACACTTTCCTTCTCTCACTCTTTTCTCCCCCATTTCCTTGCTCACCCAGATTTAACAAAAAAAAAAAAATAAAAAAAAGAGGAAACAGAGTCACTGTGGCCATGGGCCAATGCCAAACTATTCAACATGTGAAGAGACCTGACTCCGTACTCCTATCCCCCACCAAAACAGCTGCCCTGGAGGTTTGGAAGCAAGGAAAGAAAAATGGCTATTTCAGAAAAGTATATCTTTCAATTACAAAAGGTCAACCAAAAGGCTCATCTTAGTCTCAGGCCTTTCTCCTTCCCGAATTCCAAAGGCCTGCTGAAGACAATAGAGCTGACAGAGCTTCTCAGAAAGGCTCTGCATTAATTTTATATAATGAGAAACAATAAGCAAGCTAACCTAAATACAGAGGTCAGTAGCAAATTCTTCTAAAGTGCAAAGGAATGAATTGATCTTCCAGCTCTTCACAGCATCTGACAAAAGACACTGTTGATTTTATTTTTTTTCAATGTGGTAATAGATTTTAATTTCACCTTTACATTTATGACAATACTGAATATTATGAAATTATTCCTTGAAGGAAGGAAATTACTTACATGAAAATATATTTGCATGCATAAACTACAAGTACCAACTTATGCATTGACTCTAAGGAACATTTGCACAAATCCATGTTTTGTTATTCTGCATAATAATGTTATCAGCATTATCATAAGTTCATCAAAAAATTCCATGTTCAAGTACCAATCTTTAATAAATTGATCTTAATGCTTATGAAATCTTTGACACACTTACTTGATAAAAATGCCATGGATTTCTTTTCTGTCAGCCATCAATAGTAACCAGAACAGACACAGAAGAAGAGGGGACTGAATGCACCAACTTTTTTATTGGATCACAATGAAAAACATGTCAGACTTTCACCCACAGATTGCTTTTAGGAAAATTTGTTTTGGAAACAAAGGATCATTTCTTTGTGTCACTCTTCCCCTAAGAAGGAAGGGAAAACAAAATTGCATTTCTAAGGGAGAGAAAAATAAAGACCAGCAATTTTCAATACTCTAAATACATCCATCAAATTCTTCAAAAATACTGTCTATAGTTGTATGCTATTCCATGAATCATTCTGATAATAATGAACAAAGAGACACGCTCTTGTTCAAATCGCACACAGTGGGATTACATGTGAACTGACCCTCCATGTGCTAACTGAAGACAAAGCTTTGCTTTGAGCTCATTACTGTTCCTACAGATAGACAGGCAAGTTTAGAAAGTTCAGGGTATTTCTCCGTTTCTGAATATAAGTGGTTTAGTTTAAAAGTACAGGTGTACATGAGGAAATAAAGCCAGGTTTCACAAGTTCCATCACTACTTTCAGTGCAAAAGAACAAAATAGTGTATGTACAAAGAAAGGGACAGGGAAAAAGAAAACAGAACGACAACACCTTTGGCGACTTCACAACAGTTTAAAAATATTTGTTACCATCTTTAAGAAAGAAAAGAAACAGCAGGCAAGTTTTCTTCCTAACTATATTAATCAGGGTGTCTTGAAAAAAATGTAAGCAGCCCTAGTGATAAAAAGACAGATCATTTCACCCGTTCTCACTAGGGGTTTGATCTTCTAGAGCCACTGACATCAAGGGAAGCATGATTACGTCTTGAGACTTTTTTATTATATTTTTAGAGAACTGAACACACCAGGTTTCTGAAACATAAATAAAGATATTGTGAGACTGTAGCACCAACCCAAACTCAAGCACGTTTCTATTCACCATATTATTTCAGGAAATTGTTCAGAAACTGTTCCTAGATTCTGAGTGAAAAGGTGAGAAACAGAAAGGTGGAGGGGACCTACAGGAATGCTTGTACTTCCTACTATTTCTGCTTAATCCTGCCAAAGAAAGTGTTCCAGACTGTCACATCACCAAATAACAAGCACACTACTAGGAAATGCGCCCAGTTCAGAGTAATAACTACCAAATTTCAAAGTTTGGCAGTAAAACATAAAACAAAACAGCATAAGCAAGCACTTCTGTTTCATGAACTTTTTTGTTGTTAAAAAACCAGGAACTACCAACTAAAGCCAGTTATTCTGCTGGACTGACCCAGTGAGAATAGAGTTTGTTATAAATTAAACCAGGAATCTTCTCTGTAAAAGAGCCTCTAGAACATGAAGCTGAACAGTAATAACAAAGTTGCTAAACTACATGAAAATAACATGTAAGAGATTCCCCCCACTTTTGGTAAATCCTTGCAAATTCCTTTCAACTTTAACAGCACCAGCACCTGGCAGGATTATTCAGCATCACATAGAATCTGCACTTGTTTTTATCTAGGGGCTTCAAAAAAAAAAAATCAGAGCAATTGTGAAGTATGAAAATTTTAGATTTCATTCTCGAATAGTCTCCTTAATGAGCAGGTGGTATTCTCCAACACCAAATAATCAACTACATAGTAAGGGTCTGTATTACAGCTAGAACTCAAGCCAAGGGGGACACAGTTATCTGTATAAGGAAGATTTATGGAAAGAAGATCTGTTCCACAAATGCTAAAGGTAAAAGTGTTATCGTTTTAGAATCACATTCTTCATGTAAGTTATTCTACCCTGAATCCAAAAGGTGCAAATCATTCTCAAAACCAGAAACAAATTTATCTTGCTGTCTTTAAGACAAGGTGTTTCTTCAGCCTTATGGTTCCTTTACTCCATAAGAAAGTTGGTAGCTGCAACGGAATTTTACTGTAAACTTCAGTGTAATATGTGCTTAATCTTATTCTGAGCAAAACCAATAGACAATACCACATGATCTGCAGTGACTACACACACAATATCCACTCAGGACTTTGTTCAAACATTGTGCATGTAACTTTCTCCTAGCACTGCTCAAATTTACAAGCAGCTGCATGAAAGCTTTTTTTTTTTTTTTCCTTTTTGGGGCGGGGGGGGGAGGGTGTGCGGGCGGACAGTAAAAAGGTCATATATCAGTTTGTGATATACAAAAAATCACTGAAGTAGAGAGGTTTTGAACAATAATTTTTATAAATTCAGCAATGAAGTGAAGACAGCATGCTCTTGGCTCTTTGGTGCTTTCAGAGAATGCAGCTCCATGACACAATATGATCAGCAGAGAAGCCAGTTTTAAAACAGCTTTCTATTCCCATCCTAAAGTGCAGTTCAGCACCTTCTCAGGGCTGCTAATACAGCTGTTCACCAGCTGTGCTATGAATCACCAAAACAATCATTTAAAGCCAGATACTTTTAACCTAGATCATTTCAGTGACCCAGTTTTGCAGAGCAGCATCATAAGCAGTACAGGCATAAGCAAATACACCAAAAGGTTCTTACATTCTGGGTAACACTCTAACAGGCATCTCTCCTTCTCCCAAAAGAAAACACCGGCTGCAATTATACCCGCAAAGTGCAAGAAATCCACATGCACAGGAAGCATAATGAAATCTCCTGTCTTAAGATACCTTTTAGATCTGCTTTATCTTGATTCCTCAGATACCTTGGAATGAATATATGCCACCTAGTGCAGCAGTCATAGTCAAGCAAATACAAATAACTTACCAAACGTCTAGCAAATTCTTTATTTTCTGAAAGAAATCCATATCCTGGGTGTACCTTGGAAGACAAAAAAAAATAAATTCAAGCTGATCAAGTTCTTAAAACAGACACCAAATTTACCAGCACCTTTTCAGATACTAGGAAAGGTTAAATAGATCACTAAGCATTTAAATAGGTTGAATACCTTAAGAAACTGTCTTAACATACTGATTTATCTGTTCTAAGTCAAGCTGTTGAGCTACCATTTCTGAAACAAACATTCCTTACTTACCTATTGCCTTCTGCCTTTTTAGCTACATTGCAGATTTCCACATAACTGCTTACCTACTCTCTTCTCAATAACCACTATAAAGTACTACTCATCCCAAAATATTTCCAGCACTAATCACAACAGTGGTGCATAGGTCCATAGTCATAAGCCTCCTACCTCTAGCGACCCTTGCTGGAGAGCACAGTATACTGTCTTCAGTTGTCTAAGTCAAGCATCATAGTTTGCTACTCACATCCCAATATACATTCAGCAAAATTACTTGAGACAGGCATGAGAAATTTTACTTTTCGCAATTCACATAAGATTCTTGATCTAATATACTCTGATAGATCACGTATAAGCCATTTCATTCCCCTCTTTTACAAAGAGCCAATATTCAGTTCCATATTCAGAGTTCCAGACTCAGAAATCCAAAGAGAAGAAAATACATTTTTCACTATAGGAAAGTTTTTGGCTCCTGAAAGCACTGTACCAAAGCATCATCTTTGAAAGAAATTACAATGCTGACTGAACTGTTTCAAGGTAATTAGTGTTGCTCATATATACCCATCAAATTTTATTTTAATAAATGCTCTTTATACAGTAGCTCTGACTAATAAATTTATTCCATTGACAGAACAAAGAACATTAGGCATGTGAACACAACCAATATTAGTTTTTCCAACTGATTCCTCCTAAGCTTTGAATCTCTGGCCAATTCACAGGGAGAAAGACAGACTAGCCCACATTTACACACATAAGCTAACATGCATTTTGTAAACATTCTGAAACAATAACAATTATGGGATGCAGCAATTACCTTGCCATTCTTCAAGTAATATTTATATAATGTAGAAAGTGATTCAAACTAAGTTTAGGCAAAAGCCTTTCTGGACACACTTTGTAAAACATTCAAAAAAGCCATTATGGCATATAAAGGGTTAGTGCTCAAAACTAATTGGGATTTTTTTTTTCCCCCAGCAAATTTGGAAATGAACTGAAGCTGCTCCCTGGTGTGAAAGCTGAATCCAGCAGCCACCTGCAGGATCAGCGACCAGTGCTGCCAGATGCTACAAAGCCTTTGATTTCCAGTAGCGATTTCAGACACATTTAACTCATGTGACATGAACTAACTGGAATAGCATATTCAATCACTGCCCCCCCACACCTTAAAAAAAAAATACAAACTCTGGCTTTTCTGCTTTTTATATATGAAACAGCTGCAGCAGATAGACTCATTCAGACTCACAGCTTGGGCCCTGGTTTTCCTAATGACTTCCATGATGGCATCCATGTTGAGGTAGCTTTTGCTGGTGGGAGCTGGGCCAACACAGACAGATTCGTCCGCCATTTTCACATGAACCTGAAAAGGCAATATTCTGCATTAACAGATGCTCCCAGCAAAAATAATTACCATCACCCAGTTACATGCACACAAATTTGATTGTTTCGAAGATAATTTACATACCATAACCACTCTAAAATACACACTGAAATTACCAACACTGACATACAAGTACTCAAACAATAAATCTCATTTCATTTAACTCTGAGCTTAAGTCACTGTCGAAATATTTTATTATTACAATATATTATTTTTAATTTGATTAAATAAAATCATGACAAATATAATTTCAGCTTCCTATACTGATCATCTATATGTAAATTCAGACTAGAAATTACTTTGTTACATGTAACCAGAGTAGTCTAATATCTTAATACTTAATAACAAACATTCATGACCAGTTCTAAGCAGGCTCCCCAGGAAGTTGGGGATAATTAGAGTGAATTGAATGAAGGGATGCAATGAGTGTCCCTGCACAGCATCAGGTCAGCACCATGCACAAATTAAAGCCTATGACTAAAGAGTTCAATATCACTACACATGAACCAGAAAATCTTGAGAATTATTTAAGCAGGCTTATGTTTGATTCCTAATCCGTTGTATCCTTATCTACATGCATTTGCCAAATATTTTTAGTTAAATACAAAAGAAGCAAATATTTCCAATATTTTACCTGGAATAATAAAGCAGATAAGTTTAAAGTTAGAAGTCTACTTACAACTCACATGCATGCTTAACTTTAAGAAAAAGTTTAAAAAGTTTAGAGCAGTCTTTAACATGCTTTCAGAGTTCTGAATACTTTCTTCTGAGTAGAATACACATAGAACCAAGAAATCAACCAGTTTTTCCTCATTCTGCTTTTTGTAAGCTCCTTTTCAGTTTTGTTTTTAAGAAAGCATGCCACTGGTTAAACTGTGTAATATTATTAGCTATGTCTGTAAGACTTGCTTATAATGGCAATTTGACATGTCCAATGCGTACCAATTTTAAAAGCTATTTTTATGAACTATTTCACATCATCTACAGCATTTGAAACTGAAAATACAGTCTAAAACCAGTGTTCTTTTAGAAGATTAGTACTAACATACAAGAAACAAAATATTTTTGGTTTACGAACATGAAAATTCATTCCCTGTGAAAAGGAATTGAATTTGCCAGTAGTATGAAGGCTGCCAAGTATAACAAACTAGTTAAAGTAAAGTAGCCTGCTTACGCTGTTGTCTCACTCAGAAAAAGTAAGACCAGAAAAAAAGTCATCTAGGAATACCGACAAGCAATAGTCAGACAGTATTTTGAACAATACAATGAGAATTAAATAGTCAGGTAAATATAATAAACATGTATCAAAGGGACAAGAGTCCTTATGAAGCATTTTTTCTTCTGTTTTATTGACTTTTTCTGAACTTTGCAAAAGTTAATCCTACCACCAGGAAGAGACATTGTCACCTAATTCCAAGTTTCTTTCTGGAGGCATCTCTTATATAGCTTCTGAATTTGACATATACTCAAGCATACCAGTGTTCACATAACCTCCTGAAATTGCCACACGTCACATTTGAATTCTTGCTTCTATAAAGTCACAGCAGTTTTGTTTTACCACTACTGCATTAGCCTTATAATATAAACAGAGCAAAATAAAAAAAAAAATCCTAAGAACTAGCACAGATAATCATGCAGTAGGATTTTAATGCTTTCTAGTAAGTGCACCTCAGCAACTAAATCAATAATCTATTTTAACTAAATGCTATCAATATTACCCTGTCATCTGTCCTGCAGCACTAAGTTCAAAAAACAACATGGCCCTCCGATACCTTTATCTTCACAATCAACTTACATACTTAAAGTTCTTTGGAATTCCAATGTGGTTTACATGTCTACACAAAGTTATTCAAGCTTAAGCTTAATTAAGCATGTATGTTTTACAAAACCAAAAGCTTCCCTATAGAAAAGGACCAACTTAATGTAGTTAGCTACTTTCAGGTATCGAGAAACCCCACTCCCATACACTTCCCGCACTGAAGACACCAACACAGTCCTACTAGTGCAAAAAGCAGCCATAGAAGATATTGCAAACCTGTTGATTTTATACACATAAACAGTTTTTTGCACTTGTACCTCACCATTCTCCCACTCCCTTCTGAAATTACTCATTGCTATTCAATTCTTTGGAGTTTTGACTCTTTCTTCACATTTGCCTGTAACCTGGCAAACCTATTTCTCTTTGCTCACCTTAATGCAAGTTGTTAGTGCCTTCTCTACTTCAGTGCCAGTACAGCCTTGTACACATTCTGATATACCTCACATGAGTGCAATAAAACAGCAAATCAGTAATCATATATTCATATTATCTGATACACCTTCTCAGACCACCAAGCAAATCCCTCAAAAAACAAATCTGCACTCGCACTCCACTAGTTCAAAACCTCTGGATTTTCAGGTTCCAAAGTCAACTCTTCCATCTAGGGGGCTTCTCATATGAACTTCTATTATAAATACAAGTAAACCAGCACACATGCCAACTGGAAACCTGTTTCTTCTTAGTAATTCATGATAACAATTTCCCTTAGCATCTAGATTTCTTTGACAATGCGCTGTGGTTCATGATGAATACCCCAAATATTGTAACACAAATACATCATGGGTTTTATAGTATAGCATAAATGTAATTACCAGCAAGCACTGTAACAAAAGCCATCATATAAAGCTACATGACAACAAAAACTTTCAGCTTACAACTGAATGCTGCATAGTTCACACAGTAATTCACTAAACCTTTTCTTCTGCAGAAGCTGACTTATAATGCAATATTTCTAGACAGTCCAAGGAATCCAGCAACTCCCCTTTCTCAAGCACTGCAAGTTTCATATAAATTGATTTTCAAATTCAAGGATTGCCTAAGTGTTCACTTAGGTCACACAATCCTACATACTTAAATCACACTTATCCCGAACAACTAAAACTTCAGGGGTGTAATTTCTCCCTTTTCCATTTTAGTTCACAAAAAACAATGCCAGCAAAACCAAAGAACCAAGCCCAAGGAGGTTCTTGAAGAAATGCAATTCCTTCATAGTATCTGAATTGACCCTGCAATCTCATGTGTGAATGGATAACAACAAAGGCTAGAAAAGCAGACAAAACCTTAAGTCCTCAGCATTTTATGCTGCAAGTTTTAATCATACGGGGCTACCTATGCCTCGAGATAGATCTTAAGCAGGTACCAAGGGCTTGTAATGTTAGAAAATACAAAATGAGAAATCATGAAAAGAACTCTTATTTGTTCAAAAGCAGTTTCATTTCTGCACAAGTTTTATATTTTAAGCAGTCTATTTCATAAAGGCTAATTATATTGCAGCAACATCAAAAAAAGAGATTCACCAAAACCTACTGAATATTCTTTTTATAGAACCTCCACTTAATTCAAAAACTACAGACTAATTACAGTCACCTTTGGAAATCCAAACCCAAACCAATCAAGAAGAGCCAACCAGCTCTTCACCACCACTTCAGTTCTGCATCTATGAGAAACAAGCTACTAATAAACTACTCTGGATTTAACAAGGAGTTCTAGCAGAACAACGTCAGAATTAATATTATTAAATAGCATAACTATTTTTGGATTAAGGTACAAAGTCAACTGGAAACAATTTGAAGTACTACAACTATTTTATTGCACAAGTCTTTCTGACCACATACAGATACAAGAACTAGTTCAAGACTGGTTCCAAGCACTGCTCCAGGCTTCAGCAGCTCTCAGGGTGCGCAGTGCAGTAAGACGTAATAAAAGTAGCAGCAACTGGTTTTGGGGATCCTTCTACCTTGTATTTCAGTATTTCATGAGGACTTATAAACCAAATTTCATACCAGGGCTTGGCATCATACCCCAGAAGAAAAATAAGTCCATAACCCAAAGTTTTGGATATAAGCTCCACAAAAACAGTCAATATCTGCTTTGCAGGAGATAACCCAATTTAGAAGGACTGCACTGAACCAGAGCTAGTAAGTACCCAAACCACCTAGCTTATGTTAGCTTTACCTTGGAGAGTGGCACATATATTCATTTGACAACAGCATGCTCTCTTCCTAGCAATACACTGAATTAACTGAATTATCCCTGTAATTAAGCTTGTATCTCAATCATAATTTCAAGATACCAAAATTAATAACTTACTCCCTAAAACATATGTGGGTCCCCTAGAGATGTTCTGTTTCACAGAGCAGAATCAAGGTAACTTTCTCCAGAGGTCACACAGTTGCTGCAGATCGCTAGTTGAAATCTGTGTTATTAACAAATTGCATGCTTGTCAACATTGAAACAGAAGTTTTCTCTGTATGGATATAGGATGTATTAAAAATATTTTTAAGAAAATAACTAAACCACTTACTTTCAGTGCAAATGCAACCTATAAAACAATCGAAGACGCCAAGATCATTTAAAGTTCCCTAGCAGTGTAATTATTCAGCAACTCCAGAGTTTGCTCTCTTCCTATGCATCTAGTTCATTACAAAAGTGCTTTTCTCCCTTGTTTGTTTCACAGTGATTCCCATTTACTAATTCCAAAAAGTAAAGGCTGAATTTGTCATGAGAGCTAACAAAGAAAAATGCATCTACGTGCATTTCCTAACAGAGTGCTTAACATCACTTGCCTACTTTGCACAGATTTTATAGACTTCAGCAGTTTGAGACTTATCATGTGACAGATGTAATTTACTTCAGTGTAAATGCCTAATTAACACATACACACACACACTTACTCCCCCTCTCCTCCATCTCCGAGGAGGTAAATGTCTGGGATTCCCCAGTGTCCTAGTTTTTCAGAGGAGGTCAGCCTGCACATCCCCAGGTCTCAACACAGGTTGATATTCATGCAGCAGAGACAGTTATACTGAGTTGCAGGCTGCATTTTCGCCCTAATTCTTCTTCTGTACTGCTTCAGAATTTATATTATAGGGAAACTCTTATAGCTGCATTTACAGTGCTAATCAAACCAAAGAAGCAATTAAAAACACCTCAGTGAAGAGACCACTTTTGTTTGGTACACTAGATAAGATGGAGCATTGCTTAGACAAAGAAATCTAATCAAACAAGTCATTCTCCTTTTATAGTTCAAATCAATATTATACATTGGAACAACATCCGTTGGTGTAAGCGGATTCACTTAATTGGCCCAAACTGCATAATACCGCTCAGCAAGACAAATCACAATTAGCTCAACCCATAAAATAGGGCTAATGAGTGAATCCTTTGTAAGGTAGCTAAAAAAAAACAACCACCTCAAATCTTGCCAGCACCGCTGCCAAAAGAGACAGACAAAACAGAACAAAAAGCCTGTGACATTGAACAGTCTTGAGTTTAAAAAAAAAAAAAAACAAATGAATGCAAAAAAGGCTTGAATTTACTGCTTTGCCAAAAACACATTTTCCATCTGACCTAAGTGCCTTTAGCAGCTTCACACTAAAATACACACACGAATACAGTAAGTCTGAGCACATAGTGTGCGGTATTCATACAGCCTTTAAGGTACTACCTGCAAAGAAATACTGCCACACAATTACAGCATTTAACCTTAAAATAATGGAAACATTTCTATAACACACGAAAAACAGAACTGTGAAAGGCATAAATAGCATAACTATCCCATATTTTCCATATTTATTTTTACTCAGCATTTCAAAAACCTAAATAAAAATTTATGCAAATAAACAAGTCAACCTACAGAGTCAGCATAGGTAGATTTTTCTGCAAGCCTATTTTAAAACATTTTAATTTGATGGCCTACAAATACTTATGTGATGACTACTTAAAACAATTCCTCAATGGCCTTCAAATGTGTTTTGGTGAAGGGTATTTACTTACAGTCCCCTCCAAGTCTACAGTGACCCTCAAAACAGCCCATCCATTAGCATCTGCAGGATTAGATGCTTGGTTGGCAGGCATCAGGTGAAAAAAATAATTTTTTTTTAAAAAAAGCACCTTTTCCTTTACTTCCCTGTCTTGACCCTCAAGTTTGCCAACTAGTGAAAACCTGAAAATAGCAAGAGCCTCACTAAGTAGTAGCCTCAAAAATCCACAGACTTCAACTAAAATTAAAATGAATGGATCCAGGTTGAACTGAACAGTCCTTAAAAGACAAGCAACATAAGCCAGTCAAGGAAGACTACATTTCTAACCAAGACAAAGAGAACACACTTTTCCACACATCGTAAGATTTTCATCTGTTTGCATTCTCACTTATCAACACCAGTTTATTTTTGTAAACTTTAAAAAAGAAGTACTCTCAAAACTGTCTCTCCCATGAACAAAGCTCTGAAACTTCATTGGCTGCCAAAAAGACACACAATTTTACTTGTCTCAAGAACACAAAAGGACTCCCCATTGTACCTAGAGGTCTGATCACTCACTGCAAAAAGAAGATTATGCTAAAGCTGTCATGGTACTCTCAAACTGTGTTCTGCTTGCTGCGGCAAGCAAGAAAATGCCTCCTGATTCCTGAAGACATTACACATAATAATCTAGACAAGAATCTTCCAGAATGGCTTTGACTCCTAAAGTCTTCTCCTACAAGCTTATTCTTTGACAGATAACTTCGGAAAAGCACCCTCTAGAACAATGGTGGAAAAGAAGGCTTCTTCATCAGAATTTTATTGCAAGTGCTGCCTATGTTTTACCCTCCAAAACAGCAGAGACGAGAAATTAGTACACAAGTTTGTTATTGAAAACTCAGCAAAATTAAATGGTTGGTTTGTATCGCAACCTTTCATCTGTTTTACTCGACACCAATCAGGAACAGTCTTTCTTTGGTAGAATCACTGAAAAAGTAGATCAATAGTCGTGTTGTTTATTAAGCTGCCTTTGGATGAACTGAAGGATTAACAGAGGCAGACAAATCAGGAGGGGAAAACCAGAATGTCCCACTAATTCCAAGCCATTGCACCAATAACAAAATGCTTCTCACCATCTTGAGAGAAAAGCATTTCCCTTTTCTTCTTCCACTCTTGTCTCCCTTTGGTGGGGCAGCTAGAAAGTTCCTTCATCCAAGTGAAGATTAGAGGCAGCACAGCCACTCAGTACAACCTTTGCTGATGTCTGGGGTGCTGTGAAGAAACAGTCTGCAAGCCAGCAACTGCACTCATACATCTCCTGACTGTTTTGATTTTGGAGAACAGTATCTAGAGCAAGTATCCAGGAGAAACAGAATTTTACCTCAGAGCATACACCAACAATTTGAGAAAACACTCAACGCACCTGTTTACCAAAGAATGAATGTCCATCTGTTGCAAGAGTTATGTAATTAATCACATTTATTTAGAGCAGTCCACTATGCTCTGTGTGGACAAAAGAGTTTCATCTTTGCAGTGTATGTGATTCTGCACCTTTAAGTGTTTCAGAAAAAGAAGTAAGTTTTTTGTGATGTTAACAAAATAATGATGCCCCACAGTGTTTTTAGTAGCCTCCCTGCATTTCAAAAACATCTGCACCCACATGTCAGCCTTTCCCTAATGGAATCCCAGCTTCTAAGCACATTAGCAAAGCAATAGGACACATCTTTCTCATGCTGTTTCTTTTTCCTGCCTCTCCCAAAAACAAGCTCACCAAGGAATGTATTTGACACATGCTTCTTTGTTTTGCTTTCTAAAGGGGTAAGTCACATGGGAGATGGCAAAGCTAGTAGTTAGGCAGGTCTATGAAACAGTATCGCATGGTAGCAAGGGCAGCAAACTTCATACAGTAGAGATTTAGCTCTTAATTGAGCTAGATATCCCAAAAGACATTTGGGATTCAGAGAAAATACCTGGAACTCCACCACATTACAAAGCAACACAGTATGCCTTGGTAACATGCTCCAATCCACCATTTTCAGCTTAATTTGGATGGTGTTCCTCTTTCAGATGGATGAATACAGTAAGTAGCCATTCAGATGAGGTTCCTGTCTACAGATGGATGGGCTGCAGAAATAACTTCCAGCATCTAAAGGCAGTAGTAAAGTCAGGAATCCCTGAAACCAGTTTCACGACTGAGAGAACAGCTCACAGCAACAGCAAGGTAAATTCACAGCTACCTGGCATTTCTGCTACACAAGAGTATTTAAAAGACAGGTGAGAAAGAAAGTACAGACGACATCAGCTAAAGGCAACGTATTCTGAATCAGTAGTCAGAAGATTAAAATTTAAAAAAAAAAATCAGAAACAAAAGATGCAAACCCTACAGTGAATCATGTTCTTCCCAGTGTGGACTAACTTCAGGCCCAAAATGAACACTATATTGAGACTTGCATTAAGTTACATAAAAAGCCTCATTTTTGGCATATCCAAGATACCATTCACAGGATGATCCCACCCCTAAACTCTGCTACACTCAGACCTAGCAATTACAATGCTGCTGAGATAGATCAATGACCTGAACAGAGAACAGACCCAGTGGAAAAGTAATCTAAAGAGAGGGGAAATTAAACTTTAGTCACATCAGCAAGTTAAACCATCTCCCAGCCACTTGATCATCAGGTCCAGTACACTGAATGAACAAGAGGGGACAAGAGAGCCTGAACAGTCCTTTCAGAAAAACTTTAGACTTAGAGAAATTTAGACATAGTAGGAAACCAATTCTAAAATGCAAAATAATTCAAAGAAAATACCAGAAAACACAGTTTATGAATAAATGCAGAATAACTTCACAATGAGAAATGTCCAGTGTGGGTTTTCTAAAACAATGATTTTCCTTATGCCTATGCAATATATATATATGTACAACAGAAAATATACAGGCACACGTATGCATGTACATACACACCCCTTAAACACTTTTAGGTCCCCAGGGAGATGAGTTTTTCCACTGAGGCTAAATACTAAAGTAGCACTTATAATAAACCACAAAAATTAAATCATAAAACCTCAAAATTGTCATCATGGCCAGCATAAGATTATGTTCTAAGAGGAATTAAATATTTTAAATGCCTTATTGAATATTGGTACTTAATATTATCTGCATGTCTTAATATTATGTTATTATATAGCATTGACAAAAGTAGAGCATTTTTCCTTCAAAACTCCTGTGAAAACTAATGTGAATATTCAGATTTCTTAAAAACAATGTTTTGTTAGTTCTTCAACAAAATTGTTCGTTCTACAAGAAAACTACCTCTCTGACAGCGTATTATAATCATTCATTATAGGACGACTTTGAAGAAGATAGTCCTCTACATGAGACCTAGCCTAAGTTTTCTGCCCTTTTGAAAGACAAGTCAGCTTTGAGATTTCAAGATGCAGATGTCAAGATAAAGACTATAAAAACAGTGTAATGGAGAAAAAGCACCAAGCATGCTTGCTGTGGGCACTCAGAGTACAGTAAGCCAGAAATCCCACAAAATCTACTTGTTCTGTAACTTTTCAGTACAGGCTTACCTTTTAAAACAAATATGGCTGTTAGAAATCTCCCCATGCCAGAAGCGTAAACACTTCTATGCCATCTGTTTGACAGTCACTTGATCCCATTACAACAAACATAGCAAGAAAGCACAGATCAGCATTTATTACGAAACACCACTAACTGCTAGCCCTGACTTAGACTTTAAAAAAGGGTCTATGACAGAGTCTGTCAGTATTTGCAACCCTGTATTCAAAGAAAGTTTAAGCAGATTTTGCACAGTACTAGATAAAAATAATTACAGAAGACCCCAACGTCAATTGCATAAAGAGCTACATAGTAAAAAACACATCCAGTAAAGGAGTATCAAACTAGGTAACAGGTGGCAGAGTCAAGGACATCCAAAAAAAAAACCCAAAAAAACCAGCAGTTCAGCAGAACTAAGTTACAGGATGAAGACAACTGCCAGATAGGTCACAAGGCTATATTTGCTCACCAAAAAAACCTGAACTGGGCAGAAAATTTATTTTTCAGTTTCATCTTATGGTACAATGTGTTTAGAAAAGGTATCTATTGTTCAACAGACCACTATACTAACATCTATTCCATCCTTGAAGAGAACTTGTATGTTTATATTCTACAATGCCAAACACACCTTATGTGGTCCCACCCTTTTCCAGATCACCTTACAAAAATATTTTCAACAAGGGTTTTTTTTCCCTTTACAGCCCTCAGAGTTCTGTCATAGCTATATCTCAAAAGGTAAAAACTTTATTTTAGCATGACTCTAGAAAAATCCTTAATTTGTTTGGGGTTTTGCAGGTTACTGAGTATTTTCCATAACAATGTTTTCACCTCCCAGCATATTTCCCATGCTTCACACTTTTTCATCTTAAGGTAACTTAAGGATAGTGAGTAGAATCTTAGTCTATGCTGTATTCCATCAATCTCAGACATTATCATTTTGGGACGTCAAGCAGATTTAGTTTAAAAATAGTGCATGTATTGAGGAAACATAGTATATTAAAGTATACTATTAAACTTAGTATATTAAAGAGCATTCTTCACAAGACACTATGAAGTTCCATCCTCACCCCACAAGTTTAAGCACAGATCTTGTTCCAATAAACTAAGCAATAGCAAAGTGTCAGATCTTCCCACACACATACTTCACAGCGCTTTTATAGCTATCACTTCTGGGATCCTCTTTTTTGAGGCAATAATTTAAGTTCTAAAACAAATGCTCCTGTTCTTCTAAGTAAAACCTAGAAAATACGGGACGTATTACTATCAGAACAGCTTAATTACAGTATCATAAGTGTGCGACCTATACATACAAATTCTATAAATACGTATTTAGATCTTAAATATAGCACACTTGTTAATGTTAAATATATTTCATGTGGTTAAAAGAGCTAATTACATTTTATACAGGCGACACTAGCAAGACACTTAAGGAAAGAAACAATCTATTTCTGCAAGGTGACAACTGTTTCCATTTAAGAGAGATACAAACTTGCATTCCTCACAAAACAGATAATATTCACAGGTTTAATAAATTTACTCGGTTTTGTATGTAGTTTTATAAGCCACTGCAGTAAATCTGTATAAATAAATTCCTGTTTTTAAAAAGCCTGGAATTTAAAAAAATAAATTCTTTCGAAGTTGCATGGAATCTACATAGCACAGCAACACATGCACTTACAGAACAGTTCCTTCTAAATCCTCTTTCCTGTTAGCACTTAGGTTTGGGGTTTTTTCCTCCTCGAACCTGCTAAATAAAGTCATATTTCCTGCTGACAGCAAATGATTGGTTTACCTATAACTCCGGGGGGTTTAACTATCCATCCTTTAAGAAGCTTTGACAGTTTAACCTGCTGAGCTCACAGCACCCAAGGGAGGGTCTTAGTTGCAGTTTCACTTCTGCTGCTGCTGACCACTAATACTGACTCCACAGATAATGGATTTCAGTAACAACCTCCTACAGGTTAACACTTTGGGTACTAGTCACGATACTGCTTTAATTAAGCTAATACATGAAGGTTACAGTTCGGTATAAAGTTGTATTAAATTTGGCAATAGCAGGAAAAGTGCACATAGTCACCTGTACAGTAGCTCTGGGATAAGTTTGCCTACAGATACAGTTCAGCTGGTTTATGGGTTTACACAACTTTTTTTAAGGTGAGCTCATTTTATTAGTTCCATTTCCTCTAAACATGAATTTTTCCAGCATAACTGATAATTTCAGGATGGATATGAAATGGATGCCTCTAACCATGCTGGGCACAGAATGTGTCTACCTGGCATATAAATAGACCAATAGTCTATGCACTACAGTTAAAGGGTACTGGGTTTGGTTTTTTTACTTTACAAGGTTTGGAGTAAACTGATAACGGAAAATATTAACAATTTTATTTCTTTGAAGCTAAGTTGCTAACACTAAAAGTACATTTTATAGTTTAGCAAGCTATTAATTATGTAAAAGTTTAAAGATGTTAAAACACACCCGGCAGAAAGTGGAAAACAATTAATATTCAATGAAAACAACACTTATAGACAAAATACAAAAACCGACGGATTTGAAAAGGCACATGTTTAAATGCATTTTTTTAGAGTAAGCATTCAGTTAACTCTTTTCCAACACAGCACTTAAAAGCACACATTCACATCAAAAATAGAGGGGGAAAGAAGTTCTTTGTTAAAAATCTGCTATTAACTTTACCTGCAAAAACATCTACTCGTTGGATTTCATTTTATTTTTTGTTAAAGTACACAGTCTGACAGACAGCCTACCGAGTAATAATGAAGCAGCATGGGAGCCATTTAATATATTTCTTGATTAACTCATTGCCTGTCCAGTTCTCATTCAGACATGTGCTCACATGTCATAATCGTCATAACTCCCATCATCCCCACAGTTAACACACAAGCTCCTTGATTAGTGCACAACTCCCAGACGAGCCATTGCTAATGCTAAATAATTCCCTTCAGCCTCCTGCGACTATACCGCAGGCTCTCCAATTAAATATAATGTCTCTGATGAGCCATATTAATACGGACAAATTCCTGCCTGAGATTCTAGCCCACTCACTTCCACCAAAGAAGCAACTGAAATAAAAAGAGGAAAGCTGTGTACCTAAAAATTAGCCAAAAGAACAGATTTACCATGAGGCTTTAACTACAAAACTTTGCTGTCACAGCTATGTTATTCTTGAAGGCATCTGGGAAACTGGCATACTAATACAAGTTTACTGATAAATGACAATGAGTAAATTACCATTTTAATAATTGAAAAGTAGGCATGTAAAACAGATAGCCTTTCAATCAGTTAATTACAATTAGCAATATCTAATCACATGTGATAAAATTAGATCACTTGCTGCTTGTATAGCAATTATATTCAGCTGGTCTTGCGTATTAAGCATAATTTGAAACATTGGCATAGCTGTGCACACCCACAGAAAAGGTTTTTTCAGGTTATAAAAATATTTCACTAATGACCCACACATAAAAACTTCACAACTTGTACCAAGAAACTACCATGCCTATTAAACACCTGTTGCAGTATCACAAGATTATATACCAAAGCCCACATTTTTAAAGATATTTACACATGTACTAAGAAACATTAAAATATTTTAATAATAGAGAGAAGCCAGACATGGGTCAAATATATAAATATATATAGTAATCTCTCCACTTTAAAATGGGAAGAGTCTCTAAAAGAAACCTAACCTTTTCAATATACACTGGAATTCCTCAACATTTAACTCAAAATTGCTGCCATTACCTGGAAATTAACTACTCAGATTTTATGAAAATCATAAGGAGTTCCCAGTCCTTACAGCAGAGAGTCTAATGCCCTTAACCCTAGTGCTGACCCTCTCACTAGAAGAGATATCAACAAAGGACATGTAAATAGACTGTTGCAGAAGTATCCTTTAGTAGTTTAAAATATTGCTTGCAACTGCACAAATTGTAAGATATTCAAATAACCCCCATGAAATTTTGATAAGCTCTTCCCCAAGGTCCTTGCACCTTCATCCTTACACTAATGCACTTCATCTTCATTTACCTGATCATTAGTTTCCAGTTTGTTCAGCTGGAAATCAACACACACTAATTACTTTGACATCACAAAGTCCTATCTGTCTTCACCACCTCCCCAGACAGCAGGGAGAAATTATCAAGGGTAGGCATGATAATATCCTGATAAATGATGATTCACATCACCTCACTGTCAATCATCCAGAAGTGCTCACGCAAGATACCACTCAATCTCATTACTGAATCCTAGGGCTAAGAGTACAATACACACCAGGAGTCATATTTCAAACAGCAGGCCACCTGGATAAGATGCAGCTCTCGGAGATTTTCATGAATTTTGTTGGCTTTTTGTTTTAACACGGTAAATGTCAAATATTCATCTATTTTACCATGTGTATATAGGCTGGCAGAAAAGGACACGATGAAAAGCAAGGTAATTCATCTTGAAGGTTCAAGTGAGAAAAAAAATTAAGTTCTTTGGAGGGGAGAAGGACAGGTAAATTTCCTTAATTTAAGAAGAAAATTAATCAACCTATCAAAAGTTTCAAAGTTCAGTTTCATGATTTAAGCATCCTTTCCTCTGAAACAATATAATTGTATTCAGAGCTCTGAAAGAAGTAATGATAGCTTTAAAACCCATTGACATAGGCAAAGTTCACTTTTTCTATGACAGAAAGCAGATATTCATAAAAGCAATGTTCCAGCTCTAATAAATAGCTGACAGGGAGTGGGGAGAGGGTGTGTGTGACCAGCCAAGGAGCAAAACAAAAACCTAGTAGGAGCTGCTTTCTCAGAAAATATCACCTCTTTCCCTACTTCCAAAATAATATCATCCTTTCATCTCTCTCAGTCCAATTACACATATAAATAAAGTAACCACTAATAGATAAAGCCCAGGACTTGCTATCTGGGACATGATCTAGGAGTTGCTCTTCATGCTAAGGAATGAGGAAGGAATAATACATATGACTATTTCCTAGGTCTATAACACACTCCATTTTCTTGCCCAAGATAATCATGTACCATCGCTGAGCTCACATGATTGATCATATCATTCAATACATGGTGCATCACTTATGGAAGAGATGAGAGAGAAAAGAAGAAAACAATACTGAAAGAATATGGGGGTGAAAGTGTGAGGGAATTCCACAACCATATGTGGTTGTGCTACATACTGTCAGAGAAGAAAAAAAGTAGACAGAAGACCAAAAACTGAGAACACTATAGAAACAAAACAAGAGCAGGCAGCAAAAGAACAAAGAAAACACGAAGATGCAAATTCTACCATTCCACAGTACTTTTCTGTCTGAAGACACTTTAAACACTCAATGCAAGTCAGAGCAGCAGAGTGTTCTCTCACAGGTATGGATGATACTGCTACAGGCACACTGGTTCTGCATCCAGTGACTGCCTGCGCACAGTGACTGAGCCTGAACTTGGCAGGAACCCTCACATACACTTTTCTTGCACCTCCGCTGGCCCAGACTGTTTGAAATATGATCACAGGCTCACAATGAAACCCCTGTCCCATTTCAAAGCACTCTCCCCCTTTGGGGCTACACAGGACAGGCAGCAACTTACAGGCTCTTGTTCAGATAACGTTAACATAACATTCTGCAAGGAGAAACTCAGAGGTTTCTCCTTCAAATGTTCTTAATGTTCTAAAATATATGTAAATGCAAATATAACAGAAATGCAAAGCCCCATAAAAAAAACCTGAAGTTATTTAAGTGTGGCTGCACTACATACCTGACACTGTTGAAAGTCTACTTTATAAACCAGGTGTGGATCACTAACAAATTCAAAAGCCAAGAGCTCTTCACAAGCTTCCTGTCAAAATATCCTAAGAAAAGCCAGCTTCTAGTCTACACATGCACACATTTCCTACTCTCAATTCTGTGACCCACACCCCTCAACTCTTTGGCTTATCAAACATACCTTACCAATCTAACTTCTCATGCTATGTACAATAGGTAAGTGATTCCACAACAACTTGGCCCAGAAAGGTTAAACACCACACACTTGGATAACACAACTCAAAGTAGTTTCCCCTCAAAACCAAAGAGTTTGAAAACAAAACATAACCTGTTCACATCAAGCTGGACAAAACTATAAGCCAAAATAGAGAACTTTTTTCCACTGAATGCAACCTCAGTGCTTTCCTTCCTAGCTATAGAGCAGGGCTGCAAGGAAAGGAACAAATAACAAATAGTTTGCAGAAGTAGGGCACTTACCAGAGAAAGGAAGCAAGCAACTCAGACTAGAATCACCCCAAACAAGCTTCAAAGTTACAAAATTTTAGAAATGTCATTCAATCATGAAATTGACATGTGTGTCAAGTTTTCATTTTAACTTAAAAGCAAACAGCCACCTTCATCCCAGACTTAGCACGCCCCTAGTTTCTTAAAGAGCATATGATGCGACTATTTGCACTGTGAGAAGGCCACTGTTGGCTTAGCTGCTTGAAGGCATACAATAGAAATTTCTTCTGCAGAGAGAATATTGGTGCAGACAATACAAAGGCAGGCAGGCAGGCAGGCCTGCCTGTAAAATGAATTTATAAAAGTTAATGGGTTAGTTTTACTCACAGAAATCTGAGGGCAGAAAATTGTAATAGTGATTGTATGTATTACACATATAAATAAAGCAACAACTAACAGATAAAGCCCAGGACATCCTGTCTAGCACAGGATCTAGGAGTTGCTCTTTATGCTAAGAAATGAAGAGGGAACAACACATATGACCATCAGTTAAGCTGATGGAAATAAATGACATACCAGCAGTTGAAGACTTTCTTAAAAGGGCATATCTTCAAATCAAAAAATTTGTTTAAATTCCTTTATGTTAGAGCTATAACAATTGCTTTAAAAAAAAAAACAACACAGCTGTGTCACTTCTTGAATCTCAGTAGCCTAATTGAAACAATTAACTTTCAGAACTAATTGACAGGGGAAAAAAATGTCTATTTTTGTTAGCTAAATTGGAAAAGAATTCTCTGCAGAAAGAACAAAAAAACTGACACAGAAACTTTTATATCAGACAAATACTGCATTGGACACATTAAGACATATAAAAGCCTACAGCTTTCTCTTAAGTTATTGAAGTTAACTTGCAGTAAAATTACAGTACATTCCTCTAAAGGAAAAAAGAAAAAAGTACGTGGGAAACTGTTGTCAGCAAGTGTCACAACTGCAGAGTTCAGTCTATAATTTATCCGCAAATCTTGAGCTCCACAGTACTGAACAAGAAGCACAAACTTCAGGCTCAATTCAACTCATGTTCAAGAATGATGCTAAAAACTCTTCAAAACATTCAGCAAGTCGAAATTAAATACAAATTACTCTTCAATTGTAACTACAACAAGTAAAACAAAATCTCATTTGCTATTCAAAATCTAAAATCTCACGTTAGTCATAACTTTCTATTTACAGAGAACAGTAATGTATTTAAGGCTACTCTACCTATGCTTCTTTTACCAAATAAAAGCTACCATTAACCTAAAAACCATGAAGAAACATTAAAACAACAAAATACATTAGGAAAATCCATATTAGTACTACAGTCTTGTAAAAATAAACATTTGAATTCACAATTTAATTACTGCATAAAGAATCACCAACTGCTGAATTTATAAATTATTACATACAGTACTAAAGAAAGGCTTCTTAAACCAAAAGCACAAGAGATGCACAAGAGATGCACAAGAGATGCACAAGAGATGCACAAGAGATGCACAAGAGATGCACAAGAGATGCACAAGAGATGCACAAGAGATGCACAAGAGATGCACAAGAGATGCACAAGAGCACAGTGCTTTCCACAGTTCTCAAAAATTTTGCTATGCTTAACAAGATAAACAACAGAAGCAAACATAAATAGTTAAGATTCAATCTATCTAAAAGTTACGAGCAACAAAAGTAGTACCTTGCTGAAGGCACAAAAGACACAAAAGAACAGCACTGGGTTTTCAAATCCCAGCAGCAGGACACTGTGGCAAACACTGAGGCTGCCCAAGCCCAACCATTGTACATTTCATTCTCCTTTATAAAAATGAAGGTTCACAAACCCAGGGTCTGGTTTTATCAGGCAATAGCACTCAATACCCCTCAACTACTGTACCTTCCCTCCCACATACACAAGGTTTTCAGCTGCAAGCAGTACAATGTCATCCAGACTCAAAGGCACTCAGGATCATTTCTCACAGCGTGAGTGTCCAAGGAAAATGTCAAGAGGCAGACCAAGTCGGGCAGGCCACAAGTTTGTCAACAGCTAAGCCTATATTAAAAACAGTTTCACTTTCAGAACCCTCAGGACCCTACTTTACAAGGCCAGTAACATTACAGGTTAACCTGGGAGCCAATATTAAGCACCAGCTACAAAGGGACTGCAAGAATTCATGCAATGCTATATATCAAATTAAAGTCCAGGAATGAAACTCAGAGCATTGCCTGATTAGTACAGCATAACACAGACAGAAACCAAGAGGTACTGTTTCTAAACCTAATACATGCATCTCTAGAAATCCAAGTCACCACTAAGTACAGCTATTTTCTTGCACCAACTATTCAAACACTGACTACCATTCTTCCTCTACAATAAACAAGATATGTGAAGTGTCTGGGGAGGTGGTTCTTTTCCAACAACTATAAAAGGATGTTAGTTGCTATCTACAGATAATTCAGTGGTACTAAGTAAAAGGGTATCTCAAACTTATCCTCTTTATTGTGCTATCCTGTTGAAAGTAAACAAGTGACTGATGCTTTTTGTGAACAAGGAAAAGAATGTGACCCAAAACCACAACACCCAAAGAAGTGACATATCCATCTATACCTTATACCTTGCAAATTGCACCTTCACTTCCTTTCATGTCTCCAATGCTGAGGTTTTTCAATCTTTTAGACACTTCATAAGCAATTCAGTTCCTTATTTAACATTTCTCCCTAGAAAAAAGCAGCAGGACCCCACCCATGGAATCACAGACTCCACAATAGCCTAGCAGCTGTTTGTTGAGCAGCACAGCTAACAATCGAGGAAAGTAGCTGGCTTTAAATACTACACTTTTTACAAGGATCCTTTAATATAGCTTTGCTTCCCAATCCAGCTTTTCACATAGTGTGAACCTGTATCTCTGATATCTATTTCCTTCCCTGCTCCCTTTTCCCCACACCCCACTGGTGGGATGTGTGATGGAACTCAAGACACTAAATCTACACTGCCTCTCAGAAGGTTAATCAGGTATTCTCCTTGTCCTCAGCCATTCATCCTGATGCCATTAGCTCTAGCGCTCATTAACCTATGCAAAGTCACATCAGCTTGCTGATTCACATTTCTTTCTTTTCCCCACCGTTCTCATAAAGATAAGCAGCCTGGATCCACTTAACAAAAGGTTGCACATGTAGTGCAAAAGCATGGGTACACAAAAGATAGGAAAGTAAGAAGGGGAAAGAACTACTCTTAGTACACAGCATAGTCTTACCTCAGTTGTAAAAGTATTTGTAAACATTATTCACAAAAAACCTGCCTCAGGTCTGTCTCTGTCTAGAAGTCATCCTAACAGTAAAGAGAAATTCAGCCCAGGGCCTGCTCACCAGTATTTATGCTCACACAGACAAGAAAAGAAATAGTATTACAAAATAGTATTGTTCATTAATAGTGCCTGAAAATAGATCATCCTCGAACAACCACAACCACAGCTGACAAGAAATACCACAGCTGGGACAATACAAACCACATGAGCAACAGACATGAAACCACACAATGAAATATTTGCTGCTGAGGACATGGGTGAAGGATGCAGTCAGGAAAAAGACACAACACTCTCAATGCCTCAGAGGAGAAGGACCAAGGGACCTTCTGTACTCTCTCCAAGGGGGCGAGGCAGAAAGAAACCACACTGCTGCAGTGCCTCTCTTACAGTGAAACATGGTATAACTATCTTTTTTTGGTTACACTGACCATGTTTAATTGCATTAAAATTACTCTACACAATGCTTTCTACTCTACCACTACCTCTGGAAAGGCCTAGAGTTCAGCACAAGCAAAACGGATGTACACCCACTTGGTTTCTTATTATTCACTGTAATAAGCACAGTATGTTTGAGTTAGCACTATGGCAGTAGGAACCATTGATCCAGAACTATCAATGACAGTATTTCAAACAGTGTCCTCAGCACACACTTATGACTTCAAGGGAAGGAGCTGTCTGCTCTGTCCCTCCTGTCCAAGAGAGGCAAATCTTCAGGACAAGTGAAGCCTAGTGACCTCAGCCCTGCTCAGCCTAGAGCTTAGACTTGATCACTGAGGTGCCTGGGTACAGCACCAGAGCTCTGCAGACAGCAAGGCAACAAAAGTCGCTTTAACTGATGGCTGACCTACTCCCAACTCAATTTGCTTCTATATATGGCTACCGTATCTATCACACGTTCCACTAAAATATTTTAACATATAAAATCAGTAGGAAAAAAAAGTTTACCAATTTGACCAATAAGGTGTCTGGTGTGTTCAGAGCATGGAAACAACTCAGCACAAGATTAGAAAAGTGCTAGAGCAAGAAAAGGCCCTGGAGGGCAGTACCATGCAAGCAATTACAGTGACTTCAGTAGACATCAGCATTTAAGCTCATATCAGGGCTGCTTTTTTTTTTTTTTTTCCTCAGTAAATCAGTCATCCCACTTAAAACAAATTTGTCTCCAACACACAGCTGTCTCAAAGCAGCTGGCCCAGATACCTCCCAGGTAAAACTCAACCAAAAGATACAGTCCAGCAAGCACAGCAAACTACCGCTAGTGAACACCAAGCCCACAGCACAGACTAGAACCAATCAGATACACTAAAAGGCAAAAAATAAGAACATCATGTCTTCAGCATGAACCATTTCACTCCACAGATACAATCCTATTACTTTACACTACCTACTGATGTAGACAGTCATCAGCAACCACAGAACCACTGCTTCACTCTTCACAGCACTGAGGACCTGCACATTTAAGTCGTAACTACCTTTACTTACTGGGCTTGCACATTTTCCTGCCCCAATGACAATTCAGTACAACTTGTGACAACAGACACCTTCCCCAAACGAGCTTTGTGACAGGAAATTATTTTTAGTCTCTATATTGATCCCTCAAATAAATCAGCTTGGTAACTAAATAACCATTCCCATGAAGATCAAAAGATCTTTTTCCAACACATACTTCCCACTTCCAAGGAAGTACCCTAAAAGGTACTACAGCATGATGCCGGAGGATGCTATTCTACAGCCTTCCTCTCCTACTCACTGGTACAGTTTCAACCAGAATACAACACAAGTGACATTTCAGCTTAACTATCAACTACACAACAGCAGTCTGACCCATCCCAAAGGTCATATATGCATTTCATGCCACCTTGTCACCTAATAAAACACTCTAAAAGGCTGAAACATTTGGATTCTAGAGCTCTGATGAGCCCTCCCCAACTTTTACAACTGCAGATCAAGCTTGTATTGCTCCGTACAGCCAATAAAAAAATCAATTATTTCCTCATCAACAGCACCCTGCACAAACCCACTCAGTTTCAAAGCAATGATACACTTCTTAAAAGAAAATATACACTGTACTTAGCAGGCAAGATACAATTCTGAACAAAGGCACACTCCTTCCACAGAAGTATTTCCCTTCATGAGATGATCATCACTTGCATTTTTCATGCTTTACAAAACTGTTCAGTAGTTCAATCAATAAAACACAGAGACAGGACAGTAACATCATCTCCACCACCTCTTATGAAGAAATAAGCAATATGGTGTCTTGCTTTTGAAACAAGAGGTAAATGCATTGAAGGAAGAGCCACACAGCGACTGCAAGCCTGACCTTAACGTTTCCTTGGTGTGATCTGGCACATTCCTGTTCTGCACACCTTGCAAACACCACCACCACCTATGAAGAGTGAATTTCTCCAGACAGTACATGGAGGTAGAGTCCATTCTATACACTCCAAACAACAGCCTAGGAATCATGTATTTCAAAAAGGCATTAAAATATTAGTTTCCTTTTCATATAGATATTCAAATAGATCTCTTCAAGTTATCTGAGTACAAATTCCTGAAGTGCCATTGGAGACAATGAGCTGTCAAAATGACTGAATCTGTAGTTTTGTAGCAGATGATAGAAGAAAGCTTTGCACATTTTAAAGACAACAACAAAAAAAGAAGTAAATGAAAGGTTGGACAAATGCTAAGATCACTAAGTTAGTTACAAGTAAATAAAACTCCTCAGTTTTGCATAAGCATCCACTTTTCAAAGTAATTCAGGTTTTTAGAATAAAACTCAAATGTCAAATTCCCCTTTAATATTTATTTTTGCCACCTAGAATTCTTAAGAACAAAAGAACCTGACAGCATCCCATTAAGGTATAGGAAGTCTTCAGCAAAATTCTAAGTTTCTATGGCTTCAGCAAAAAGCTTATCTTGTTCATCCAAATTCATTCAGCTCAAAACAAACTTGGTACAGAGTTTCCCAATCAATCAGTTTTGCAGCTTCCCTAAATCTGATTTTTCCCCATCTTCCTTCTGAAATATTGCCTCAGACTTCACGCTTAAAAAAAAATAAAGGAAATAAAGTTAGGAAAGGAACACAGATCTTCCATTTCTAGTTAATTTGATGATTTTTTTTTTCAATTTTTTGACACTCAAAAGACTACAGTTTCTGGAGAACAGCTCAATTCTGTGCAATTACTTTTACATCAATAAAAGCATTTGCATTTTTTTTGTTTTATATTATCTAGCACAACAAGATTTAGAACAGGCAATTTAATACAATAACACCTGAAGTTTTAAGTGACTGATAGAAAAAACCTTATATGAAAGAAGTATAACTAACTGCCTGCTACTCCATTAAGTTTTAATAGTTTACATTACTTTCCCATGGGATTTTTTCAGTCATTTATAGTTCATTGCTTCATATGGCTACAGAATCCCTGCTGTGTTAAAAAATGCCAAATAAAATTATATCTCATTCACTGCTTTATGCTATACCTTCTTTTGTTCAGATCCAATTAGTGAAAGCTTGTTCTTCATTTATCATACTTTTAGCTGATTATATTAGGCATTACAATAGTTCTCTAGCTTTCCTTGACCATGTTTGCACCATCAGTGTTACATTTATGGTTGAGAAGGCTCTTTCATCTTAACCCTCTATTCCAATCAGTTCAAGGAGGAAAAGTACACACGATTACTCTTGTTCAGCCGAAAGCTCTTTGCTTGTTTTCGCATATCAAAAATAATTCCACCAGATGTTTTAATTTTAAAAAAAAAAATCCAAATTCTATTGGTCATTCCCCACTTTACCTAAATGTAAAGAATGCATTTCAAAAGTTGAATATTGAAGTTAAAAAACAACAAAACCCAGCATTTTGAACAGTATAAAACTTTTTTCCCCTCTGCCGTCCCTAAAACAACAGATGTAATAAAAAAGTATAAGCTAATATTTTCGAAACCCTAAAAGCATCTATTATGACCTACTTTTTTCAAAATATTCAGTACCACATGAGCAAGTGTATGCTGTATGGGGGTCTCAGCAGCCATTTTGTCAGGTTATTTTCCCCAACCACCACAAGTATTTTTATTTCAGGACAGTTCTAAAAGCAGCAGCTCCTCTTCCACCGCAAAACTACTAACGTTAGACACACTTTTTTTCTCAGTTCACAACCCCTCCCACCTCCCCAGAGATAAATGCAATCCAATCCCATTTAATACCATTTCCAGCTATCTGTAATTTTGCATTCATATAGGCACATCCCAAAGTCTCTGAAGTTACCCATGTCCTTTTAAGTTTTGTTAATGTTCTCTTCCCTACCAATATATCAATTTTAACCTACAAAAATCTTTCAGATTAAGAGCATAAAACAGTATATTTTGTTCTTTGTATTTCCCCTCTTCAGGTGAGCTTTATTTGGCTATTGACAGGCTGTTCAATTTTTGCCACATTCCCAGTTTATAACTACTCTGCTGCTTCCTGCTCACAACAGCAAAGTTTTAATTCCTTGAAATGAAAATTCCTTTGAACTCTCACAGTTAGTTACCAGTTTTATCTATTAATGATAAGTATGTCAAAATTAATATTGATCTAACAGTCTACTTGAGCCACTGACATGGTAATCCACAGAAACTAAATCTCACAACCAAGAGAAAGCTATTTCATGGAAAGTTTCTGTGTCTTTCAGCTACTCCCACCTCTATTCAGTACTGTAAACTACACAAGCATTTCAGATAATTTCAAAATTAAAAAAAAAAGTCAAATATTCAACAATTAAAAAAATCCAAAATAAAGCTCTAGGATAGGATTACTCACTAGCAAGTCTTACAGTACAAAGACCATTATTTTAAGACTATATATAACATTCCTATCTAAACATGAGTAAAAATGCCTGCTTGAGTCATTTATGCATGTCACTGGATAGGGACTAAATTAGCTGTCACTGAAGATATCACTGAATTGCTAGATATCTTCTGACTGTTTTCTTTCTCCCCTTAAATATTTAGTGAGCACACTGAAGGAACTCTCCCTCAGTTCAATTTCAGTTCTGTTTTCAACCAATATGACAGAAAGCCAGAGAAATGTAACAGGCAGACTGGACTGCCCTCTTTTACAGTTATTTTTTGTAACAATGAACTCATATTAAAAATATTAAGCTATCCATTTTTCATCAAGTGATGTAATCTACATACCTGTAACCTATATAGCTGCAGGTAATATAATATGGGACTATTACTACATCTCAAAGGTTACTCCAAGTTCTAAACAGAAACATACACTTCAACCAGTGCTATTTCTAAACACATTAATAAAAAAAAATATTTTTGTAAACCATCCCTACCTACTCTAGTCACTTAAAACCTAGTCCCCCTGGATAGGCAACTAGTTCAACTGCACGCCTTATTTCTGCCTTGGGTTCAATGACCATCATCATCAGGGTAGCTGCCTATCATATTCATTGTCTCTGCAATATAAGTCATGAAGGAGTGAGACATGTCATGTCAAGCACAAAAATCACATGAGTATTAACAATTCTCTTGCAGCACTCCACCACTAAACAAACAGGTTTTTCCTAGCTCCTTGAAGACAGAGGTTCCTTTGTCAGGTTGCATCAGCTCCCAACTTTGACTTCAGAGCATCTTAGATTTCAATATGACTGGTTACAACTAAGGCAGCTGTTGATGGAACGTGACACAATTACAGGCAATTATAGTTGGTTACTTTATGGTAAATAACAGAGTCAAAGAATTTGGTTTCTTAACTCTAGATCTATCAAGATCATCCAAGCTGGCAATCCCACACATCACTGCAATAGGCCAGGTCATTTCCACAATGAATAACTGGAGTTATCCAAGTCATTAAGACAGACAACATTAGCTTAACTATTTCCCAGTGCAAGCAGACAAGGTAGTGATTAAAGGATGTATGCTGGCATAAACGATGTGCATAATTAGATCAAAAAACTGGCTTAGACTTAATACCACTATCTTACTTCAAGCACACAGAATAGTGTTTCAAGCAGCCTGCCTCTCATTTTCTTTTAAATACTCAGAGCTTCTTCATTGCACACAGGTAATGCTTAACCTTGTACAGATTCATTTAATCAGCCTTTAAGTAAGGACCAGGAGAGCTAAGCAGACACTATGTCACCCATACAGCATTTGTGAGAGTCTCATCTCTTGTCTGTGAGCTCAGAATGTCAGCATCCCCTTGAACAGACTTTATGAATTTTCACAAGTATATTAATGTATTTCTGACATACCACGTTGAATTTCCTTTCTCTTGTGAGCTATTACAGGTTAAAGACACTATTTGTATTTTAAAGCTAAGACAGCACTGTGGATTGAAGCAGCATAGAAACATTTCCAATGTCCTCTTTGAATGCACTATTTGTACACCCTTCCCTAAGGTCATGACTTGTACTTTTTCATGTCATTCTTACTCCTTTCATTATGCTCTTCAATTTTGGTTTCTGCTTAGTGCTTTCAGATTTTTTTCATAGTCTCCAGCTCATAGCAGAGTCCACACAATAAACAGACACACTGAAGAGAAGACCAATTCATTTTCTCAAGTCTATTATGGACTGGTGAAAGAACATGTTTTCTCTTTTTAAGCAGCTTTTTAAGTCTATTTTCAGGATGAATGCACGCCAGTGGACAAGGCTATGCAGTGCTGCTAAACAGTCAATTCATTTATCCTAACAGCAGATACCATATACATAAGACGGAATTCAAGTATCCATCAGCATGCTTGAGTTTTACTAGGGGAATCATAGGTCATACAGAGTAGTTTATACTCATATTCATATAACCCCTGGTTTCCAAAATAATTAGAATTTATCATGATGTCTGACATCTCCCCATTAAGAATTTCATTTCAGTCCATTGAGCACCCACAAGCTACTACACTCTACCAGTTATCGCTACCAGTTCAAATCCAGACCAAGTATACTTTCCATTCACCTCAAAGAAAGAATTACTTGGCATAAAAATCCTTTAGCAGAGCATTTCAGAAAGACACATTTCAGTCCCTTGCTCTGTCTACAGCCTATTCATATGAACTGAGCTGGTCATGTAGTAACAGAACCACGAAGGGACTCAAACAAAAACACTGTCAAAGTCCAAAACTCCCAACAGTTCTCACCTTTCGTTGAACTCTGAAAACACTTAAGTTCTAACTACTTTCAGATTTCATCAACCATGCTTCAGTTTTTCCAATGTTGAGTAATTCGCCGTCTATATTCACAAGTCCTGTCCTGCATAAAATAGACCCTTTTATACCCCGATATCTTGTCTGAATGACTTTTTTATTAAATTATAACACAGGGTTTTAAAATCCCTTCCAGATTTCAACAAACTATCCTGGGACATGAGGGTATCCCCCAGTCATTTCTCCTGTAGCAGTTTTTGTACACAAAAAATAATACTGTGTTCTCTCCAGTCAACAAGGATATGCAAGTATGACTACACTCACTGTTACATCACACAAAAAATTAACCTCCTATTCTTGCCATTAATGACTTCAAATATTTCTAAAATAAAGAGACTACAAGATCTGAAAATGGGCAAGCAACTAGACAAGTACCTTACTCATCTAGAAAGCCATTTTACCACCTTCCTGCCATGCTGCTGAATAGTCAAGGCACCTTAATATCCTCATCAAATGGAGCAGCTCCAGTAGGCCTGTTCAACACACCTGGTAGGAGAGGGCATTTCTCTGGGAAGTGGGAATGAGTTGGATTTACCAGGCACAGGAAACATTTATAATATGCTCTATACCATCTCCTAAGATCCACTTTTCATTACGTTTTTTGTTTACATCAGCAAAACAAAATTAAGGTTTCACTGCAATTCACATTTGGTGCACATACCTATGTGCACATGTATCTAGCTTAATCCACGTAGAGGAAAGTAACACTTACACAAGCACAACACAGAAGAGTTCACAGAAAAAAAAATATGCTAAACATTTGTCTATTCCTCCCTCCAACTTGGTATCTCCACTCCCTTCAAGCACATGGAGGAAAAGCACATACAGAAAGATACTTCAGAATTGCCAATATGTCTACCACAGTAATCAACAAGCCTGCGTAACAGCTGCAAGTCTTGCTGAATTACTAAGAACCCATCTACCATTTAAATTTAAATAGTACTTACAGCATTGGCATCAACATCACTATGTATGGCAACCGTTTTAATCCCCATCTTCTTACACGTTTTGATGACCTACCATACAAGAAGCAACAGTTATCAATATTTAAAATACCAATAATTTGAGAGTTAACTACTAGAAAATAAAATCAAAATATTACATACTTACTCGGCATGCAATCTCTCCTCTGTTGGCAATAAGGAGTTTTTCAAAAGTCTGATGGGAAAGGAACAATAAGAATCTTGAGAGATGAACAGAACACAAGTTTTTCTCCCTCCAGAAACACATATTCTTTTCTCCTTCACTTCCACTAAAACCATGGTTTATTCATGAGCTTGTAATTCAGAGATCTCCTACTTTTAAAAGAGTTCAGTTGATTTAACAGCGATGATATAATATAAAAAGTATGCTATACTAGCTACCTAGCACACACACAAGTTCTTAAGAAAAAGGTTTTGACTATTCACACCAGCATTTCTTGTATATCCTAACCATGCACTGTGCAGAAACTAGAACCCTACAGCAGCTCTAGCACCACTCAAATCCAGGGAAGAGGTGCAGGCCAGTATGCTGCCTGGTAGCAGCACAGGTACATACAGGCAGTATGCAGGTACAATGGTCAGTGCCCCTAACCAGTACAGATGACCTGAATACAATACTCATCTATTATGGGAGAACTTTAGAAGACATTCCAATCATAAGGAAGAGAGCCTCTGCTCTGCCTAGGGCATGGAGGGTAAAAGACCAGCACTTCCATGTTGAACAGGCACTCTTGCTGAGTTGTACCAGCCTTGCCCCTCCTCGTATCTGAGCCTCAAGCAAGGAACCTGGCAAAATCCTTCACTGCCATCATGATACTGCTACACACTCAATACTAAGTGCAATAGATCACCAAATCAAACTTCGTATACCTCTGAAAATCACTGTCACCTTTCACGCTGGATTGCACTTAACACTTCAATACTTCTATCATGGCTGTAAGAAGGGGATAACAAGCTATCAGAAGTCAGTAAGCCTCACACCCTAGGCAAAACACTCCCATTAAAAAAAGAGTGGTGCAAGAGCACAGTTTCTCAGCATAAAAATCTCATTGCTGGGAGTAAAGGTTATTGCTGTCACAGGCCTTGCTGTAAACACACAGGTGCCGTTTGGTACAGCACCTGCTTGGTTGTAAATAAAGTCTGCCACTGAAAGGGTAAGTCCTGCTTTACACACTTACCCCCACTGCTTTCCATGTACCACACCTGGCAGGGATGCAGCTCCAGGGCACAGTATCAGTTTAACACAGTAACTGAACAGTCCTATTCTGTCTCTCATGCTCCAAAGAAAAACACCAGGCTAGGGAACCAGCAGGACCTCTCCCCTTCAGGGGCAGCCTGCAGTCATACCACAATAGGTTTATCAAACTATACCCTAAGACATTCAACAGCTATTCTCCCTCCCCTACACCAAACAGCTGGTTTTCATATGGACTGGGGGAAAAGGAAATATTGTCACTGCAACAATCAAAGTGTTACTCTCACAGTCATTAGTTAATTTGGGGAGGGGAAGACAGGTTTTGGAGGAGAGAAAGGAACACTGCAAAACCCCAAAAGAAACTGTTATTGACAGACTAGAACATACATTGTTTGCTCCCCTACTCCAAACAGACAAACTCAAGGTGCCCTTGACCACATTTACTTTTTCAAAGTCAGAGCTGAGCTGACATCACATGACCAATTTAAAAATACTACCACGTGATAACACCATACAGAAATTCAGTGATAAGAAACCCCTCCAGGTAAGAGCTGCAGCAAGATTATACAGTCAATTGAGACAGATCTGCTGAATAACACTGCCTAGCACACAGGCACATCCACACCCAACTCAAAAGATGATCTTAAACACCCTTAAGCAAGCTCAATTATCAAAGGTACAAATACTTTTAGAACACCACAAGAGCCAGCAATTTGTCTTTAGAGCTTTTTTTAGCTGGGGATCCAATCGAAAAAGTTTCCAGCTTTCTCATACAAATTGTTCCTGAATCAAAATTTCACCATTCTAGGTACCTAAAGATTTTTAGGCATACAGACTTGAGAGGGAATTAAAAAAATACTCCCAAATAGTTGGCATTGTAAAGTTTAACAACGCAAGTACTCCATTCAACTTAGTATACGGTATGTAAAAGTTGTGTCATTAATCAGCTGTGGTAACAGTGCAAGACTTTCAGTATCAAGATGTTAAGAATATTTTACATTCTTTTTAATTTTCCAATTCTGCAATAAAGACACTGGGGGACTGGTCTTTTGCTCCTGCTGTTAGAGGCTAGTCTCAAGTACAGCACAATAAAAAAAATTAAAAACCGCATACTGCTTTGAAGTAACATTTTTTATGTCATTTCCACTAATTAGCTTGAAAAGGTCTCACATGAAAGTCTTGTCATTACAAAAATGTTAGAAGGGCCAGCGAATGAAAAAAGCAGAAAAGAACTTAAACTATCTGTAGAAGCCACTGGTTGGAATGACAGCTCCTAGTTAAAAGAAACCAAATACCCAATTACATTGTTTAAACATAACTATGCATTTTGAAAAGGAAGGGGACCTTGATTAAGCAAGACCCTTAAGGAAGAAAGAAATCTTCTGAAGAAATCCATAAAGCCACACTGTTTTTCCCTGTTTCCTCATACTGTTTTACTTGTGGTTAATTGCTTCTACACTGGTATGTAAGGGTTTCTACACTGGTAGAATATCAATCCTGAATTGTTGGCATCCTCGGCTTTAAATACTAATGTACCTTCAGTCACATTATTTTTCCAAGTGCATTACTTCATGAGCCATGCCAAGACAATCTTCCACAAGGAAAGTTTTCCTTGGCTCATAACTGTAAATTGAGATTGCTACTGCACAAGCCCCAAGATGAGGATTTGCTATTCTCTGCAGACCCTAAAGGCCCATATTTATCCAAGCTCTGAAGTTCTCACCCCCACGCCAGATCATCTAACAATTGTGCACCGCTATTATATACTTTTGTTTCCATTAAAAGCTTTTGGCTAATCTAGCTCCCAGATGTTTTAACAGGTGCATTACCACCCACAAACATGCAAAACATTAACAGTTGTTTCATAATAACACATTCAGGCCAGTATACAACTTCTTCAAGCTCAAAATCACTTCTTTAACCTTTCGGTATACACTTGAATTAGTATCCAATCTTGACAACTATCCTACAAAACCAACCTCCTTTTTGGCTTAAAAAAAAGGAAGAAAAATATGCTATTAAACCAGTGATGGGTTATACTAGGAGAACTACCATTGTTAGCAGCAGCACAGGAAAGAGGGGAGCTTAAAAAACCAAATGTCAAAAGTACAATAAAACGTCAAAGAGAAAACATGCAGCATACTACTTACCTTTTCATTTGGATCATACACAGATGAATATAGTTTATGAGAAGTTATAAGGCACCATCTTGCACACAGGCTTTCACACTACAGAAGAAAGAGAGAGTTAAACCTTTTTCTCCTGTTACAGTATGCCATTAAAATAAAAACATTTCATACACTGACATCTTGAGGAAATTTCCATATGCTTTCACTCTCTCACCAAGTGGATGAAAGCTCATACAGAACTTCCCCAAGCATGTGCCCACAAACCATAACCAGAAACAATTTAAAAGTTCTACATACGAAGTCATTAACTTAGGTATAAGCAGAACCACACTTGATCACCCACTTGGAATCAAAAAGACTGCAGAAAGCCTTAACACTTAATATTGTCTAGTAGGAAGCACGAAACAGCAGTGACTGGCAACTGCCAGAACTCAGAATCTGTCAGTTCTGTCTGAAAGAACTGCTTTCAAAAGTTGCAGAAATGTAAGTAGTAGAAAGTAAAGGCTCTCCAGTGAGAAGACTCAAAAAAAAATGTACTACATTAGAAAGAACACTAAAAAATAAGGAAGCATATATTCATGCAAAGAGATTAATTAGAGAATTCAGTTGCACCGTCCACAAGATAATTGAAAAACTGACGAAACTTCAAGTTCACTGTAAGCTCATACTGATTTGGAAGTAACAGTGGCTGGCAGTAACTGGAATGAGAACACTTCCTATGCAGTCCTCTGGCCTGACCAGGTTTGAAAATACTTCTCACGTTGCATCACAGAAAGCAGAAACCAGCCCAAGATTGAGATGGCCATCACATTTGTAATGTAGCTGAAACTATAATCTTATAAAGGAAAAAAAAATATATTTCAATACAAGTACTGTAATACAGGACTAAAGGAAGCCCTAGAGTATAACATCTCGTGCCAGCTCTGACCAAACCTCCTGAACAGAAAGCTACTATAGCTTCACAAAACATTTAGATTCCATTCACTAGGGACAGACATACATTGTTCCCAGATAATTCTGCTATGCTTAGTTCTTCTGTAACAATTCATATGTTTTATGAATTCCTATATATTAATTATTCTGAAACTAGAAAAAGTCAGTTGCAAGCAACTGCTCCAGCCTCCTTCACAGGCTGGCTTCCTTCCCCTTCAGTTTTTTTTCTTTTGCTGGGGGTTTTTGCTACTTTCATTTTTTTTCACTTTACTCCTCAAAAATAAAACCCAGAACAAACCGAAATGAAAATTATTTGATATGCTAGAATCAAAACCCCCAGAGGTTTCTTTTTCTTCCCCCACCCAGGGGTATATTATCCTTATCTGAAGATGGGACAGTACAAGCCTTTTCAGGCATTAAAGGGATGCAGTTAAGGACAGAATTCTGGCAGCTGCAATCACACCTACCAGTTGACATCTTCAGTGACTGTATTCTGATCTAGACATTGTCAGAGGGAAGAGGAAGGGTAGCTATAGCAGCAGAGTACACTCTCCTGCTCTGGAGTACAGAGAGTTAAGCAGATTGAGTCCCTCTCCTCTGAAACACTATTGACAGAAGTGCTTGAGGGACCACAAATAGTCTAAACAAGGTCATACAGGACACACACAAAAAGTGTCCACCGAGTTAATATTATTCATTGGAGAAAGTGCTTGTTAAGGGTCAGTGGGGCTAATCTAAATACTTGCAGTTAGCAGGGGGGAAGGGGACAACCTAGCAAGGGACAAAAAACTTCTGAACTTTCTTGTAAACACCTTTTATACAAAACTAGTTTTGAATGCTTACGAGAAACCAGAAGAGATATGTACAGATGGAGACTGGAAGGAAAGGCTATAATGGGAAAAACCAGTCAGCATTAAGCTGTAAAATCTTAGCCGTCTTGAAAAATAGCCCTATTCAAAGTTTTTACACAGAAAGAGTAAAGTGATCAAGCAATTAAAAAATGGGAAAACTTTAAACCACACTCAATTCTGTTCTTACACTACAGACTTGGACAGATTTCACATAAAAATCTTGTAATAGGCTAACCTAATTACATACCTATGTTTAAAAATTTAACTGCCTCCTCACACACACACATGCAAATGTCTTAAAACAAACAAACAAAAAAAATAAAAAAAAAAACACAGTTTCAACCTTGAACTGCATACATATGGGGTAACTTCCTAAAATAAATCAAGCATACTCCTCAACTCAGATGGGAAATTCCAACCCTAATTCACAGCTTTGGAAAGAAGGGGTTATATATGTATCTGTACCAAAATACATTAAGGTTTACAAGCTTGCTTAATCAGAATCCACAACAAGAAAAGTCTCTTTAGAGCTCTGCTCCTAGTCACTACAAGCAACTAAATAATTACTTTAAACAAGCATTTTATATATTGCACATCTAAGGCCACAAAAGAACACCATTAAATTGCCATCTGCAAATCCATAGCTATTCAGGTGTCACCACCTGACCTTGCATTCCAAAGCTCCTGTCATAGGTAGGTTCATTAAAAACTACACTGAAACTCCCAAACCACCAAGTCAGCAAAAACAATGTAACTCTCCAGCTCCATCCTTATTTGGCTGCCTCCCCAAAACCACACCTGTCCTAGGTATTATACCTTAATTAGAAATTTCCTCAGAATACAGCCCAGAGAGCTCAGCTTGACTTAGTGACTTTTTTGTCCTGCAAAAGTTGGAGAGGGCAGTAGAGTCATTGGGTATAACCTATTTTTGTCATGAATTGTTACTTCAATAGGATAAAGCTTTTGACTCCTGCAAGCCCAAGAATGCAGACTACTCACTTATAAGAGCTCAACTCTGGACTTCTGCATTTGGCTTGGAGTTCCCCACCGCTAATGAATCTTCAGAAAACAGTATTAGTACTGCACTTTGGAAAAGCATCCTGCTTTATACCCCATGCAGCCCTAGGAAACTTCTTCAGGTGGTTTAAGGATACAGGATACAACAGCATTCTTATTTGCACTAGACTAAAATTCTACCTCTTCTTTCTTCTGCTAAGAGTTTTACCCCTACATTTTTAGAGATGCAGATTTCAGATACTATGAGAACAACTCCATCTTTGAAGTGTATCTATTAGTATCCATTAGTATTCCTGAGAGATATAAACATTAAGAAAATTTTGACTACACAGCAAATGTTACCAAATTTGTTTCTTTTGACTCATTTGACATCATAATTCCCTGTTTATGGAACTCCACTAACAGGGAGTGGATAAAGCAGACACCTTCAGGTGGTTGCAAGACTTTTAATCTATAAGGCTAAAAACGTAGCCTCCTAATAGAACGTTGTAGGAATCTTATAAATGGTAAAGAAAACCTAACACTTCTGTTCCTTTCTCTAAGGAAGTGCTTTCCCTTCCTTAGTACTCTCAGAGTGTTGAAGAGCCAAGCACTTGTAACTGTAAGCAGATCCCTCTGAAGCCAACTGCAAGCAGAGATGCAGTACAGAGTTCTGTAAGGTACACTGCACTATGTATAACAGTTCTTCCCCTCTGGGTTTGAGAAACACTTGTAATTCTAAGAACATAAAACCGGTTTTTCCTATTTGCCAACAGAGCACACAAACTACAAACAAGGAAACACTCACCCACCTAAGGCTATTTTTTTAAGCTCAATCATTCCTATACCCACACAGCTTCTCCTCTGTGCCAAGCCCTAAAGTTTGTATAGTCACATAGGGAGCCAAACATGGGAATGCAACCAGCTGAGAAGATACTCACAAGGAGTGGGGAAAAACATGTTCTCAGCCAGATTTCAGACCTGCTTTTCCATGATATTCGTGCAGCAGTGCTGGCACAAGTTGGAGGAAGACAGGAGCTCAAAAGGAGGAGCCTGTGATCAAGACCTAGCAGCTGCAGAGAGCTGGAACAGTTTCTCATGGCAGTAGCTTAAAGAGGTCCAGTAAGACCGGCTAGCACCTGTGAAATAGATCACGGCACTTTAACAGTCAGTGCAAGTTTGGGATAAGCAAAATAACAAAATTAAAGCACAAAGTGTTTCAGAAGGAGAGTGACATTTTTTACTCAATGTAGACTTTAATGAGCTCTTTTGTTTATTTTCAGAATTACTTTTTGCCCATAGTACATGGCACATCATGGTTTGCCTACAAATTTCGAAACGGTATTCCTGGAAGGAAGGAAAAGAGTCAGAAATCTCTACCTGCGTTATGCTTTGAGAATGCTTGTTAGTACTAAAATATGTAGTTTACATACTAGAAACAATCACTGAACTCCAAAAGTCTGTGGCTACATTCATGTCCCAGACTCATGAACTCCCTTCCCTAGCAACAAATGATACCAGCCTTGCTATCCCATCAGCCTGATGCTCCTGTGCTCATTAACAAGGGGGAATATTTTTAGCATGCTGCTATTGCAGGGAAGAATTATGTCACTGAAGAGAGCAAGGAGCTCCCATTGTACACATAACTTCCATGACTTAAAAACACTGAGTGCACAGATGGCAGAGAAACTTTCCATATATTTAGTCCAATGATTAGAAAACTGATCTACGCTGATAAAATCTGTATCAGTTTATTCTTGAATTCACTATGTATAGTATTTATCATTTTGTTCTATGCTATTTTAAACATTTAAATATTTTGAGTCTGATAGCTTTCTCAAAAGAGTTCCACAACTGAAATATCAAAAGCCATCTCTCATCTTTATTCTGTAACTACAGACTTTTTTCAGCATCAGATTTTCTCCCAGCTCCAGAACTGTAAAGCACTCAAAATGAAATTTTGGTTATATTGTAAACAGAAGCAGTTCTGCATAAAACCTAAACAGAAGGGACAGGCACTAAATCAGAAACACGTCAAAGAGTCAAATTTGCAGCTTAGTGTTTCTGGCACCCTTTTCCTGTGGTCCTTTATTGATTCCCGCATGAAAGCAGCAAAAGAAGTTCAGGACATCTCATTAGCTACTAGCTCTTGCAAAATTTCAGGAGTTCAAAGGACACTAAAGTTTATATTATCATATTATATAGAATTTTATTATTTGCCTATGTTACCAAAACATAAAAGCATCTATGAAAGCAACTACCACGCAAAATTGTCTTATTAGATGTATCTCAATATACTGCTGTCTTGACGGGAACTTTCATAGAGATGTTAAGGGCTAGAAATCACTTCAGTTACATACGGCAAAAATGATACTGAGTAGCTATAAAAACATTTTGCGTTACAAAGGTGTCACTAATGTAACATTTCCATACCGGTGCAGCCAGACCATGCCCTTGAGATGCCAGGTAGAAGGAGACAATGTAGACCTTTTACAGGGAGTCTCCAAAGGACTGACACCAGAGTCTTAATACTATTTAGAGGGAAGAGTAGAAGCCTTTCATATCTATATACACACATTCATGGCTACCAAAAAAGTCTCCAAACAGGACAAGCTGTCTGGTAATTTCAAGTCATCATCTCCAATTAAACAATGTCTCTGCTTTTCAATAAGCTTCTGTTGTATACAGTTTCACAGGGAAACAGGTTTATTTATATATATTTCCTAAGGAAAAATACTTGCCTAAAACACACGCTGTTTTCCTCTTTAATCCCTTCTCAAAATGTCCTGCCCACATAAACCACATCTTTTACATGATCCCTAAAGACATGTGCTAAGTTCTTTATAATACTGCTAGGAGGGAACGTTTCTAAAGAGAAACCTACCCCACACCCTCAGGGGTACACTGAAGAAAATATCATCTGCAAGTCGCTCCTCCCTTCTCCACTGGAATCTGCAGACCTCCACACAAACTTTTCTTTTCAGAAAAAGAAAATATAAGTTCTTCCAATTGTAAACAATTAGAGGTATTTTGCACTGCTTTTCCCATAAAGAAACTACATTGCACTGTCATTCAACTGCTACACAACACTATGTGCTAATGCTGCTTGTTGTTATATAAAATATTCTTCTTTTAACACAATCTGCAGGAGTAAGAGATGAAAACACAGCAAGTACCTCAGTGAAGTTACTCCACGGGCTAAGGAATAAGGCTTTCTAGTTTCAGGTCTTCAGCAAAAACATTGGTATGGGGATTCTGCAACGTGTTTATTGCATTGTCATGAAAAGCAAGAATAGAAAACCACAGCAAAGGCTCTAAGTGACAGCTGAAAGCACCCAAGTATCTGGGGTAAAGGGTGGGGGGAGGGAAGAGAAAGCAGTTCCACAAAGTCAGTCATTCTCTGTTAGCCAAGATTTTACAACTGAAAATAGCACAAAACTACCCTCTACCCCAGAGTTTTGATGAGCTCCCGTTCAACAGAGGAAGTGGGAAGAAGGAAACCGGAACCACAGGAAGACAGAATCAATCAGGTTGGAAAAGACCTCCGAGATCATCGAGTCCAGCCTGTGCCCGAACACCACCATGCCTCCCNCTTCCCCGCACGCCGGGAACAGCCCCCCGGCCCACCCCGCCGCCCCGGTAGGGCCCAAGGCGACGCTCACCGCGGGCCGTGCGCCCCGGCCGCCCCAGGAGAAGGAGGAGGAGCAGCCGCGCCGCCGCAGCAGCATCAGCCGAGGCCCC
>WBMV01009147.1:11150-50743 GCA_013396655.1 Campylorhamphus procurvoides | reverse complement strand
CCGGTCTTTCCTTAAACATCTCCGAGGAGGGCGGCTCCGCCACCCCGAAGCATCACAGACCTGCCCAGCGGCAGAAAATCAGTTCTTTTAAAAATAATAAATAAATAAATACCCCGCCGGTCTCCTGGCAACATGCCGATGGTTTACACCAAGGAACGGCTTCCCAAATGCTGGGAAGACCAGGACCCAGCCTATGGAGCTCCCCAGCAGGGAGCCCTGGGGCACAGAGACCAGGACCCAGCTTTCACGGCTCCCCAGCCCCCGCCGCCGCCCCCACCCGAGGCCGGCGGGGCAGTGCCCCCTCCCCTGCCCACCCCCAGCCGGCNCCGCACGTGCCGTGCCTCTCGCGCAGGGCCGCGCCTGCGCGCACGGCCTCGGTGTGGGAGGGAGGGAGCGCGGCCTGCCCGCGGTGGGAGCTCCGCACGGGCACCTTTCGGCGGCACACCATGCAGTGACAGGGCTGTCTGAGCCCCTCCGGTCGCACACCGCGTACCCACAGAGCCGTCTGAGCCCCTCCGATAGCACATCGTTCACCCACAGCGCTGTCCTGAGCCGGGAGGGACCCGCCGCCGCCAGCCGGGTCCGGCTCCTGGTCCTGCACAACACATCCCCCGGGAATCACGCCGTGCGCCCGGCTGGCAGCGGTGTCCAAGCGCGCCTTGAACTCTGGCAGGCTTGGTGGCCGCTTCCCTGGGGAGCCTGTTCCAGCTCTGGGTGAAAAAAGCCTTTTCCTGATGTCCAGCCTAAACCTCCCACGCAGCTTCGTGCCATTCCCTCCTGTGTGGACGGGGCTGCCGGTGCGCCTGCCAGCAGGCACCGCAGCACGGAGGGGATCCATCCATTCACCCGCTGGGCTTCCCCGGAGGGAGGGGAAAGGGCAGCTGTGACAGTGCCTGGCTCAAGCTCCTGCCCTGCGGAACACAAGCAAGGTCAGCGTGAGAGGGATGCTGCTAACCTTCTGCAGGAACTACTCACTGCTCAGCTCCCTAGCACACCACACTCGAGTCAGCCTCTTCTGAAATGACCTGCACAGCTGGGTGCAGGTTCTTTGCTGCAGGTGTCCTGGAGCTCAGCTGATGGACGTGACAGAGTAGTGCCAATCCTCAAGTAAATTGTCATCCCAGGGACAGCTAAAAGAGTTTTATCATGATAAGAGTACATAAGAAACATCACTTGTACTATCTTAGACTTCTGCTGGAATACAGCAGAGGCATAAACTGCCCACAACATTGAAGTGTGGAAAAGACATGATCCAAGATGTTCAAACCAGTCTTCACAAAGCATAACAGTTTTTTCCTTTAAATAGTGTTATTTCCACTATTTGGGGTTTTTTCCTACAACAGTAAAGTGGGAAATGAACGTAGCCCTGAGATTTCATTTTTATCCTCACTACAGAAGCAGATCAAGACTAAATTTTCTGAAGCTGAAAGACAATTATTTTCAGTTAAGTAAAGGGAATAGATCATAAGCAGTTTTCAGTTCATCCAAGACATGCTATGCAACGAGCTCCCAACAGAGCTAGAAGACAGTAAAAAAAAAATACATCCATAAGGAAAATGTATATGGGCAATATTCATAGTTATATTAGGAGTAAATCCCTCAAACTTTAGACACCAGCTAGGTCCTCGAGCAGGTAAGAGGGAAGTTCCTTTACAGATGGATGATTGTATAACTGCAGTAACCATTATTAGAGAGGTTTGACCAGATTACATCACCCTCTCAATTCACACATTATTATATCAACCCTTACATTTTTATCCCATACTTTTATAGTCCTCAGTAAATTCTCTTCTTATGTATGTACAATCATATTCTGCAGTGTGAGCCAGGATGTCCCAGAACACATGGCATATTCCCATGCCATAGGGATGCACCAGAGGAGGAGAAAAATTGCTGGGCAACTGAGTTCACCCAAACATGGATATTTTCATAGAACTCTAGCTTCATGGTCACCCCCGCAAAACACAAGTACCTACTTGCATTTACCCATTATATTAAAAAATTTGGCCTAGTTTTATTGTTTGACATTACTTTTTAAACCTCTTGTATCACTATTTGCCTTCAAACTGAAAAGACTTGAAAGCTGTGACACAAAAGAGAGCACTGGTGTCTGAAGAGAGGGTGTCAAGAGGGTGGTCCCAGGCCCTTCTCAGTGGTGCTGAGCAATAAGATGAGAAGCAAAAAGCAGAAACTGAAACACAGCAAGGTCCACCTGAACATGAGGAAGAGCTTCTTCACTGTGAGAGTGACTGAGCACCACAACAGGATGCTCAGAGAGGTTGTGGAGTCCCCTTCCTGAGAGATATTCAAAAGCCATCAGAAAACAATCCTGGGTAACATACTTCAGGGGTCCCCACTTGAGCAGGGAGGTTGGACTAGAAGAGATCCAGTGGTCCCTTCCAACCTTAAACATTCTGTGATCTCTGCTGCATACCAAGGATATATGAAATAACTTCTCTCCTTTTCCTCTCAAGTTAGTAGCAAAACTAAAATCAGCACTGGTTCCCCCCTCTTGCATGCTTATGCATTTGCTCTGCTGTATTAATAGTGCCTACAACTGCACAGGTGGAAACAATGCAAGAAAACTGTTCTTAGTATGTCTAGAGGAGGTGACCATATTTTCAGTTGATAGTCACAAGCAGACACTGCAGAGTTTTTTTCAGTACACATGGAGAGCCTTGAAAGTAAAAGAGACCAAGAGCAGAAGGGAGATACTGACCACATTATCCTTCACCACAGGCTCTGCATTAGATATATTAGATGCGCAGAGATACATACCACAACATCATGTTATTGCATTAGAACAATATCCTGAGGCACTTGACGTCAGTTCCTCCTACATGCATAAAACAAACAATCACATGGCATCACCGGGGTATTTTCTTTTCCTCTACAGAGGAGATTCTGTTTGCCAGCCCCAGCCGAGGGACCAGCAGCCACCTACAGAGACGCATCAAAGGAGGCCCCCCACAGCTGCAAAGGGAAACTGGCTGGGATTACACACAGTCACCACCAGCTGGGTGCATAAAGAACTTGATGAGAAATGGCCTGATGCAAACCTATTTCCAAATGAAGCTAAGGCTCCTTATAAATAGAAGGGACTGAGGAAAACAAAAACAAAACAAAACCACACCCCAAATCCTCAAGAATACTAATCTTCTTCTGTTTGCGCATGAAGTTTTCATGAAGTTTTACTGCTTTCAGTATGATTTTGACTGACAGATTTCTACTAACAGCCTTTTTGCCTATTCTATTTTGAAATGGGTACTGCACACAAAATATAAAATTTTGTTTCCGTAAGAAAAGGACAATATCTAACGGAACAAGATTATACATAATTACTATTGAACATTGAAAAAAAGGGAGCTTAACATACATCACCATTGTGAAAGAAATTGTGCTTATACAAAAATTGAATTGCAAGAATAAAATACATAGAATAAAGGATATATGAATTTGGATTTTAAAAAATTACTCTTGTTCTTCTGCCAAGAAGAACAAATGTCTTTAAGTGCATTTGTAATGCCTTAACTCTCAATATACTCTCCTGTCTCAGTTATTACTAAACCTATTAACATGCATAAAGTTAAGAAGGTTTATAAGATACTGGAATATGTTGCAACATATTTTCTCATTATTTTGAGGGTATCCTGAGGAACTGCAGCTTTCAATGCTGAGAATTTCCTTCATCCTTTCTTTAGAGCAGAAAGTTACCTTCATCTTCTAACATAATGCCAAACTCAGACAGGAATCATAAGTTGTTGTATCATTGCCTAATTTTAAACTGTAACCCAGGGAGAAAACTGGAGTAATTGTAATACTTCATCTAATAAGGAATATATTGTATCTGGTTTATAGAACATGAAAATGCTTTATGCACAAAAGCCTGTGCCTGAAGAACTCAAAGCTAGAAAAACTCTTTGAAGTATTGCTTATATATTCTGTAAACAGCCTTTTCTCCTATCAACATTCTGCTCAACACTCTGCAAGAGACAGAAATTCAGTCTTTGAGTCAGACAAGTCAGTATCTCCGTACATCTCTCTGCTATGTACCTACAGAAAAACCTTGACTGTAAGGAGAAATCCTTCATGCAAGACTCACCTAAGAGAGTGAAGAGTTGGAGGCCAGGGGGTTATCAGGCACCCCAAAGAGTTCCAAAGCCCAGCTACAGACAGTGGGAAGCCAGGATGGGGTCAAAGCTACCAGCTCCCTGCCCATTTGGGGCATCTTGATTTCAACCCCATGCCCAGCTGCCCTTTGGAGCGTATTTGGGGCTCTTTGGAAACAGCAGGAATGTCCTTCTGCTTCTAAGGCATCTCAAGGGTGACCCTACTAAACAAACACATGCTTCAGAGCTGACTTTACCTTTTTCTTGGCCCCCTGGCCTCAGAGGTGGTTTGAAGCCTGTGCATGCTACACTGTTTCTCTTTCTCCAGGAATATGAACCTTCTAGTCATCATCATTCATCTTCCCCAGCCATCAAGTCTTCTCAGCAAAGTCCTGAATCTCCCTGGCCTCAGAAGCTTCTCAGGGGCAACAAAAGCACCCATGGCCCATTCTTAGAGGAGCTTGACCTCATTCTATACCCAGCTTCATCCCCAAGCCAGGTTGCCTTGTGCTGTGACTCTGCAATCCCCTTGGCCCCAGGGGCAACCTGGCCCTCTGCAACCACATAGGTTATGAGACTGTTTTGGGACGAGCCTGGATCACCCCAACTGTAAAGGCCGCTCAGAGAGGGCTTGAAATTCTCAAGTTCCTATGATTTCTCATAGGTGCCACCTCAGCCCCTCTGACTACCAGCCTCCAGTGGTCCCCAACATGCTCTAGGAACCCCTGCTTTCATCCCCCAAGCCCTGCTGCCAGCCAAGGTACTGTTAAGAGAGAGCTTGATTGTCCCACCCTTGCCCAGCCTCAGTGACAGCTTCAGCATCATCCCATCCTCTCACTGCTCGTCACACACACCCATACCCCTTTACCAGCCATCCAGTCCCTTGGACTCTCTGGTGGCAGCCTGAACCACTCCCAGCCACTCCAGAAGAGCCTTAAAGCCTAGGCAGGGGTGACTCAGGGAGCCCTTACATACAGTACACAGTTCAGGATCTGAACAGGGTGGGCAGACCTGGGTGCTGGCATCGAGATCCATCAACAATCCCAGACTGTTGAAGGCAGGATGATGACTTGAGTGTAGCTTTTTCCTGGAACTCCTGTCAGATGCAGTAGCAAGAGACAGAGCTGAAGACAAAGGTCACACAGGAGACAGGAACAGAGAGTGGAGGCAAGTACACCTACAACAACATAGCTTAAAGCAAGGCTGAAGGCTCAGGCCTAAGCTTAAACAGATGTCCCAGGATATAGGCAGAGACCCTTTGTGTTGGAAACCATGTCTGGCTACCTCTAGTCTGATGATTTAGATCAGAAATAACTTCTTTTTCACTTTCTCAGGATGTTAAAAGCCCGTTGACAGAAGCATGATGTGAAAACCAGGAGTTAAGCAGTGCCTGCCTCAGAGCTAGCTGGAGTCTGCACAGACACTGCAGCAGAGAGGGCAGGAAAAGGCTGGGAAGCACAGGGTCTTACAGAGCTTTCCAAGCAGCTCATGAGGTGCAGCCCTAAATACCAGTAGTTATCGAGGAAGGCATATGCACACTTCGGGAAGGCATCACACTTAGATGTGACGAAGTGATACCCTTTAATGAAGTTTCTTATAGGATTAGCACAGGAATCACAACTGCTTTGACGCAGCGGAGTAATGTCTCTGTGGGAATTGTATTTTTCCTGTGATTTTATAAACTGAAGGGTTCTGCAAGATTGCATCGAAGTGGCAGAGATCCAGACAACTGGAGAGAGTTCTTTAAGGAGGAAAAGGATGAGAATCTGAAATTCACAGAGAGAATGCAAATAGACCCAAAAAGAGTATTCCAGCATAGCTTGGAGGGAAATACAACCATAAAGAAATACTGAAAGAGACTCATGGGCTAGGGAGGACTCAGACTGTGCCAAAGTAAAGGTCTTACTTCCTCCTCAAGAGCTTTGGGACAAGGGTATAATTCGATGGCCCCACAGATCTAAGCAAATATGAACTCACAGTATTATTGACCCCATTGTAAAGAAATTCATCTCATCTTGGGGCCTCACTGAGAAACTCCTGGAGGCATCACACTTGTAGGACCAAGAAAGAGTTAGCACAATCAAATGATTGCTAGGATTGCTGCTCAGCACCTGCAGGTTGCCTCCAGAGGTTCTGCATGATGGGAGGGTCATCTGTCCAGGGACCAAAGAAGTGACTTTAAAATACTCTGAAATGTATTAAAGAACTCCAGTGCACAGACAAAAGTTTTGCTGAGCCTCCTCTCTGTGGTGGTGTTCACATGGAGTGACAATGGGCTTGCCTAGTAGACTAAAATTTACTGCCTGCTTGTAATGTGAATACAGTTTTAAACAGCTTTAGATCCTTTCTAAGGCGTTAGAGTAATCCCAAAGATTAAAAACAAATTTGTAATTCATTTTATTGAAAAAAAACCCACCACGTTGTCAGGACTAACAAAGATTTGCGCAATGGCTGTCTGGGCTGTCAAGCTCTAACAGAGTCTTGGTGAATTCCTGCCTTAGTATTTATTGCCTGAAGGTTCACTGCTCAGTAAACAGAATAGTACATTTAAATTTAAGATTGTTTTTAGAATTTGCTACTCCTGGGCATGGACAGACTAAAGGGGATGATGGAATTCCTTAAAAGAGGCAATAAATTCAACAGGGCTAAGTCATTTGTTTGGATTCCAGCCATGGCATGAAATCATGGAGCAGAGAGGCAAGTTGGTTTGATCGAAAGGAAAAGAAGCTTTCTTTTTGGGTATATAGTGCAACCATACCCCTGGGTACAGACATGGAAATGAAACACAGATGGAGGAAAAGGAAACATGCATGAGAAAAAGTATTTACTCAGTTTTGTTCCTGATAGTGGCACTCAAAACTGGCAATAGAAACATTCTCCAGTGGGTCACAACTTGTACTGCTGTAGCAGCAAAGATATATGTTCTTATCCATCTCCTCTGATTCCTGATAGAAGCACTAGAAATTTCAAACTTGTCAAAAGAAGCTCAAGAAGGCTGAATCTCAAGGTCAAGAAACACATTCGTTTAGTCACAGCTCTCTGACACAAAGGGGTCTCTATTGTGTGGATTATTCCATCCCATTTTCCTCAGAATAATTAATATCTTCTGCATGTGGCACAACATATGACACATGGGTGATAATCGTCATATCCAACATGAGGACACTCCTGTCAGGTCCTCACTTGCTCTTGAAGGCTATTTAAGCCCCCTGAGTCTTTACAACTTTGCTCTGGTATGAATTTCCAGATGCCTACGGTTGCATATTCCTCCTTGGATTCCGTGATGACAAGAGAGGACAACGCATTCACCATATGGTGCTAGGAAGCACTGGATTTTGGTAGTTCAAAGGGTGGCAAAGTTAACAAAGACCAGCTTTTAAGGTATTGATTTCAGGAACTCCTTAGCACAAATACTGAGGAAATAGCACTACCACTACTGCTTGCTCTCTCTCTCTCTCTGCTTTTCTCTGAGAAAAAGAGTTGTTATCCATTCAATCCATGACCCAGATTGGTGACTGGGGAAGGCTGGGCTGGGCTCCAGGGCCCTAATTGTCCTGGTCAGCCTCACTGCACCCATACCGTCAGCCCATTGACCCCATTTCAGCTCAGGTTTGGCTCATTAGGCCTGCCCTGAACTGCCTGTTCCTGAATTTTTATTCAGATTATCTGGATTGACCCCAGACCCAACTCATAACCTTGCCTTTGCCTGATGATGGTTGGACTGTCAATAGAATCTATTGCTGTCACCACCCCACTGGGCTACTGTGGGACTGCTTCACCAGGGTGTGTCCACCCTTGGCTCCTGGCTTACATGATCCCTGAAAACTCACTCCATTTTTCATGCCTCCCCTCCTGAAACCTCATTACCCAATCCCTATCCATTGCCAACACATTGTCCCTACAGCAGCCATAGCACAAGGTCAACCAGAGTACCAAGTGAGGTAAAATTGGGGCAAACAGTAAACCAGTTTGAGAGAGGTTTCAATACCTCACTAGCTGGCCTGAGGAGCACTCCCAGGAACCGGGCGGATTGGCCAAAATGAGACATTTTCACAGCAAGTACCTGGAGTGTGTAAGGTTGTACAATGATGGGAGAAATGGCAGTGCTGGGCCCCCAAGTGCACCCACAAGTCCCAATTGTCCTGACCAGACTCACTTGGGACCTCAATCCACACCTGCTGCCCATGCTCAGGAGCCCCATTTCAGCTTGTTGGACTGTGGATGTGTCCTGTTGCTATCACAGCTGTTGCTGTGTTCACCCTGCCTGGCTGTGTTGGTACTGTGCCCTAACAACGAGGGCACTGCCCTATCTGTGCTGCAGTCACCCTCAGCTCACCTTCCCTCAAGAAGCAGTCTTGTGATTGCTCCTCTCTGACAGGCTGTGGGAATGGTAGGAGAAAGGAAAGTCCTGCAAGGGTGATCTGGGAAAGAGGGAGATGGAAGAGGTCTGGCAAAGGTAGCACTCCGCTGCTGCCACCACTAATTCTGTTTGTGACAGCAGCTCTCAGCTGTGTCAGAGGAGATCACAACAAATGTGCTGTTTCTCCAGGACTTTTGCAGGAACAGCAATAGTTCCCACTGTTTGGAGCTAGATACAGTTTCTTCCCATTCACATCATTCCTACTAGGAGCTATCTACTTTGGAAAGGTCTCTGTGTGGTGGAGCAGTTTCTATTAAGACTGAAGAAAGATCTCAAGGCAACATCCCTTTTATTCCTTGGGGAAATGTCCAAATACTGGTCACTACTGCCTGAGCTGACAGGTTACCTCCTTTCCTCCTGCCATGCCTCTTATTTCTCCTCTCTCCCCTTTTTTTTTGTTTGTTTTTATTTTAGTGCAAGTATCTTAACAAGCCCACATAGAGCCAGATACCATTCCCACAGCTGTGCCTTGAAGAGTGGGCACCAGTGAGACTATCCAGACCCAGCAGCAGGAAAGAAGAGACTCTGGTCATATTACCTAGAGGTACTAAAGGGGAAAAGATGATGAAGGCAAAACCTCACTGGTAGTGATCCACCAGATCAGAGTTTGATTAATATTTAGACGGATGTGTACAAACAGCAGGGATATTCCTACTTACACAGCCTAAAGGACAAATGTAAATACAGATGGAGACAGAGCTTGTCCTGTCATCCTTGAGGACAAGTAATATCAACCAAAGCCAGAGGCAAAGAGCAACAGAACAGTCTCTATTCAGCAGGGAGCACATGCAGCTTCTTAGAAGACCTTCTGAGTGTGGCCGGGTTATTCCCATGAGCAGTTAAGTGTGTATTTGGGCTCTCTCCTACATAGAGGCCCAAAGGCAGTCAGATTTTGACCCAGATCACATAATGATTTAGTGAGGCGGTAGGACATAATCTCTGGATGCACTGTCCCTTTCTCCAGCCACTGAATCATGGTGCCTCTCCAGGCAATCTGACTGGCATAATCCTGGGGAGGAAAGTAGGAAAATGATAAAGGATTTCCATTTTATCAAGATAAAGCTGTAGCCAGAGCTGATAACAGGTTACTTGAAAGAATACTGGTCGTGTATGCTTAGTGATTGTTGCTTAATTTGTTCAAGATGAAAAAGCCTATTTCTACAGTGGAATACAAATTAGGATAATTATGTTGTGATGGAGTACTGGATGTATAAGATGAAAGCCTTTCTTTACAAAAGGCTCTTCATCACTTGACTAGAAGAAAATAGAATCCTACTTAAACAACATGTTGTTTTCTGTATTTCCATTTGAACAAAAAGACTTTTGAATCTTTTTTTTTCCCTGTAATATTGCATGGTTTCATTTTCTAAAAGTGCTTTTACTTTTGACAACCTCACAATTAAACCCTCCAACATACATTTGATATGTAAATATGAAAGGCCAAGGTAAACATAGTAATGTATAATTGTTTCACAGCCTCTATAGACTACTGCTAGCTGGGCTTTCAGGTTATATATTTTTCATATTCTCCTGGCTGTCACAGCTGCTCATAAGCTATCTTCTGTCTTAGTACTGTGTGTCATAAAAGCACAGCACACAGTGATGCTTGCAGTTGGTTAAAATAAAGTCGGGGGGGGGGGTGGGGGTTAAACATGTTTTACAAGACACAAGTATCATTTAGCCCCTTTTTATTTGCTAGCACTACTGGGTTTTCTCAAGAGTTGAAATAGGTACAGCCAGATCATCTGATCATAAATTACTGAAATACAGGTTGAAAGCAATTCATTACGTATATCTATGTATCCATGATAATTATTTTCATTTCAACCTATTAAAAAAATCTTTATTTCAACTTTCTGTGTGAACTGGAGTTACTGCTTCACATGGGACATCATCTTAATCATCAGTATGAAAGTTTTATTGCAAAGGCTTACCCTTAACTCAATGCACACTTATCCAAATGATCTTACCCACACCATCCTTATTCACACGAACAAATGTTCTTGTTATTAGTTCCAGTGAATTGCTGTCTGACTAAGACCTACTTGCAAAAGTAAGAATTTGCTGGATTGTGCCCTTAGTTAAACATGACAGGTGAGAAAATCGATTTTCTTGTATAGGAAAAATAGAAAGTGTTAAAGTGAATACTCAGAGAATTATTATCCATTCTCTTCACACTAGAATTCAAAACCAGTATTTGAAGTTTGGGGAAGTTGTCTTAATTAGGATTATTTTAAATTATGTCAATTTAAAGACAGTCAATTTAATTACCAGGAAAACAGATCAAAGCAAATGCTTGACATGAACATTTTAAAATTACTTATCAAAGAAGATAGAATTCAATAACATAAAGAGAAAAAGAAAGTAAATATGCAGATTGCCAAAGTACTCCACTCCAAGGGAGCTAAGAAGACTCCTTCCCTGGCTTCACAAGCTTAACTGGAACACCAGTCATCCTTATAAGAAATAGATACATCAGTCTTGGTATATGCACATGTGCAGAGAAAGACAGAGGATTAATTCTGCCTCCAAAAGAAAATGTTATTTTCAGGGTCACTTTTCAAAGGTAAAGTTACTATCACACATTACAATGCTGAATTTGCAAGTAAGGTAAAATGTCTGTATCACAGCATTTACAGCTATGATTGACTGTGATACAGAAGGCACCTAAAAATGGCAGATATAATTGGACTTGCAACAGCACAGAGCAACACTGACTCACAGGCATCTCAGCATGAAGGCAGATTGTGCCTAGTCCTGCTTACCTTAGGAAGGTACAAACATCGCAAGAGAGACTATGAAGAGGGGAGCAGTTCTCATACCTCTGTGTATGGGTGCGGGGGGAGCTGAAATTGCTCAGTACTTTCCATGGGGACCTATCACTCTTTATTTATTTGTGTTTGTTCTCACTGGTTCATGATGTCCAGTAATGTCAGTTAAAACATATTCTTAGAGTCACTAAAATTATACCATACAGTAATTACATATGAGAAGCAAAAGTTACTCACTAGGTATCTGTAAGACTCCAAGTCTCGAGCTACGAGCTCACCAAGGGAATTTTACTTTAAAAACATACAAGGCTACAATGATATCCACCCTCTGGATTATTAGTAGAGCCTTCGGTTCTTGTAACACCTTAAGAGAAAATGCATAGGAGAAAAGTTGCACATATTTTCTCAGAGGATACTTTTACTGGCAAACTCTAGAAAAAATAAGAGTACTTGGCAATAGTTTAAAGGGTAACATACAACCAAAACAAGGCATTCCACAGCATATTAACTTTGCACATGCTAACCCATACAACTTACCAAAATCTGACCCATTCAGTCCCAAGTTACCCAAATTACTAGGAAAGGAGATTAAGAGAAGAAGAAGGAGTAAAGAAAGAGAGAGAAAAAGAGAAAATTGTATAGCTATCACCAGGGTTCTGTGAGGGACCAGCTTCTACCCAGCCAGGCAGCAACTCTGGAGTAGCACAGACAGCACCTTCCCTTCTTGTCCTTACCCACAAACACACACACACACACATGCACTCACACTTGAGTTGGCCCAAGACAACAATTAATAGAGTAACCCACTGTGCCACAGTATCTATCCTTTTTGTAAGAAAATTTCTTTAGTCTGTTACAGCTCTGATTATTTTTAATGTAGTCAATAAATAGAAGGCCGAAACAAAAGGCATAATATGATAGAAAGGAAATCAAAACAGTTAGTCACTTCTAAATGCTTAGGGAAATTCCACTGGGGTTTTGTGACTCTGCAGAAGTGTCTCTTCAGGCACAAAATTTATATGGTCATTTTTTTTGTTTTCCTAAATGAAGATGTTGTCAGTGTATGCTATGAAAGAAAATATTTTGATTCTTTTATTTGTTGAATATTTGAATTCAGCATATCTTGTCTCCCTCTGATATCACTTGCAGTATTTTTTCAGTAGTGCAAGATAAAGAGCAGGGTTTCTCCATTTCAGTTCTCCGAAGTGATGCTAGCAGTCACACAACTCATCAGGATGCCTCATCTTTTCCTTAGTGTAGAAGTATCACACCTTACAGTAGAAGACATTTTGAGAATACTATTCAAATATTTTGCAATGATGATGATGCCCTTGTATTCAGTGCTGACAAAAATGAGAGCAAGAGTTTTTACCTCTGTGATCTAAAACAGGCCAGGTCACAGTACTGACCTAGCAAAGCTCTGGGTGATTATTATAACCATAACCTGGGTAATAATCTGGGTGACTATTACCATATACCATAGAAACACTGTTGTATTTCTATAAGATTATATTGTCCTCTGAGCCTTCCACTGACATCCTGTGGGAGTTGCCCCTGTGTGTCTGACAGCTGAATTGGTCCTTGGTGAATTTTTAGCACATGGAGCTGTGCATACAACTTTGGTTAACAATAACATGTTGCTATGGGAGCTCTGTGTGTGCAACTCCCTGCTTACTGTGCTGAAAATTGCTCTGGAAGCCAAATGTAAGTATGTCTGGTATTAGCCTAATTATTAAGTAGAATTAGAATCTGGTGTTCTATGAATATCAGCCAGAGAAGGAGCTTAGTGTGAAGAAGGAGGCTCGCCTTCAGTGGCTGAGGTGCTTCTTCTGCGTTCCTATAAATGGAAATCACATCCATGGCCGGGAGACTAATTATTTTGGAACCTAAGGGAAATGCAGCCTATATAAGAGAGAGAGTGATCTGCAGTTAAGGATCAGTGAGCCAGCTAATGGCTGGTTAGTCAGGAGGGTACAACTCCGGAATGTTAATAAAACATGTCTGAAGTCCAACACCTCAGGGAAGAGGCTGAATCCTGTGGAAGATATAGTAGACAGAGGCTCTGTTGTTTTCTAATGCTGAACTACTTCTTTAAAGCAGGTTTTAAAACTGTTTCGAGACTTGTTTATGAATTTCAAAACACCAACAGGATAATAAAACAAAACTCACTTTGGCTGAAGCAAAAGCAGTTGCTAAAAGCAAAATATTACCATTTCGTGAAGTACATAAAACCTGTTTGGTGCTTGCTGAGCAGGTGTACAGTGCGGTACCCTCGTACGGTAGAGGTTTGACTGATTTTGATCATGCCAGCACTAATATAGATCATGACATTAACCAAAACAGCATGTAACATTTTAAAATGTAATATAAATGCTAGCCATTTAATCCTTACAAGAAAGAGCTCAGGTCAATACCATAGCTTTACTTTTAAGACAAAGAGAATAAAGCAGAAATCAGTTAGAGGTTTTGACAAGAAAGCCTGTAGGAAATACCAAATTGCTACTTGTCGTGCGTTGCATGAAATAGTTGTTATATTATTTTGCTTGATACAGAGCATGCAACTGTAGTAAGTGTTGCAGAATAATGTATTGATGAACACAAGAGAACACCTTCCTCCTTAAAATGTCCCCTCTCAGAGGACCAACTGCTGTGCTCCTGTGAGCCCCACACCCAGGCTTGCAAGGGACTGAGGATCACAGGATCAATCCCACACACCTCGGAGACCTGATAAATAGGAGACTGCAGGAATAGCCCAGAGGCAGGTGACAGCACAGCTTCTTGGTGTGCATCTGGAAGTGGTCACAGATCTGTGTTGTGGTGGCCAAGCTGCAACAGCCTCCACAACTCCATCCTTCACCCTGCAGCAAGGGTCTCTGACTCAAATCCCTCTGTCCATTGCCCCCAGAGAGATTTCTGTCCAGTGTGGAGCCCTTTTACAGTTGTGGGAAGAGGCAGGTATATGTTTTGCAACTCTTTTACATCTCAAATCACAGCACCAGTTGTTTTGTTTAAATGAATTTGCTATTGGTAGAATCATATCAATTTCCTGAACAACAGGGACAGACATTTTTAATATGAGAAATGTGCTAGTGAGATTTATATTGTCCCCAAGGCATCCTGTATTGTCACTCTTATAGAAGAAGATCTCAAGGGAAATGAAACTTTTAACATTAGATCTGGATGATTACTAAAGCCATGCTTATGTTATGGTGTCAACAGCAGCCTTCTGCAAATAATGCCACCACACAAGTTGTCTCTTGTAGTCTAATCTCCTCTTCCATGGGAGTTTATAATTCGCAGTCTGGACTGTCTGGTTACTCCACTTCCTCCTCTACTTGTGCTATAAGTTTTTGTAGTCATGATAGTTTCACTTTCAAAAAATTATTTGGATGGGAACAAAAAGTTTTTATACCAATCACACTGCAACAAGAACTCAACTATTATCAATAGATTTATTCCAATTTATAACACCCTAATTAAATTTGCTCTTGAGTGGCCTAACATATCCACAGGAAAGATGTGTCAGCAGGTATTTTTGTAGTTTTCAGCTTCTGAAAACTGAGATATTTTGGTATATTAGTCTTTTTACTGACAACATATAATATTTAGATGAAATATTTTTTAGGAGTTAGGGACGCTTCAGAATAAATGAGTGTATATATATATATATATGTATGTATAACAAGAGGGTAGAACTTACAAGTAGTCCAGAGCCACTGAGGGACTTCTGCTCTATTGAGAAAAAGTAAGTGTCCAGTTCGGAAGTCTGAAGAGCAGTAACTTTTAATCTAGGAAGGAAGGAAAGTAGTCAGACCATGGTCTTCACATTCATATGGTGCAACAATGAATCAGATTATGAATTTGTTCCTACTAGGAACAGGACATTACCAGCCTCTAATTAGGGCTTCTTGCTAATGACTGTGCCATTGAATGGTATCTTTGCTACCTGCTGGACATGTTGATTGGATTGTTGATATTTTTTAATACCAGACATTTTATCACACCTCTATAGAGATTTGAATTAAAAACGTCTAGAGTATCCCATACAACATAACAAGTAATAGACACAGATACCAAATATTGAATAGAAGACTTAAGCAAAAGTTGATCCTTATTTCCACATCCTTCTGCCTTCAATAAGCTCTGGCATCTTTTTCACATTTGTAATCCCCCATTGGTAGAGATGGACATAAATTCAAAACAATGCTTTGGCACACTTCCCAAAAAATGAGTTCATACCATGAGAAATGGATTCTTAACAGAAAATGCATGTTTGTAATTGGCTTTGGCCTGTTTTCATTTCCACATCATTTGTAATTTTGTAACAATGAAGTTTGCAGGAAAAACGCATTGAGTGTTTACAGTGAGACCTTTCCAAAATACAGTCAGTGTATTTGGTATTTGAAAACACATCCACAGCTCATGAAGCCCCAGAGTGAAAAGAAATCTGGACTGAGTTTTCAAAACTGGAAAGTGGGAATCTGCACACAGGACTGGGTATTGGATTGCACAGCTGCAGTGAACTGTCCCTTTACTGGGAACCCGAGCAACCAGGTGAAAACTGGAGCTTGCCTGCTGCTGTGGTGGTGAGGAAATATTTGCCTTCATTATTTCAGCTATGCCATGGTGTATTTGTTACTTTGAGATGATGTAAGAGATCCTGCTCTCCTAATCATGGGGGAAATCAAAGGACTACAGGCAGTTTCCTTGCTCTCAGTCACCTATAACTTCCCTTTCTGAACCTCTTCTGGGCTGTGCTAGCAAGTTCTTGAGTGGAGAAGACAACAGTACAGCACATTTCTACTCAAGGAATTGCCCCATAAAGTGTCTTTACCAAAATACTTCAAAGTCCTGAGCAGACTAATGCTTCTCTCTTGACTTGTGGCTTCTGTGCCAGGTCCTGAGGGCACCTTCAAGCCCTACTGTTCCCAACAGGTTTCCCAGTGAGCTCCACACACACGACCTCCACCCAAGGCACTGGACTCTCTTTTGGCTCAGCCATGCCCCATCTCAGCCACATCTCTGCACTGTCTCTGGCCAGGGCTGAGACCAGCACCATGGGGACTTGGTCTCCTGCACTCACTGCTTCCCAAAAATGTCAAGGGATCGTGGCAGTCATGGGACGGCACCCATCAGAGGTGACAGTAAGCCCTGGGGTCCATGCAGCACCCCATTCCACAGCCCTTTCATGGAGCAGCCCTGCTCCTTCTGCACCACACAGAATATCTGGTTTTGGCAACAAATGAAGGAGACGTGGGGGTAGAAACCATCAGTCTCACCTGAACATAACAGACCCAATACAACTGTGGTTTCCCATGCAGACTGTACCTTCTGGTCAGGAGTTTGGGGGAAAAAAAAGAAATGTAACATTTGTCTTTTTCACTATTGTGATTATATTCACAAGTGTGACTATTCAGACAGTTTCTGTTTGTTGAAATAGTTTTCTATCATATGGAACAGAAAGTGCTTTTGATGTCTATTTTCTTTTCCACTTTTTTTAACTCTGTTCTTGAAACTTCATGTACTGGTGTGATATGCATATTTTATTATCTCTGAAACCACGATACTCATAACCTGGGAACCAAACCCTCATAAGGGCCAAAGGTTGCATCCCTCATAGTTTCAGTTCCTAAATCCTAATTTTTGCATGTATTCAAATGGTTTGGGGGCTTCTATCTGAGAAACTGACAGATCAATTCAACATATTTTAAAGAACTGAGTTCACACTCTTCTCTACACCTGGATGTTTTGTTTCCTCAGCTGTTCATATTTGCTTTACTTAAGAAATAGCATTGTGTCTGCAGTTTTTATTAAACATTGTTTGTGGTCCACATTTCTAGCCTACAGTGGGCAAGAAAATATATTTTCAAAGACCTAATGTAAATAGTAAGTTATTACAGCATATGTAGCAGAACTATAACTCATGCTATCTCCATCTTTTATGCCATACAATTCCTGGCCTATTCCTCTCAAAGGTCTGCTTTCTTGCAGTCTCCTCCAAGAAAATTTTATGGAATTTTTTGATCAGCACAGTGCAGCAAACTTTGAGCATCAAGACAGTGCAAAATATTCTTTTTCTTTCTTTTTCTTTTTCTTTTTTCTTTTTTTTCTTTTCTTTCTTTCTTTCTTTCTTTCTTTCTTTCTTTCTTTCTTTCTTTCTTTCTTTCCTTTCTTTTTTTACTTTAAAAAAAATTACAGGGGTTTTTTTATCCTGTCCTATGGGCTAGAGGGCTGGGAGTTAAAAGGATAACATCTGATAGAATACTTCTTGGTTGAAAATTATCTGTGAGTAATCCAAGGGGGATGGTTGAGATTTAGCTGAGCCACCAATCCTTGAAAATTGTACATTGTGCAGAAGAGGGAATTGTTGTTCTTCATCTGCATTGAGAAAGAGCAGATTGCCACAGATCTCATGTTCATGGCCATGTCTCCAGAGGACCACGTTGATGAGGGGTTCAGGTCTGGGGACAGTGCTGTGTTAGCTGTCCTGCAGCAGAGTGTGTAGCGGGGGTGCAGTAGAGCAAGGTGCCAAGAGCTTTTCCAGAACACTGAGCACTCTGACCACTCAGGTGCAAAATGAGGGAAGGGTCCCCTATCTTGGTAACATTTTACATGTCTAGATCATGACTTTTATGTGGCAACATGTTACTGTTCAGTAGACATCCATTTAAAAACATACTGTGCAGTGTTTTATATGGGTATGGCTCAAGTCTAATTCCTTTACAAATGGCCTTTTCCGCTTGTAAGTCCCCTTGTAGATCCAATTTGGGCCTCATCCTTCTGTTAATCCATCATAATTCCCATTAACTTCAAAGGCTGTGCCCCACAGGAAGCAGTGTCAGGACATGGAACTGGCCAATAGTTATTATTGCAGAAAATTACAGCTTGCTTTTTATTTTTGCAATACATTTTTAACTGTATTATTTTTATCCACTTTTTATAGTCTGCATAAGCCTCTGAATTTATTTTAAAACTTGTTAGGGGTCTAAGTGGTCTAAGTTAATGTATCTACAACATTTCCTGTTTTCACAGTATTATAGTTTTTAAGGGCATTATTAGCAATAAGATCTTTGCTCCTTAAAATACACTTACACTGTGTTTTTCTTAGTTCTTTCAGCATATGATGTCTTAATAGGTTTTGAAAACTCTCTCACAGTTAATGAGAAAGTAGTTTCCTGTTGATGACAGAGTATTGGCTTGCAATTTCAATGTTTCTGCCTCCACTTCTTTTCTGGGACAGATATTCAGACATATTGCAACAGATAAATCTGTTCATTTTAGCCATTTAGCCCTTTTCCTCAGATGGATATTCTTTGGGGGTTTTGTGACAAAAGGTAATTTCAGGAAGAAACTTGGCATATTTGGAAATTTATCTTAGAAGTACACATTTGGTTGTCTTTCAGTATACACATGGCTAAGGTCTGAAAACCACAACCACTGTTTGGAGTTAAAAGTAGTGGGGTTTTCAAACTTTCTGGAAATAATTTTGTTTAGGTGCACCCGTCTATAAGAGGCAAATATGAAATATTGGCATTTATTCACATTACTTTAAAGAAAAGAAAGAATAAACCTCCCCCCATGCCCAGAATTAATACTTTGAATGTGTTATATTAATATTTCCCTCCTAACAAAAATTTCAGTGTGTCTGTGAGAAGACTTTTTTGAGTACTGTACAATCTACAGCTTACAACTGCTCAGATGTTAACACACCAGGTTCTTAGCTGAATGTAGGTTCTGTATTTAACACTATTTTAAGACAGTAAGTTGGCTGTGCTTCCTCAATTATATGTTTGCTTCTGCTTGTCAGGTATGCCATATGATAAGGCAGAACTGGAATTATCTACTGTAGCATTACATTGGGGATAAAAATGGGGCAAGTATGTGATTTCAGTAAAGAATTGTTCTTTACCTGGTTCCCTGTGCAAGGTGGTAAAGGTGGCTGGAGGCTGTCTTCTGTAGGTGATGGCCAGAGCACCTCACTGATCTATTTGAGCCTATAGCTTGGCTATTGGCCCTATCCAGTTGGAGAAGCTACCATAAGGTGATTGCTGTTTCCCTGCAGAGAGAACTGTGGCCTGGAATAGCACACAAACTGCAACATCATCTTACAGTGGGTGAGAATGGGACATAGATGTCACACCAGGGCTTGCAGCCTCTTGCCTAAAACAGGCTCGTGATTTATTATGTCTCCAAACATGTACTCCAAATATACATAAAATCGTAGATTATCCTGAGTTGGAAGGGATCCACAAGGACCATAAAAGTCTGGCTCCTGGCCTGTCACAGGACAGCCCCAAGAATCGCACCATGTGCCTGAGGGTACTTCTAAACATTTCTTGAACTGTCAGGCTTGATGCTGTGACCAGTTCCCTGGGGAGCCTGTTCCAGCACCCAACCACCACATGTGTGCACTACAATTATACATGTACCCAGGTGAGGGTTAGAAAAGCACTTCAGCACAGGATTTGGATGTGATTCATGTACCTTAATCTAAAAAGTCATGTAAAAAAGCCCTAACTGCAAAACATATTGTACGCTTGTCCTGGTGTCACCAGTGTGCTAGGTGACCCTTGAATGCAAGAACATGTAGTGCCACAGAAAAACATAGTTAAAATGATGGGACACCAGGCTATAGGCTGTCCTTTGCCTCAGAAGATCCAGTCTCAGCTCCTTAACCACAGGCTTGCAGGCACTGGGAAATTACTGAGTTCTACTCTGGCTTCCCAGGATTATTTATGTATTTGGCTAGGTGTCTTCTCTCTTCTGGCTGACTGCCCTGCCCCCTAGGTTTTTATTTGATGTTTCTTGCCTGCCTTCCTTCTGGCCTCATAACTCTTGCATTCCTGTCTCTGCCACAATCCAGAGGTAGAGGATGTGGCCCCCACTCAGCCACTCTCCACTTACAAGGCTCCCCAGGAAAGTCGTGCCGTACGCCTCGGCCCTTCAACAGCTCTAATCCCACATCACTTAAAATTTCTCCCTTATCAATCAGACTGCCTCTGAAAAAAAAATTCAGAGCAAATCAGGCTGCGGAAGCTCCAGTGAGGAATGAGGGCTAAAGCACAGCATTTCTGACACAGCTGTGAGGAGATTCCTTACCAATATTGAGTATCAGGTAGATTGCCTTTTGAATTTAGACGTTTACAGGCATCTAATCTGCTTAAGAAACCTACTCAGAAAGCAATCAAGTGCCTTTCTGGATCACAGCAGAGTTGTCAGAACCATGCTATGTTCAGAAACATAGCAGTCAGCTTGCCCTGCTCCCACTGCCAACACTGCGGTCTAAAACACATTGCCAGCTGAGGTTGTGGTGACCATAAAGCATTTGGCACCAAGTGCTACATGATCCTCGAGGACACTGGTTCTTGGAAGGAGAGAAGTTCCTGCCTACTTAGAAGATTCCCCAAGGGGTGGATTTTCTTTAGTCACCTCTTTGCTGGTTTTGTTCCCTTCACTACATCTTCCAGTAGACTTTGTAGATGCCATGTAAGCGTTTTAACATTTTTAAGGTGCCATGAGGATGTTGATAAAATTTGTAAGGGAGAATAGTTGTCCTCTCTAATAATAATATAGTCCAAGCAGCACTGTGTTTCATTTATTATTTTGTAAATTATTTGATTAATTGACTTTTCTTTTAAATCTGCTATATATAAGGATGTGTCTTTTTCCTACAGAGGCTAGACTGCTTTGGGTTCACATAAGCAATTTCACCCTTTCTTTATCATTTTCTAATTGCTGAGAAGATGAAAAAGTGATTTAAAAATAAAACATAGTCAAATAGGAAATGTAATATATATATTATATCAGGTATAAACAGACTTGAGGAAGAGATATATACCTCTTTCTCAGTCCTTACTCACAGGTAATGTGAGTATCTGGGAAAATACATACAAATGCTGCCACATTTCCCAGTCTGCCATTGCTTTTCTAATAGGTGTGGAAAAGGTGTTAGATGGTTCTTGGAAGATCTGAATGAAGATATTAAAAATAATGAAAACTACAGTTAAATAATATCCTAGCACTGCAGCTGTGGAGTGGTCAAATATAAAAAATATTGAAGAGCTGTAATGGCTTCTTTTTGTGTAAGACAGAGCATTCTAGCAAAAGGCACAAGAGAAGACGAAAAGTGATTTCATATACTCAGAGTTGGTTAGAACAAGTTTCCTAGGCTGATGTGCCTACAAATGATCTGAGACAAGTTTGTTCAGTAACATCAGCTTCTGTGGTGTGTTTGATGAAAAGTAAATAGCTTTTCTCTTAGCTGTAAATTAACAGTTCAGGTTATTTCTTTAGAGAGAGGAAGGTTTTTGCTGTTCTGAGGTCTCTAAACTAAAAAAGCAGAGGAGCAATCCTTCTAAATTGAAAGAGATGGCAAAGTCCCTCCCAAGCTTGCTCTGGTCTGTATAACTGTGTAGTATCAGATCAACAGAACTAATCTGTAGAGACAGAGTTAGCTGGAAATATATACCTAGCAGCCATTGTTATAAGGTAACTTCGCTGTTGGTTTGTTGGGTTTTGTTTGGTTTTTTTTTTCCTTCCCTAGCACATAATTCATCTAGTTTGCTGTATATGGGGCAGTCTATTTATTTTACTGAAATTATTTATGCCACTATGACAAGTAATAATTTTTTTTGTCTAAGCTCAGTCTCTAGGCAGCTGAGGGCATACCTGAAAAATACCTGTGTTACAGTGACAGTGCACTGTTAATGTAAATTCAGCTTGCCTACCACAATCATGGGAGTTTCATGTTAATTTTTGGTAACATGGTAAAGTCTTTTTTCTCTAGTGTATGTTTGAGTAAAGAATTAAACAGGGTATGAGCTCTCAGGCAGCTCAGAAACCAGCCTGAAATGCTGGAGCAAATTTGTAGCTGTCCTTGATACTATGTCTTTTGCGATGGATACAGATCATGCAAATCTCACTATAATAATACTTGAGGTTGGCTGGCTTTTGAATGCTTAATCTTTCGACCTTTATGATGGATTAATGTTTTCAACATATTTATCTAAACTTTTAAGGAGAAGGCATCTCAAATTATGTGTGGAAGGGGAAAAAAAGAAAGGAAAGAAATCTGGAATCAATAAACTTGTGGAGCTTGTAAATTCCTTCTTTCCAAGTTATTCATCCTAAAGAGGGTACAGGCTCTGCTTCTTAGAAACAAAAATGCAGACAGAGGAATGGGACACTTAATGAGCATAGTATATCTGGAGGCTTCAGACTGAGGACAGCCTATGCTAAGTATCTGCCTTTCCAGTCAAATCTCCTAAATTTCTTCCCCAAAATGAAAGGTTCCTACTACAAAACAGCCAAAATTAGTGGAAAATTAATCAAAACCTGACTGGAGGACACTGGCCTTCAATGACGGTTATGTCCATGTTCACTTTGCTGTGACTGTCGTAGTTCAGGAGGTTTAGTCTGTGTGGAAAACATTTTTTTTTCCTTTTTTTTTATTTTTTTTTTAACCATTGACACTTCAAAAGTGGATGAAAGAACATTGTAAAAAAGAGACTTAGGAAAATAATCTAGGGGCAAAAGCCACAGAGAGGAAATTTGAAGCCACAGAATATTTTTTTAGGGAAACTGATCACATGAAAACAGGAAGGGAGATGATTAAATTGAGACTATTTGGCAACCTTAAGTATAATGGACACCAGTAATTATCTGATAATGTGTTTACTGTATAAACTGCACACAAGCAAGCTGAGTATATACAATACATGTCAGATTTCAGGTGTGAGCATTATGTGGTTATGCATGCATTACCTTATGATTCACAGCAATGTGTGTTTTCTCATCAATGCTCCCAAAAGCTGTGGAATATGGAGACTATAGAGTTGAGACTACAGACCTCAAAACTGAAATACTTCATGAATAAGGCAGGGTAAGCTGCTCTACCGTTCATGCATCTTATATCTTATGGGAAGTGTCATACAGCCATGAGGCCCAGACTTCATTTTGGTGTCTCTCATTCAACCTCAAAGCAGTAGAGTGAGAAGAAGTAACTGCAGTAATTTCAAGGGATTGTATTATTTGACAGCTCTGTCAAAGGTTGATAACTGTTCTCTGTGAATTGGGCATCTGGATTATCTGTAGTGTTTGCCTCTTAAAATGCAGAAAGAAAGGCAATCTGTGTGCCTGACTCTGCTGCTTTTGCTCTCTGCTCATACCCTTGAGTGTAACTATAGCTGATTCTGTAGCATGATAGCATTTCATTGGTTTTAAGACAAATTTCTATAAATTAAAATGGATTTTGTTTATCTCAGTGACAGTCAAATTTAAGATAACAGAATGGAAATACTAGAAATCGTTAAATATGTTGAAAGAAAAAAAATGCTCAAACATATTTCCAAATTTATACCTTTGAGCTTAACTCTGTCTTTGAAAGGGGGAGATTAAACCCAACTCCATGGGTCCAGTGGCTTCACAGAGATAATCTGCTACCATCAGAAGAGTAGGTCTTTATTATTTCATTACAAGGGATGTCCATCTTTTTAGCACATGTTCCTGAGAGATGACTGAATGTCTCTCCAGTATAAGGGGGTTTGGATTTCCAGGGGGAGACCCCCCACAGCACAGTGATTTATGTGGGATCGGTGCAGTGAGATGCTGACAGATGAGTACTGCTCATTATATCTTGCTTGTTAGGGGACACCCAGACCAGGTCACCCAAGAGATCCCTGGGGAGTGGACAGGGAAGGTACTGAGCTCTGGCTACCAGCAGGACACAGCTGTCCTTGGAGAGAAAAAGTTAAATGCTTTTCCAATTACAGTTTTAGGTAAAAAGTTAATCAGGGTCAAAAGCATCTAGTCACAGTGTCACTGGAAACACAGACACTTGAGTCCCTTTTAAGCCCCTTGACACGGTGATGCCATCCCTGGTGGGAACAAGCAGATTCCTCTTGCATCAAGATTTCTTTAGAGCCCCTTACAATTTGAGTTGTATACCCGAGCCTCTGTATCTCTACAAAAAAGAAAAGAAAGGCAGATCATAGGGATGCTGAACTGCAAAGAGAACATCAGGATGTTTTGTGTGGAAGGGCCAAGCCCCTACCTGGCATTGGGACAAGGGTGTGCGTCAGGTCTCACCAGCCTGTGCTTGACACAGCACTGAAGGGCCCAAAACAGAGAGGGCTGGGACTTAGTTACCCCCATGCTCCTTCTCCCCAGGGCAGCACTTTGTTTGAGCCCACAGGGAAAGCAAGAGCACTTTTGGATCATGCATACTCATTTATGAGAAATGAGTAGTCACACTAATTTAGGACGATGTATTGAATGTCATCACATATTGTCAAATTCATTGTCATTACCTTTAAATTCTAGTTATTAGTTCCTGTTGGACCCAACCAGCCTAAACTCACTCACTGATTGCAGACTGCAGTGCTGTCTGTGGATGTTTGCTTTTCTCTGAAAACAGCTTTCACATCCCCCAGTAACGCCTTGAAAACTAACTCTGTTGTAACCATCAGTTTTAAGGTAAAGTATGAGCACAAACTGCTTTCAATATTCATTACCAGTTTTTTACATTGGAGTTTAATTCTCAAATTGTATATTGGCAGTTGCAGTCAATAATGACTGCAGAATTTTCTATTACATTAACTGTAGCAAACTGAAATCTAATACCTCTGAAAATACAGAAAATAACCTGAGTGTTATAAAAATAAATATTTCTGAATGGAGCCTAGCAACTCTCTTCTAATTACTTTAAATTTCAACATATAGAAAGTATGTTGAGTGACAAATCAATTTATTTACATGTTGGAAAAGTTCATGTTCTAGGCATATATTTATATGATAACAGCTTCAGGCATATGCTTTTTATTTTTCCCCAATAGATGATTTTTTTTCTAGGGGTTCATAATAGGTTTTCTGCTCATATGCTGCAGTTAGCACACATTTTTTTCTGTTTATAATTTTGTGGGAGTGAATCTACTGTTCTTGGAAGATGTTGGATTGACAGTCCTGCAAGATACTCCAACCTGCCCTGCTACTTTCCTTAATCCTGACCTGGTGAGAACACCTCCTGGGGAGAGAAAGATGGTAACTCTCCATCCCCTGCTGGTACCTGGCTTCTTCACTGAAGGCTGCCCACAAACCTAACAAGCAAGACCACTTCTCGGAGTACTCAGTGTGGTTTGTGCGTCTGCTTGGAGGAGCTGTTTGAAGATTTATTTGTTTACTAATCTGTTAATTCTCAAGACACAGAAGCCTAAAATCTGGTTTTCTTTAACATAGTAGAAATTAGGATATGCCTCAAAGAATAAATTTACACAGACCTGAATTAGCTTTATAAAAGTCAGTATTTTATATGGATTTCTAAAATAGTCCTAATGTCCTTGTTTTATAGAAACATTTCCATTTCACTAAGACATACCCTGAAAAGAAAAAATAATGTTGATTGCTTACTTCTGCTAAACTCCAGGTCCCTTTCGCAATGATTGCAGTCAAACATTCAATTACTCTAGATTTAAAATCATTGGTGTTTTACAGGTTTTTGATTGGTTGGTTGGTTTGGTTGGGGTTTTTTTTGCTTTTTGTTTGGGGGGGTTTTGTGGGTTTTTGGTTTTGTTTTTTGGGGGGGAGTGTTTGGTTTTGGTTTTGTTTGTTTTTGTAGAAAGAAAATTGCCTTACAGACATGTGTTAAACCAAACCTCAGCTTGGGGCTAGAATTTGATGGGATGGGTCTTCATAAAATTCAACCTTAAGAAGATGCAAAAATACCTTTTGGAAATAAATCGTAATTGAGTGTTCTGTTCTTTACTAGATTTTTAAAACTCAGTCCCTGAGACAGAGTGTGGCCCTTGCCTTGGCAGCAGTTCAAATCAGCTGAAATAAACCTGGAGGTTTCATTTTGTCTGGCTTGCCCAGGAGACAACTCTGATCTGTATGGAGACTGAATATAAAGCATGTAGGCATGCAGTGACAAAAGGTGCCTATGGGAAGCAAAGGGCAAGAAATCAGGATGGGTCAGCTGAGTAAACATCAAAGGCTCTCAAATAACCAACAGAAAAGTAAATATTCTCAAGCAAATGGGATATGCCCATAACACCATTGAGATTTTATAGAAAACATTCTTTGAAAACAGTTCTTCTGGGGTGTCTCTATTTGTCTTTTCCATCCTGGAATATTGAATTAAAATCGTCTGTTTGCTCTAAAAGTTCATCAGTTCTTGCTACTCAATCCCCACTGCAACCTCTTGACACCTCAATTATCTCTTCAGCAACTCCTGATAGTACCACAGATGCTGGCATTGCCCATCTGGATATTTCTAATACACCCCACCATGAGGCTTGCTTAGCAAAATACACACAGGTACAGAGGATAGAAGATATTTATCCATAAAGGGACTGTGCAAGGTCTAGGAATTATTTAAAATCCACTTAAACCCCATGAAGGCAAGAAGTAATGCATTTAAGGGTTATTACCTGAGGATTTTACAGGAACACATTTTAAAGACAAATTTCCCTACGTGATTTCTATTGCTTCATCTCCTGCAGAAATTAGGATGACATTAACACATTCATTCATTTCAGTGTTCAAGCCCCTAACTCAGGCTAAACTGAGAACTTATGCTGTTTAATTCCCTCACATAACTGTTTCTGCTGATCTTCACTAATGGCAAATCTGTTATGAGCTGTATGTGATGTAATCACTGCTTATTATAATTGGCTGAGGGTTTTTTCTATTCAGTGTCATTCTGGATTAGGTGGTGATATCTCTAGTGTGCTGCACATGGGAGTTGATCATTTTGGCTGCATGAGGAACCACCCCAACAACTGATTTAGTCACTTAATATCTGGCATGAATGGTGGGAAGGAGGATTGCTGCTGAAGGCTAAATCTCTTTTCACAGCTGTAGCAGAAGGGAGGTTGCCAAAAGCTCATGCTGTAGCCTGTGATTTCAGGCTACAGTACAGCAACTTTCTGGAAGCACAGTGGGACAATAAAAGATGTGCTAAATATACAAGTCCATGGAAGGCAAATAAAACATATGAGATTTCTTTTGGCTGGTGGTGGTGGTTGATTGGTCTTGCTTGGGAAGGAAGAACCTGACTCTGAAGCTGTTTTTTGCAACTCCACCTGTCCCTTCTGCTTGTTGTTCCCATTGCGGCTGTATAGACAAAGAAAACGAGGGGGGTTTCCCATGTAACTGTTCCAATACCAGGTTACCATTATATTTACATTACCTTTTGTGTAGTGGGGCATCTTTTTTTTTCACTCTTATTCGTGTCTCCAGCATATGTGGGTTTTCATGGGTGTTTGAGGGCAGGCAGGGCCAGCAAGCTGGCGGGCTGGGCTATCTTAGCTTCTGCTGAGCTGGCAGCAAAGGAGCCTGCACACTGTGTAGGTTGCTTCCGCGTGGGTACCACTAGAAAGCCTTGAAAGCGTAAGCCGTGGAAACCAAGGATAAAGGGCATTAATGTGAAAGGCCTCGAGAATGTTGTCTATCCCACAAAAAAAAAAAAAAAGTGTAACAAAGATAGCTTCTTCCCTTCTCCCGCAGCTTCACAGACATGCTATCAAGGTTTAGTTTCCGTGGTCCCGGGCTCCAGCCGCCAGAACGGCATCTCAACCGAGCGCTGCCTAAGAGTGTGGCTCAGCCCTCAGAGTCCCCACCGCTGCCCCATCCATGACGCTTGCTGGCGCGGTGTTTGCGAACGCCACACACACACACTCCCCCCTAGGCGGGGGACACCGCGCCGGCACCACAGAGCCCCCGCGAACTTCCCTGAAGTTTCTTGCCCGGTGCTTCTTCCGACGGCGCGTACGGGACCCCGCCCGGCGGTGCGGCGAGACATGGGCGCCCCAAGGAGCTCCCTGCACAGGGTGCACTGGGGAAGGGGTTCTGGGGCGTGCCAGGGACCGGGAGGGAGCCCCGGCCCTGTTCGATCATGTTGCTCCGGCTGCAAGAGCCGGGGACAGAGGGGTGGCGAGTGGCCGGGATTAACTGCTGGAGGTTACTGGGAGGCTCCGGAGCCCGGCAGGCAAACTTCACAAAGCGATGGCACAGCGTGTGCCTGTGCTCGTCATGGCCCTCCCGAGAGCTGGCACTGGAGCATTCCACGGGCACTTCGCCCCTCGTTGCCGGAGTCTCCCCGGCGGCCGGGACAGCCTTCCCGAAAGCCCGAGAGCATCTCACGTCCCCAGCGCGGCGGACGTTTAAAGATCGCCACGGGTGGGCGTTTGCCGAAATGCCAAGATGACGGGCACGGGGAAAAGCGGCCGGAACCCCGCCCCGCGAGTGGACTCGGGAACCCATCACTCTGTGGCCCCGCGGGTGGGAGTACAGCATTTCGCCCGGCAACGAAATTCGGAACAGCAGGTTGCACGGCCCGGTTGGGGAGGAGGCATCCCGCTGTCCCCACGGCGGGAGAAGAGAGGAACAGGACGGGCCGCCGCACCAGGGGAGGTTCCGCGCCCAGGCGCTCTGTTCCCGTGCCTGCTGAACTACCTGTCGCCGGGATCAGTAATCGAAGCTTGGAAGTGCCAGGACGCACATCCCCTTTGTGTTCTACCGAAGGGAGACGCTTTCAGTGCTTCCCCGGGGAGGACAAACCGGCCAAAAAAAAAGACAAAAAGAAAAAAAAATTTAAAAAGGAAGCTTCTTGTCGCATTGCAAAACTGCGTTCTTCGGGTTTTGGGACAAGAACAGTCTCTGCTTTTTACCACTCATTCCCCCTAATGCAGGGGTAACAGGGACCCTTCAGGCGAGCGGGAGCAGCCCTAAGGACTTGCCAGTCAAATCCCTCCCAGTCACGAGAGCACCGCCTGCACGCGAGTTCCCCTGGCCTCGGTGAACCGTCGATGCTTTTAATTAAACGCAGCTAACCCTTTTTGTTAAAACCCCGCCGAGAAGAGTTAGGTTCTTACTTCTCGGAAGGCAGACGGCGTGTGTTTGGCGCTGAGCATCAGACTCTCCGACCGGAGCGGGCAGTCTCTGAGTGTATCTCTGCCAGATCTATAGGCACGAAGCACCTTGTCAGGGAGAGACGTGAGGGTGTCGGGCGAGTTTATTACAAATCCATTACAGGAAAGGCACTGTGGGCAGGATCAGGACCCCTCTCCGGGTCCGACAGACCACCTGCTGCAGATACCCCAAGCTTTTCGGGGCATCCGCACGGCTGGTGTACAGAAAGCGCGGAGGGGAGTGCAGAGTCCTTGACGGGAGAGGAGGGAAGGGGCTCAGCAGGGGCCGGGGTGTGTGAGGCCAGTCGGACCGCTGCCCCAGGCAGCTTGGGCACGCGTCCCGTCGGGAATCGCAGTGACGTTGCCCTCTGGGCTGGAGGACGCGGAGGGAAGGGCACTCCGCAGGACACCCTGCTGGGGGAAGCCACCTTAGCAAAACGCCTCCGTGCGGGTCCGCCAGCGTCCACGGGAGGAACGGGCCCTCCGTGGGTGTCTGAGCTGTCTTTGCCAAGTCCCAGGACTTTATTTAAGGTCTGAAAACAAGAAACTCACCTCACCCTTTTTTTTTAGTGTATGGGGGAGGTGGGGGGAGGAGTGGGTGCGTTGGGGGAGTGAGGAGGAGGGTTGACTGCCACAGCCCTCCGTCTTAGCCGGTGTAATTTGGCCAAAACGGGGAAGCCGCCGCGTCCCGGCGCTGCCCGCCCCGGCGCTGCTGCCCTTGCGGTGCGCGCAGGTGGCGAGCGGAACGCGGCCGCGGAGAGAGGCGGGCAGCGGGAGCGCAGGGCGGGCAGTGCTTGGGCAGGTGCGGACAGGGCGAGTGGCGAGGCCCCTGGTACGAGCAGTGGCCGTACCTGCGGTACCTCTTCAGCGGGGAAAACCCTGCCGCTCCCCTTTGCTGTTGGGCGCACGTCGGGCCGAGACGGCAAGGGGTCAGAGAGCCCTCGGGCCGGGGGGTGAGCCTGGAGTCACGGGGTAGAGCCGTGGCCCCGCTTGGCAAGAGCTCGTCCTGCTTCCCTTGGCTGCGCAAACACAACCCGGAGCGCGGTGCGGGCTCACCGCTTGCTTCGCTCAGCTCTTCGGAGCCGCTTGGATTGGGGTTAATTTGGAGGAACGAGAGAAGTTATTTGATCTCTTTCCGAAAGCGAATGATTCTTCGCTTTGCGTTTTCTGTCCCTTTTTTTATTTTCTTTCTTCTCTAAAATAATATTTTTTTTCGATACAAGTACCAAAGATAAGTCAATGCGGGCAGGTATATCTCGCTCCCCCCGCCTCACCCATCACTCCGATGACGTGGGAAAGACTGGCGAAGTAGCGGACAATGCAAGCTCCACCGAGTACCCCTCCTCCGGAAAAAAGAAAAAAAAGCAACACCAAAACCACCACACACACACGCAAAAAAGAACACACACACACATATACACACACACACACACAAAACCCAGCAGAGAATGGAAGAAGAAGGAGTTGCAGCAAAATCCCCCTCTCAAGCCCCAGGGGAGGACTAGGCAATAGGTTACCAAGAGGAGCAGAGATTAAGTCTACCTTCACCCTGCTCAAGACTAAGAAGCATCCCAATGTCTGTGCCGCTGAACAGCAAGGAGGCTTTCAAAACGCCGCTTTGCTGGGCAAAAATTACTCCGGGCACCTCTACCTCCCACAATTTCTCCCCCTTCGTTGCCTCCCCGCGTCCTGAAACCTGCCGAGGAGCACTAAATCTGCCTGGTGCTGCCGCGAGCCTCTACGGAGCAGGCCTGCAGGTTTTCCTGTAATACTGGGATTCCCTTTTGTAAGCTCTTAAACAGAATATTGAAACCATTTTCCTTATGGTGCCTGTTCTTGCCTTGTAGCGCTGGCACTAAACAAATAGGAAAAGTGTGTTAAAGGGAGGCTACGGTTACAGCATCTTGGCCCGACATTCCCACATATAATTAAAACCATAGCCACAATAATACATAAATATATAACAGCAAACAGAAGGATCCGTTCCTGTCTAAATCAACTGTTTTGGCTCTGCCACTGTATACGTCGTCCTCTTCTAATTTTATTTTAATTTATTTTAATAGGAGAGACAACAGGGAAATAAATGACGCATTTGAGTTTTCTTCTTTTAAGTTCATGTTTCGTTTTAATTTTCCTGTATTTTAAAATAAACACTTTGGCTACAGTGTGTTTGATTTTTGCAAGAAGGAAGTCTATATTGTAAAGGAATGCGCAGCAGTTTGGTATGAAAATGGGGTTGTGACTCACAGCTGCAGGCAGAAAAAAAAGGTGTTGTGGTGTCAGCCAGAGGTGTTCAGTCTAATAACTCAAGCTGTAAACTGTATCCTCTGAAATTACTTGCGCAGTAAATCACTCAGGGGTTAAAAAATAGACTGGAAAGTACAAGGGAGGAAAAAAATCTTTTAGAAGTTCCCTTCATGAAAATGATTTGTAATTATGGGAATTAGGAGTTTAATATCTCCCTCATTTTCTTAAATGTCAGCCTGATATAGTTAATTGCCCCTATACAGCCGGTGGTGTTTACACTGGGTCGCTCGCGAAGCAACAGAAACTTGAAACGCGTGTTTTGGGATAACTGTTTCATTGGCTGCTTTACCCCATTTACCCGATTTTTATCATCTCGAAGAGGAAAAAAAAATTCCAAGAGACAGCGAGTGATCACTAACCATTTAGTACCAGAGCAAAAACCCTCCGAAAAGAGCCTCCTCCACCTACACAGTCGAGCAGTCGAGAGCAAAGCGCCTCTGACATGCTTCTCTCCTCGAAACACACCGAGACACGGCATGTTTCCATCTCTCTTTGCCTCACGTAGGTGTATCTAGTCTGACAAGAGCTGAGAATCTGGGGCGGCTTTGGAGGCAGAACTCCCTTCCAGCCTAACTGCTGGGTTCGCAACAGTCCGGTCCGGGAGAGGAGGGGAAAAAATATTAGCCCCCAACTCCAGTGTCATCTGTAGCGTTGTGCTGCGAAGGAATGGAGCGAGTAATGAAGCAGGACTCCGAAAGGTGCTTCCCAGGTCGAAATGATGCCTTTTAGATGAGCTTTCTCCGTTTCCAGCAGCTGTTGCTTTCGCTGGAAAGGAGATGCTGGCCGTGACTGTCGGGTGGTTGCGCCTCCTCTGATGGGGAAAGTAACTTGTTAGGAAGATTTCCAGCGGGAGAGACATTGAGTTATTTGGAAAAAAAATTAGCAAAATAGACTAAAATAAGAAAAAAAATAAAACAAAATAAACCGGGGAAAAATGTCCTACAGAGGTCAGCAAATGTTTGCGGTGGAAATAAGGAGTCAACAACAATTAAAATCTAGAAGCCACGTTCATTAGTATTCAGCACATAGGATCTAGCTTTTATGTTTATCTTTCTCCGCGGATCAATATTGTAGCAGCATGTGCCGGGAACAAGCAGAAATCTGGCCACTGCATGTGGCTGACCTTTCCCTCTCTCCCTACAGGTCAGATCGTCTTCATCAAAACAGGTCAGATCGTCTTCATAACTATCATCACCTAATGCGGCCACAGCCACGGCTCTCATTAAAACCGGTATTTAATCTGGGTGCTGTGACCAGGTATCAAAGGAGAAGGGGGTGTTTGCCCACACAGAGGAAATAGTAGTCTAGGAAGAAGAAGGGGAAAAAAGTTGGAATGAATATTGCTCTTTTTTTTCTTTCTTTCTTCTCTATTTTTTTTTCTTTCCGCGGCGAACTGCTGTGCGCCGAGATCTCGTCCGAACTCGTGCACACACGCACAGACCCCGTCTCCTGCGGGGCTCCGCGGCCAGGAGCGCTCGCCGGGCGGCAGGTCGGGCCGAGCTCCGCCACCCCTCCGGGCCTGCCCCCGCTGCCCCCGCGACACCGCGGCCACCCACGGACCTGAGTGGCCGGGGTGCGGAGCGGGACCCCACGACACCCGCGCCCTGCGGACCCCCGCGGAGGGTTGTCGGGGACCAGCCCTGCCCGCCTTGGGCCGGCTGCCCCCCGCGGACCGCACGGCCGCCCCCAGCCCTCTGCGAGGAGCGATGCCGCGTGTGTAAAACACCCACGCAATCACTTACTGGCGCTTGAGTTACTTCCCACCCCCCTCCCCCGCTTCAGTTGCCGATTATTCCCTTTTTAACATTAAAAGAGCGTCCTCCCCGCTCCGGTACACAACAGCTGATGCCGCGCGTGGGGCCGCCGGAGGAGTTCTCGCTCCGCGCCGGGTCCCGCCGCTCGTCCCCGCCAGTTCCCCCCTGGTCGTCATTGAGCAGCGCTTGACACCACGGGCAAGAGACACGAAGGAACCTGCTTGTGTTTCCTGCCCTGCGAGGAAGTGGGATCGGCGGTCCGTTTAGTGCCGCGCTTCCTCTTCTCGGGACGGCAGTGAGGCAGCCACTTTGAAGTATTATTAAAGGAATGAAAACTCTAGAGAAGGTCCTGTCTTTTTCTCCTCTTTTCTTCTTTTCTTTTCCTCACAAGTATTAAAGGCAGATAAACCCTCCAGAAAATTAAAAAAAAAAAAAGAAAGAAAAAAAAAGAAAGAAAAAGGAAATTAAAGGCGGAAAAAAAGAGAAAACCCAAAGCACTGGGAAAGACTTGCACTTTGGGACAGAGGGGGGCACCGCGCCCTGCAGGGTGGGACAATAGNCAGCGGGAGAGACATTGAGTTATTTGGAAAAAAAATTAGCAAAATAGACTAAAATAAGAAAAAAAATAAAACAAAATAAACCGGGGAAAAATGTCCTACAGAGGTCAGCAAATGTTTGCGGTGGAAATAAGGAGTCAACAACAATTAAAATCTAGAAGCCACGTTCATTAGTATTCAGCACATAGGATCTAGCTTTTATGTTTATCTTTCTCCGCGGATCAATATTGTAGCAGCATGTGCCGGGAACAAGCAGAAATCTGGCCACTGCATGTGGCTGACCTTTCCCTCTCTCCCTACAGGTCAGATCGTCTTCATCAAAACAGGTCAGATCGTCTTCATAACTATCATCACCTAATGCGGCCACAGCCACGGCTCTCATTAAAACCGGTATTTAATCTGGGTGCTGTGACCAGGTATCAAAGGAGAAGGGGGTGTTTGCCCACACAGAGGAAATAGTAGTCTAGGAAGAAGAAGGGGAAAAAAGTTGGAATGAATATTGCTCTTTTTTTTCTTTCTTTCTTCTCTATTTTTTTTTCTTTCCGCGGCGAACTGCTGTGCGCCGAGATCTCGTCCGAACTCGTGCACACACGCACAGACCCCGTCTCCTGCGGGGCTCCGCGGCCAGGAGCGCTCGCCGGGCGGCAGGTCGGGCCGAGCTCCGCCACCCCTCCGGGCCTGCCCCCGCTGCCCCCGCGACACCGCGGCCACCCACGGACCTGAGTGGCCGGGGTGCGGAGCGGGACCCCACGACACCCGCGCCCTGCGGACCCCCGCGGAGGGTTGTCGGGGACCAGCCCTGCCCGCCTTGGGCCGGCTGCCCCCCGCGGACCGCACGGCCGCCCCCAGCCCTCTGCGAGGAGCGATGCCGCGTGTGTAAAACACCCACGCAATCACTTACTGGCGCTTGAGTTACTTCCCACCCCCCTCCCCCGCTTCAGTTGCCGATTATTCCCTTTTTAACATTAAAAGANCCTGTCTTTTTCTCCTCTTTTCTTCTTTTCTTTTCCTCACAAGTATTAAAGGCAGATAAACCCTCCAGAAAATTAAAAAAAAAAAAAGAAAGAAAAAAAAAGAAAGAAAAAGGAAATTAAAGGCGGAAAAAAAGAGAAAACCCAAAGCACTGGGAAAGACTTGCACTTTGGGACAGAGGGGGGCACCGCGCCCTGCAGGGTGGGACAATAGTTCTTGCTTGCTCTGCTGGTAATATGCAGCTCCTTCCCCAGCCGTCTGGCTCGGGGGAAAAGGAAAAAAATTTGAAAAAAAAGAAAGAAAGAAAGAAAGAAAGTGAGAAAAAGAAAGAGAGGAAAAAAGTGGACGGGGAAAAAAAGAGGTGAAGAAAAAAAGAGACCCATGAGATTAAACACCACCGACAAAAAAACCACAAACAACCATGATAAGATGAAATAAAAATAAGATGAAAAAAGATTTAAAAAATACATACCTCGTTAAGCCCGGGAGCATGTCTAGCGTGCATGTGTGGCTGGGGAGATGCTTGGGGGAGCCTGCTATGTCTTCATAGCGGGCAGGAAATGTGTACAAGTTTCTGAAAACAAAGGGGAAACTTAAAAGGCTGATATGGGTTTGAGGAGGTCTGGCCAGAGCCAAACGGAGGTGCTGCAACCCGGGCTGCTGCCCCCCGGCACCCGCGGCGGGGGTTTGGCCGGGCAGGGGCAGCCCCTTGCCCGCCGAGCAGCCCCGCCAGCACCGGCAGCGTCAGAGGCACCACCAGGCTCGGCAGCCGCTCCGCACTCGGGTTCGGGCGACAGCTCCTGTATTTTATTCTATTTCGGTTTGGGCTGTTGTCATCTCTGTTTGTTTGTTGGGAGGTTGGTTTGCCTTTGCGTTTGGGTTGAGGGTTTCTTTTGCCATCACCGACTGCAACACAAAGCCACTAAAGCTGCCAAACCAGGTGAAGAAATCGATTTTATTCCCTACCGGCAGCGGGGGCAGGTGAAGGCAGAACCCCGAGCTGCTCTCCAGTTGCGGCTGAGGGGGGAAAGCACAGCCTGTTTTATGGACGGAGCCTCAAATTTTTGGCTTGAAGAGGAGCGCCATGAGGAGAGAGCAATTCCCAAGGAAATCAATCCGTCTTTTCAGAGTGTCTCCAGGAAGAGTTAGGAGAGAATTTTATTATTAATAGTAATACTAACAATAAAAATAAAAATTAAAACCACTGCTCCACGCTGTTTTTCGTGGTATAAGGAAGAATCACGACGCCGCAGGAGAGCCGGCCAAGTGGGGCTGCTACAGCCGGGCACGGGGTGCTGACAGCGGGGAAGCTCCGTGCCCCGCCACTGTTCAGGGGCTGCCGGGGCCGTGGGGCCGAGGCCCGGGAGCCGTCGGGGCAGAGCCGTCGGGGAGTGCGGGCCCCCCGGCCGGGGCACCCGCCCGCTGCGGCTGGGTACGGGGGGATGGTGGGGTGCCAGGGCAGCGTCGGAGCTGCCGGGGAAGCCCCCGGCCTCCCTCCAGGTTGGTTCCCGTGTTGCATTAAGGACCAGGGCAGGGAGGTTTGGCAAGCCCAGGATCGGTGTGGGAGACAAAGTGTGGGGGGGTTGGGGGTAGTGAGAGGGGCGAAGTGGAGAAAAGAGAGGGGACAGGAGGGGCACAGGGGAGGACTTCTGAGCCAGCGGTCCCTGAGCTCGGGCCACCCGCGCACAAGGCGGCGAGGCGAGTCTTGGTGCCCTCCCCTCCAAAGAAAAAGCAACCCCTGAACCCGATGAATTACCGCTCTCCCTTAAGCGTGGCAGGGCCGGCCCGGGGTCAGGGCCTGGGGGAGGCGGGCGGAGAGGGGCTGCGGGCTGGATGCTCCAAGGCCAGGGTCAAGTTCAAGTCCAGCCTGGGTAGGACAGGGAAGGGGGGGGAGCTTACTCACGGTCACGGCCACGGCCACCGTGGCCCCATGCCCTTTGGCCGGGGGGGCCTCTTGCCCCTCGCACCCCTGCTATAAGGGGACTCTGGCTCTCCCGAAGGCAGAACGGCTCCGAGGGAAGGAAGAGAGGGAGCCTTCTCTCCGGCCGGTGCTAGCCCACCAGGGCGCGGGACGGCAGAGCGGGTTTGGTCGCCCTTGGGCTGGGCTGCCCGGGCTTCCCCGGGCCCGGGAGGGGATTTGGGCATATGGTGGCTGGCAAAGATTGGCTCTGAAGCGGGATCCCCGTTTGGTTTTTCGGCTGCAGGGAGGCCGGCAAGGATAAGGAGGGATCCTCGCAGCTGCATTTCCCACAGATGTCTCCAAGGGGCATGCGGCATATGCCAATGATTTTAATAAATATTTATTTTACGTAATATTATTACCGAACATAAATTAGGTTTTAATAGCCGTTTGATTACCCGGAGAGCTGCCGTGTGCACGGGGATGGCCGTGCTGGGAGGAGCACAGCCGCCGAGGAAGCTGCAGCTCCGCTCCCCATCTAAACTTCCTTGTCAGCAGCGGGATGGAGCGGGGTGTCTTTCCCTCCCTCCTCCCCCTTCCCCGGGTGTAGGTAACCCCCACCTCATCGCAGAATCGATCAGGGCCCGATGTACCCTCATCTCTCACCCAGCATCCTCACTCTGGCTCGAGACACCTCTACTGGTATTTGAATAAGCGGGACAAAGCCCGAAAAATCCAAACCGACGGCTGTCTCCGGGGGGCGTAAGCGGTGGGCTCGCCGAGTGTGAGGAGCAGAGGGTTCTCCCCGACTGCAGAAGCTGTCGCTGAAGGCACCACAGCCACCACAGGGCGCTCGGAGCCCGGCTCGCAGCGCTGCCTCTTCGCAGGGCGTATTTCGGTGGCTTGGCAAGGCCGAACTTTTTCCACGATATCCTGTCACACTCGCCTTGGCTGTCCCGGTTTGGCGAGCTGTGCTCGGAGGCCTCCTGTCCGACGGTCCCACACGGGCCGCTCTGCCGACCGGGCCTCGACGGCGCGCAGCGAAGTGCTGGGTCAGCACCCCAGGAAAGTCATCGCCCGGCGGCTCTCGGCCCCTGCCTGAACGCATCTGACATCCCAAACCGCTCCCTGGGCTAAAAAAAAAAAAAAAAGAAAGAAAGAAAGAAAAAAAGAAAGGTAAAGACAGAGAGAGAAAGAGAGGTGGAAAAAACCTCCAAAGAAAAGTGTGAGCTCTCGGGCATCACAACTTTCTCCTCTCCAGGGCTGAATGGAGTCTACAAAAACCGGGAGGCGCAGAAGGACACGACCTACGGCTCAAAGCAGCAGAGCTCAGCGCCTGGTCACTGCGTCCCCACCTCCGTCCGAAACGCCCCATTTTGTCACCCTATGGGGCAATGAGCTCCTCAGCCGGGGGAGAGAAGGGTGAGCCCGAGTAAGGCAGGAGACGGAGGAAGCCGAGCTCTCGCCGCGTAAACCTTACTAAAGGAGATCCTGCATTGCAAGTCAATTGGGGAATATACATATCTTCACCCTTTTCTTTCACCTCAGAGGCTTTCTAAAGTGTTGGATGGCTTTGTGACTTTTTTTCTGTTTTGTTTTGTTTTTGTTTTTCTGGCCGGGGGGGGGAGGGAGGGGGAGCCCAGCTGGAAGAGATCCTACTGTTCCAGTAACCGGCGGATGTTTTAAAAGCATTTGTTTTGCAGTCACCAGTAAGCCCATCACATGCATTACAGCAGGTTTCAGAGAGCCCTTGGCATAAAAAAGAAACAGCTCGTGCAGTTTCAACACGTTTTATTATATTTCTGTATGCATTACTCTCAAAACATATCACAAGAAATGATGAAACCACTTAAACCTTCAAATAAAAAATCTGAAACAGTTTATGCTCACAATTGTACATATTTATAGTTAAGAAACATTCTTTATAAATACTGTTTCCTCTGTAGCAAGTTAATACCATAATTTAATTACAAATGGATAAATATGGTAACAGGTATTTACAGGAGGAAGGGTGTTATTACGGAAAAGCTAACGGCACGACGTTTATTTTTCCTCACAATCTTCCGAACAGGAACTAACAAATTGAACTTGCAAAAGCACTAAAACATCACATGTAAACCCAGCTAACAGAAAAATACATTCACAAGCGTTGTTGTTTGTGTGTGTGTCTGTAAGTAACAGAATGGAGACTTTGGCACGGTATTTCTTCCCCAGTCTATAGCTGAAATGCAGTTTACAATCAAGTTGCCTCTTAAAAAGGAACACAATATTCAAGATATCACAATTACAAAAGAAACCATTTTTTTTCTTCCACGTTACTTTTTTTAAAGGGGTGAACTAAAGAGGGAGAAAGGAGGGAGGTCGGGAAGGAGGCCGGGAGAAAAGAAAACAAGTCCACCACTTTCTCGGGGAGGGAGGAAGAGGGGGAAAAAAACAAAGAAAAAAAAAGAAAAAAAAAGAAAAAGAAGAAAGGGACCAATCCGCGGTTTACAAATGGGACGAATTTCTATACATCGAGAATCCAGGAAAACCTCCTTCCCCACCTCGCCGGAGGAAGGAGAGGGCCGCTATATACACAGTTCGTGGGGCGGGAGGGCGCTGGCTGCTCCGGGCGGGGAGGCGCAGGGACCGGAGGAGTTTGAGTCTCTGATCTTTTGTCTGAAGGCTCCGGAGGGAGAGTTTCTTTCCGCCGGCTTGGGAAGATTTTTACTGGGTGATGTGTTTGTAGCGTTTGGGGTTGGCTTTTTCCCTCTCTCTCCCCATTCCGTTCTTCTATAGATTTACTCGTTCTCTTATGTTTTTCGGCACATACTTTTTAGAATATTTTTTGCTGGTTCAAAACGTTCTCAAAAAATCAACAAAAAATAACCCAAAACCAACCAACAAAACCGAAAAATATC